>JAYKKT010000085.1:7810000-8345000 GCA_036023115.1 Brasenia schreberi | reverse complement strand
ATTGCATATGATTGCAAAGCATTCTTGTTTCTGGACTTCTTTCCTGGTTTTTTTGATTTATTTCTTTTTTCAATTGGTAGGACACCATTGACTGCATAATGCAGACACCGTTTGGTGATCTCACATTTTTTGCTTTCTTATCCAGGTTGTAGCACCTGTCAATATGACATTTGAAATGTAAGGATGTTAGAATTCAATGTGTTCCTATTTACCTCAGCCTGTTTCTGTCTCTGCTTATCAGTTGATCCGTCTTGCAGATATGCAACATGTGTGATTCCAATCAGTGGTTTCTTTGCGTCAAGCCTATGGTATGTCACCTTAGCAGCAGAAAACGAGTGGATTGTTTCATGATTCATAAAATGTTGAACTACTAAATTTGCAAGGACGCTCAAAGTATAATGTAGATTTTCTTGGTGAAGTTTCTTGCTTTTGGATCTTTACTCCTAATGTTTAAGCTTTTCCCCTTCCTAGATGTCTACTCTGCGTTTGTGCATCATTTGTCTAAAGCATCTACTCTGTTTCACAGGTTTGGTAACACAGCTTACCTGCATATTTCAGTTGCTTTCATCCAGATGCTTAAAGCTCTCAGTATGTATACTTCTGTCTCAGCTCAACTCTTCTTCCTGTAGCATGATTGACCGTTTTTTTGTAACTGTTTCCTTGGTGCTTATATTTCAGTGCCAGTGGCAACTTTCCTAATGGCTGTTATATGTGGGACTGACAATATGAGGTGTGATGTATTCTGGAATATGGTCCTGGTCAGCGTTGGGGTTGTTATTTCATCATATGGCGAGATTCATTTTAATGTAGTTGGAACAGTGTACCAGGTCACGGGTATATTTGCAGAATCTCTTAGGCTGGTCTTAACTCAAGTCCTCCTCCAAAGGAGGGGCTTGACACTGAATCCTGTTACGAGCTTGTATTATATAGCACCCTGCAGGTATATCTTGTGTGTGTAGAGAAATACACCTGTTCACTCATGAAAATTTTCCTTCACTTGCATGTTTTCTGGAACATTCCTGAGTAAAATTGCATTTACGGGTGCAAAAGAGAAATGAAGATCATCATAGTAGCGGATCTTATATTGAGGATAGTTTTAACTATTGTGCTTTTCAGTAAGGAACTCAAGTTCCTTTCGTAGGTCTTTCACTAATGAACTTGGAATATTTTGAGCATGTTATATGAAGTCCAAAACGATCAGCTTTGATAGTGGTGTCTAAATGTGGCCACAAAAGTTAGCAGAGTATGCTAGAAAATGCCAAATCAAATAATCATAAGAGTTGGTTATTGTATATGTATTAAAACAAAACCACGGAGATGGTCACAAAAAAAAAATCCTCGAAAGCAGTAAGCAGACTAACTGGATACCTCAAAGGGGGTAAACAAGTGACATCTGTTGAGAGGTCTAAGAAATCTATTGCCTATAAAATACTGATAAAGGGGCACATGATTATTCGTTTTAAAGAGATGCATCCATGTCTAAAGAAACTGATTTTGACCGAGAAGCAAAAGTGAGTTGTGGATTCTATTAAATATGCAACTAATCTAGGAGCTGGACAAGGTTTATAAAAATTAATACCAGACGTGGATCGGAACAAACTTCCAGTCAGGATTGACAAATTTTCAATGTAAACACTTTTTTCCCCTTTTCGGATGACACAGATCTGCATTGACTACTGAATTCCATAGTTGGTCTGGACCTGGAATTGCCTTGATCAAGACCAGGTCTGGCCCATTGACAACCCTAGTGTTTGCTGACCTATAGAAATGGGCGTATGTCATCAGTAGGTCATAGTGACGAATGATTTTTGAATGAGTGGGAGTGTAAAGATGGGTAACATGTTTATTTTTTATTTAGCATAGTATGGTTGCGTATTATTTCCAAATAGAGAGAATGTGAATGAGCACTCACTGGCCCCTTTCGACAGCCAAAAGCATTATTTGCATGCAGCAAAGTTATTGCACCGCCAGAGGAGGCTAGGGGTTGGAATAAAATGGTTGCCCGTTTTGATGCCTGAGGGCTGTTTCTCTTTGAAACCTGACTGGTTATCTCAAGTTTACTTCGGTTTTCAATTAGAGATTATATTTTATCTTCCTTCTAAGTTAATCTTTCAGCATCGTAATTGTATTTCTACTTTTCTGCTTTGTGCAGTTTTCTATTCCTATTTGTTCCTTGGTATTTATTGGAGAAGCCTGTGATGGACGTTTCACAGATCCAGTTCAACTTCTGGATTTTCTTCTCGAATGCCATCTGCGCTTTAGCATTGAATTTCTCAATATTCTTAGTAATTGGAAGAACTGGGGCTGTTACAATTCGTGTTGCTGGTGTTTTGAAGGATTGGATATTGATTTCTCTATCCACTGTCATATTTCCAGAATCTACAATTACTGGATTGAATATTATCGGATATGCCATAGGTAGGCTTCATCTGACCAAACCTCAATACTTTCGGCTTCATGTTTTCCATCTACCTGGAAATGAACCATTCTTCTCAAGTATGTCTATTGGCCGATGATCAATTAATGTAATTATAATTTTTTCTCCGCAGCTCTGGTCGGTGTTGTGATGTACAATTACCTGAAAGTCAGAGACGTACGTGCCTCTGCAGCTGAGGTTCTTCCAGAAAGAATACCCAAGGTAGGTGCTGTATAACTGTTATGCTTTGCCACTGAGACATGTTAAAATGACGAGATGTGTCACTTTTCCACAAATTTTTTATTGAATTGACAGCACCAGGTAAAATGGAAGTGTCCTCATAGCTATTATATTAGCAAGGGTTCACAAATGATCTCTTCCATATATGTAAAACACACTTTATTCTTTCCTTAGACATCTCTTGTTTGGATCACCTTCGTGTGTGGGGTATTTTAATCTCGATTATTGTGTGTGCCACCATAAAGTTTTGTAACTCTTCCTGCTGCTAGGAAATCTGTGATGCAAGTGTTGGCATTGGAAAACCTTGGTTGGCTGTCAGACAGGCAACCAATATTTGTTTCCTTTGGGTGTCACATCCAGGATAAGCCAAAGCTCATTATAGGCCAACTATTCTAGCGTGGTTGGCTCCACCTCTCTCAATAGGCAGTTTTCCTGGTTGTCAATAAAAAAGACGGGCTGTTTTCATGTTACTATACTTGCTCATTGATTTGTAGACCGAGGCTAATTGCATAGCTGGGAAGAATGCTGTATGACACACACACACATAACACAACAACAACAACAACTAAGCCTTTTCCCATACACAACAACACACACACACACACACACACACATATATATATATATATTATATATATATATATATATATATATATATATATGTGTGTGTGTGTGTGTGTGTGTGTGTGTGACATACTTGCATGTGACTGTCCTTGGTTGTGTGTGTATGTGTGATCCAACATTGTTCCCAGTTATAGACCATTAGTAATCAATCTAAACATGGTAACATGCAAGCCAGCTGTTTTATTGAAACAACTCAAAAAGCTGTCTCTTGTTGGAGGTGGAAACAACCACTTTGTGCTAGTGGTATAGCTGGGAATTGTGCCCACTCTCTCTTTCTCACACACATTTATAGGGCTCACAATACAAGATTGGGCTAATTTTAGAATTTTCAGTGGACTCTGACTCTTGGAACTTGGGTCATTCTTAATGGTCTTTAGTTGAGCAGAAGATCCGTTCCTGTTGGAAAGTGCACACATTATTTGTAGCTTCACTGAATATTTAGTACAAGATGCCATAATCATGATGTAGGGTAACACTACTTACGATTGTATTGTATCATATGAAATGGTAAGATGCCCTATTTCTTCATTTAATAAGAAATAGTAACACAGGTACTTAGATCGTATCGCTCCATGGACTGGTATACTATTATTGTGTCGTATGGAACTTGGGTGATATTATGTTTATAACAATGACTGCAATGCTGATCTTGGTTGACTGAGTTATATGTTCTTGCATCTTTTCAGAGTGATTATTAGCAATTGTTATAGTCGTAAATTTTTTCTGAAATATAGTATGTTGTGCGACTCTTGTGCAGGTTTGGAGGCTTGATAAGAAATCGTCCGATCTGCAGCCTAACAGTGGCAACCACGGAGGCAATTCCATGCAGGCTAATGCTGATACAGACGAAGAAGCGCCACTTTTATCTTCATCCTCAAGGCTGTCCCATATCGGCAAAAGTGTGCTTGGGAGCCATGCAGCTTAGAGCCTCTGTTGTGTACTCTGTTATTCTCCTCTTTATGTAACTAGTTCCCTGCCTCATAATGGCTCATTAATTTTTGTAATTTGTGTGTGTGTGTGTGTGAGAGAGAGAGAGAGAGAGAGAGAGAGAGAGAGAGAGAGAGAGAGAGAGAGAGAGGTTATGTGGTCGTTCATAAGAAAGAAAATGCCAGTCATTCTTACTCATCATCGAGAGGCATGAGGATAAGGGAGACTTATTGAGAGCCCTGAAATCCGAGGCTTTCTGCGGAAACCCGAATCTCAAGGTGTAGCTTGGGGATTTGGCGGGGTGTTGCTTCAGACTCAGACTCAGACTCAGAGAACCCCTTGATAAATTATTCTATAAAGGGTTTAGTCTCTTTTATGGCTGTCTTTCTTTTTTCTTTTTGTGTGTGAGTGTGGTGGGAGTTTTGGTTACAATGGGAGGCCGAAGCCTAACACATACAACACATGCACCCCCAGGAATCAAATTCGCCACCTGCGAGTGCGCATTGGAGAGCCCTACTAGTGGGCTAGCGCTCTAGGTTTTTATGCCCGTCTTCTAAAAGCAGTTATTTGCCCTTTGGTTCCTTCATTTTCTGTCTGGCCGCATTATCCACTATCTAGTTCAGCTGTTGGGAATACTTTCCTGTTTGGTTGATTAGTCGGATTAGATTTCAGGCGACTTTCATGGCAGACATCTGAAGCAGGCATCATCTACAGCCTCTTGCTTTTAAAATCAGAAGCTTAGGAACCAAAAACTAAAACCAAGCCTGACTCTGTTCTATGAGTAAGTGGTGTGGACGCTTTCCCTCTAGAGACATCGATCAAGTTGGAAAGCTTTCTTTCATATTAAGTGGGGTGGACTGCATGGATTCTTAGTCACCATTATGTTCTGTGCTGTCATATACTCAATCTAACTGGGGTTCGCGGTGGGTGGTTTTGTTTGGTTGGGCATGTAAAGTATAAAAGGTTGAGATCAAATCATTATATATATATATATATATATATATATATATATATATATATATATATAGTACCATGTAATTTTTGTTTCCAATTTTTCATTACCAGAAGAAAAGAATGGTGCTATTAAAGGTGGTAGTTTGAAGGTGAACAACTTATTTTATAATTTATTAAGTTTATTTGTCATGTTCTTTACCATAACTGCCATATATCCGTATGTTAAAACCTAATGAACCTGTCTTGGAAGTGAACCAAATTGGAACTACTGGTGCATTTCGATTCTGTTTTACAACTTATAATGGTTCCGTTTGGTCGACCAATTTGGTTCAAGGTTGAGCCTAGGAAAAAATAAAGGTATCGTTTAAACACCATCAATAACAAGTAATGATGCAGGGTGTCACACCTGTATGAGCCGCGACTATGATCTAACCTAAATTGATGTCATGTGGTTGCTTTCCCCACAAGCATGAACGTAAGCGACAATTAAAGAAGTGTATAGCAAAATTTTAATTCCAATAAAATATCAATTTTAAATATACAAATATCTATAAATCTAAAAAATCCGTTCAAAACAAGGAAAATAACTTCTACCATGGTTCTATTAAAAATGTAAAATCCAAACCTCAAACTGTTGGGATGCTCTCATCACCACCAAATCCTTCAATTTTAATTTTAAATAATTATAAATATTAAAATTTATTTAACTACAAGTCTAATACATCAAATTGGATCTAAATCATATCCTAAATGATTATGAAATAATCCAAAACCAAACCTTGATCCAAATAAGTTGTTCTCGATTTAAACAGTCACCTAGATCCATTTCTGACCTGACCTGAACCTGAACCTGAACACAGAACTGACCTGAACCTGAAACTTCTTAAGCAGGTTTTGTTTTTAACCCAAACCTGCTTCTAGACCCAACCCAAATTTGTTTTTGACATAGATCAAACCCATCTGGTATAGTGTCATAACATTGCGCATCGTATAAGACACTTCGTGTCGGACACAACATGTGAACAAGTACATGTGCAAAAAAGGGGTTGCGTTCACTGGCTTTTCACTGTTTTCCGGTGATGACCCAAGTCGATAGTGGTCCCCAACTGATCGAGTGTCAGTCTGCCCCCTTCTAGTCTGATCCAAGAATAACAGTGGGTCGCAGTATTTTGGCTTGAAAAACATGGTAACCATAAGAATAGCTGAAAAACAAAAAATCAACACCTTCTTCATATTAATTTGAAGCCAAAGAAGTCAAGTTTTGATCATGAATAACAAAGAAATCAAAAGCCCCTTACCTAGATCAGATTTATCATCCAAAATCATCGATTTCTACCCAACAATGAACAAAAACAGTTAGGGTTCTTTTTTCAAAAAGAATCATCAAATAATGATCAATTATTGCCCAAGATTCAACATAATGACTCACAACAACTCCTTAATCCTCAATGATAATCAAATACTCCCAACCCGAAACAGAATCAACGAACAAAAACATGATTTTCAAAAAGATTTGAAAGTTTAACAAAGATAGAATAACTCATCTTCTTTGGTCGATTCCTCGCTCGATCTGCTACTTAGACAATGAGCAATTCCATGGACTGCTCTTGGTTGCTTGTACCCTTCAAATCGGAGAGTAAACACCATGAAATTAACAGTTTCCAAAGAGGTGGGCATTGCCCACCTCATTCTAGTAATGCCCAAATCGGGCCTTACTATTCTGGGATTGTTTGGGCAGATCTCGATCCATACGAGTCTGGATTTGATCCCCTCAAACGTTACATTCTACTCCCTTAAAAAATTCTATCATTATAATTCAGAGAATACCTAAAGAGATATGGATACATCTCTCACATATCGTTCTTAAGCTCGTAAGTAGCCTCGCTGAGTAGATGATGGCTCCAATGCACTTTTACTATATTCAAAACTAAACGACATAAGATTTGTTTCTTTCTATCAAAAATAACTACGAATTGCTCCTCATAAGATCAATCTTCATATATTTGTAACGGTCAACCTCAATAACATGCAAAGGGTTAGAAATATACTTCCACATCATAGACACATGAAACATGTTATCTAATGGCAGCAACTCCAACTGGTAAGCAACATCTCCAACTCGTTTCTGAATATGGTACAACCTAATATACCTAAGAATTAACTTACATTTCTATTCAAAGTGTGACACTCCACGAGCTAGGAATACCTTTAAGAATATATAATCGCTAACCATAAACTCTTGGTCATGGCATCTATTATATGTGTAGATCTTTTGTCGGTATTTAATCATCTTAATGCACTGACGAACCAAAATCATTCTATTTGAGGATTGTCGAAGTATCTTTAGATTTGTTGAATGTTGTAACTCGAGGACATCCTAACATAACGAAATCCTACATTTTCTCATGTAAAGTATTATGTAAGGCGACATCCCAATGCTTGTCATATATCTATTATTATAAAAACACTCAATCAAGTGCAAATGGTTATCCCACTGGTCTTTACTATACAGTATGCATGCTCAAAGCATATCCTTTAGAGTCTAAATAGTATGCTCAACTTGTTTCTTGGTACGTAGCTGAAAGGCTATACAAAACTATAATTTCGTCTCTAAAATATCTTGTAAGCTTTGCTAGAATTCCGAGGTAAATAGATGGTCTATATCCGAAGTAATAGTCTCTCATACACCATAAAACTTAAGAATCAGAGCAACCTTGTTAGCAATTACTCAGACAACATTGTTCTTATGCGAGGTAAGAAAAAGTCTAATGATAAAACCATGTTAATATGTTGTTATTTTCTCTTGGGAATAGGCAACAACCTTAAGGTATTTGTAAGTCACTAGTGGTTTGCTTTCAATTTTTGACAACTCAAATATCTAACTATGAATTCATCGAGTGCCTTTTTCATTCTATACCAATGGTATTGTCGGTTAAAGTCCTTTTACATATTTGTGATATCAAGATGAATGTTAAATTGACTACGATGTGCTGACTCTAATATCTCTTATCAAAGTGACTCATCATTAGGCACACACATGTCCATCAAACCGTAAGAAACCATCTTCACATATCTCATATCTATGCCGATCTCCACTATGAACCTCATCTAATCTTCAACTCGGGATCCTCTTTCTAGGTTGTAAGTATTCTCAATCAAAGCTCGGGTGTAGCCTGCACTATAGTAGAAAAATTATTTACCAGCTCCGTCCATTTTCTAATAGGGACATCAATGATCACGTTAGCTTTTTCAGAGTGATAAATAATCTCACAATAATAATCTTCCAAAAACTAAAGTCATTGCATTGTCGATACTGAGGGAGGTTGGGTGAAAATAGATTTAAGGTTCTTATGGTAAGTGAATATCTATAATTTAACATCATAGAGATAATGCATTCATATCTTAAGTACAAATACAACTATCATAAGATCCAAGTCGTGCACTAGATAATTCACTTCGTGCTTTTTTAGTTGCCTTATTGCATAAGTTGTAACTTTATCATGCTCCATCATAACATAATTTAGACCTTTATGTGAGGCATTACAATAAACCCTGAGGTCCTCTTACAAGTTGGGAGTACAAACAATGGTGCAAAAGTTAATTTTGTTTCTAACTCTGTAAAACTCTATTCATACTCATTTATCTACTGAAATCAAGTATTCTTCTTAGTCAATCGAGTGAGAGGAGCTAGAATACCAAAAGAACCCTCAACAAATCTATGATAGTACTCTACCAACCCAAGAAAACTATGGACTTTAAAGATACTCTACCAACAGATTTTCAGAACTGTTGTATGAAAACCTCACCTGAAAATTCTCCCAGCTAAACGCCTCACCATACAAAGAATTTTCTACGTCGGCCATTGCCTACGCGGCTAGCCGTTAGAATTGAATTGTGTCTGCCATCTTCGAGCCAGAGCTCTTTTCACTAGAGTGCGACCGCAAGCCATTCTTTCTCCGTGGGTTTGCCGGCCACCACCCAGTCAATGTTCTCTGCCCCCTCCACCTAAAAAAAAAAGTGTATAGTATGCATAGTGAACAACCTCGATGACCAAGTAATATATGCCTTATCGGTATATATATATATAGAACATGGTAAATGCACTCACTTTATCCATCTTTAAAAATTCTTAAAGATTTTAATGTGCAAACAATGGTTGAAGTTTAAATTTAAAAGTCAAAAGTATAATCATACTTGTTATAGGTGTATCAAATATATCTAGTACTATTTTGTTTGAAAGATATCAATCATTAGTCTTACATAGAAAACGGTTAACATCTTTGAATTTTTTTTTACATGAATGAGTCTAGCATAGACTATTCTCTCTCTCTCTCTCTCTCTCTCTCTCTCTCTCTTTCTCTCTCTCTTTCTATATATATATATATATATATATATATATATATATATATATATATATATATATATATATATATATATAAGAAAGAGCATAATCTACCCGCATACCCAATCTATGTTCAATCTACTTTAGCATCTCAACTATTCAATCTTTTAAATGAATGACTGAGGTGATAAACCCAAAAGCACCTAATGCACTCATGTGCAAGTACAAAACATAAAATGTACATAATTTTATTTTTTTAAAATTCAAATCTCTATTGTTGATTTAAGTGGATTTCAGTGTGGATGAGTATATGAATTTTTAAACTTTCACATATATATTTAAACATTTAAATATATAAAAGGAATGCTAGGACATACTTCTCATGACCACCATTGATCACTCTTGATGGACAATCATGGACAATGCCAATAAGGTATAGTTTCAATCATTCATTCACAACAATGTGATGGTTGTTTTCAGAAATATATACTCCAAGAAGACTCTACCATTCGTATATTCGCATGTGCACACACACACACACATATACATATATATATATATATATATATATATGGAGAGGGAGCTACTAGATAGCCTCTCATGGTGAACATTGCTTGATCATCACCACCATTTATATGATCAATAAGATGGTGGTGATCAAGGCACCCATCCCGCATCATATTTAATATATTCAGGTGCATTAAATGATATCAATTTTCATGTTGATATTGGTGAGCGACTCAATCTGTGATTGTTTAGTAGAGTCTAGCATGAAAAGGTGTCTAGCAACTCTCAAATTATATATATATATATACTAGATCATGCCCCCCTCCGACATATCCGCTCGTTGCTTTCTAGTGGCATAAGTATAACTTAAATTTTTCTAAGGGTTTCTCAAGATGTATGAAGAGTAATTATTGTATTCATGCACCCAAAAGGCAATGTTTGGGTGGCGTCATGGATCGGTATGATCTAACTTCTCTCTCTATACATATACAGGTACTTGACATATGTTTACAAATTTTAGTGATCTGATTCAATCAAAGAGATTGACGATTAAAATTAAAAGTATAAAACAAAAAGTATACGTGTACATTAAGTTGGATTTATAATAAACAAAATGTATACATGTATATTCAGTTGGACTTGATTCAATAAGTAACTTTTTGCCTTTGAATTCTCAGCCATGAAATGATTGAAATTTGTAAACGTCTACGGTGGCAAGCATATAAGGCTAGGGGCATAAATAAATCGAACTGCTCACAAGCTACTCAAGCTCAGCTTGAAGAAAAACCCAGACTGGACTGGATATTTCCGAGTTCAAGTTGATGGTAAGTCGATTTCAAGTTTGCATGTACTCGGCGCGAACAGCTGGTGGGCCTAAAGAAGCTTTGTAAATAGTTGTGTACCAAATTTTTGCCTCCCTCCATGTCTTCACTGCTCCCCTGGACTAGGCTGCCATCACCCAGCTCCACCACCAGGTTCACATGCCCCTCGACTAGGCTGCGATTCACCTCGGCATGATGAGCTTAGCCCGCCTTAAGTTTAAATGAAGAAATAAAGAAGAAGAAGAAGAAGAAGAAGAAACGAGTCTAGAATCCATAGTAAAAGATCCTAATTACCTGGTACAGTCGCGGACCTACCTTGGCGAGGTAAGGTGGCTGCCTCACAAGGAATATGATGTAGCCAACTACAAAAGCTCTCAATCTTTTGAACCTGAATTACATCGAACTGAACAACATGAAAACGCGACGTGACTAAAACGTACCATAGTAAAGTGAAAAGAACTCGGGTCATGTTTGGGTTGACCTGTTTTTAACACAAATTATTACCATGTGAGACCAGGAACATGAAATTGTTGGCAATGTGACACCCTTAATAGATAGATACAAGGGAAAAAGTCACCTTTTGGTTGAGAAGTCTTGTCCACCCAAAAGTAATACATTCTTAATGCATGCGCTTGAATTTAATGTTCCTTGTTGAAATCCTGAATTGAAAAAGCTGGTGCATGATGTGATGTGGTCAAAAGCCGCAACACGATCTTGTTCCATAGAAAACACAAGGTTCTTCAGGCTGAATTGTTAATTAATCTCTTAAAAGTCATTCTAGAAAGCACGATGAAATCTCTCTTTCATTTTGTTTTTCACTCTCCATATTCATGTTCCTCGGTCGGATGATTTTTAGTCCTGCAACTTTATATATATATATATATATATATATATATATATATATATATATAATATATATATATATATATATATATATATATATATATATATATATATATATATATATATATTATAAAAAGAGAAAGAACTTGCCATACTGTAAGACACTTAAGTGCTACAGGACATGGCCAATTCAAAACCAGTTCACCCGTTCAAATGAAAACTAAACCACCTGCCATAACCATAACCAAAGACCCTCCGATTCAATTATGGTTTTATGCTCTCCGAAAACCACCTCAGAACCGACGGTTCTGGTTAGACTCGAACTGACAGTTCCTAATTGCCTAGAACCCACCGGCGGTTCTAGTTATGTTTGAACTGACAGTTCAAAATTGCCTAGAACACACCGAACCTGAATCGGCGGTTCCAAACCGCCTAGGTTTAAAATTGTTTTTGAAACCTTTTTATAACATCTGAGACCGTTTGTGCAGCACTCCCCACTATTGTTGCTGATACATAGTTTGATTTTTAGACGACACATTGCTCTTGTATCTCAAAGAAAATAAATTGTAGAAATTGGCGTTCTAATTAGGCTATCAGGCTGCCATCCGGTCCCCTAAAAAAAGAGTTTTTAAACAGGTAGAAGCCAAAGAGTGCATGCCTATTTGCCGAACTGACAACAGGTTGTCACCCCGACAACCGGTCTGTCTAATAGAATAAATGTTTTTTAATATATAATATATAATATACTACAAATTATATTAAAAGCAGTGATTTATAGTTGACTATCAATAAAGAAATAAAATTATTAAAATTTAAAATTTGTTAAAAACACCGTTCATCAATAGTGTTTACTTATTATGAATTTTAAACGTTAGAAGTAGGAGCTCGCTCGAAGTTTTGAATGGGCATTCGGGTTTCAACTTTTACATTTTATACTTATTTTCTCGAGAACTCTTTTGATTGTAAGTGATTCTTTATTATCTTGCTTGACTATTAATGTTTTAGCATATTCATGGTATAATATATTTAATGCCTTATTTGTCTAAGAAATCATTTCACCGGAGGTTCAATAAATACAACCTACACATTAAGGATGCCCTCTAAAAGCTCAGTCATAAAGATTTGACTTGTTAAAGATTCATTTTACAAAGTTGTACTATGAACAATGTGTCAGCAATTATGTGAAATGCAACTATTATAGAAAGGTTTTAACTTTAGGCTTGGAGATCTTTATGACATACTACGAGACTATGTTATGAGAAAAATCCAAGAAAAGTTCATTTAGAAGTCCAACAAACCTGATTTCCTATGTAAGAAAGTTTAGTATAACATCGTTTATTTAATTTTAGTTAAAAAATTGGTTTTGTTAATGGCAATACCTATTATAGACAATCAGTTAATACACATATGTAAATGACATAAAGAGAAAAAATAGTTAATTGTATTCTTTAGTTTATTTGAATATAGTGTGTTATTGTTTGCTGATATATAGAGTGTTAACGGGTAGTTAGATGCATATTAGATAATAGTTGGTCGACTAACAAACATCTTCTTGCACTTTTGTTTTGATAAGTGCATAAAATATTTGTTATATGTTTAAATATACTTTTGAAGAATCTCAGTTATCTTTTAATTTTTTATTTTATTTCATTTGATAATATTGCTGCAAATACTTATGATATTTTTGAGTTAGAAAGAATACATCAATTTATTTTAGGCGGTAAAGTTTTCATGTTTGTCGTTATTGATGTATTTAACTTGTGTGTGGAAGATGGTTTGAAGATTTCACAATCTTAAATACAATTTGTTAGAGATGCCATTAATTTTCTTTGTTGTCCTAATGTTAGAAATGAATAGGTAGATATTTGTAAAAGGAAAGATAATGGACGAATTTTTTTTCTAAAGGACGTTCCACATCGTTGAGACTTGACCTTTCAATGCCATAAATGAACCTATTAACAGAGTTTATGCACCTTTATTTCCTACAGTTAAATTTGTTTTAGTCTAATTGTGATGTTTGTATGAGTTTTTTTGGATCTCCTATATGTTTTTAGCAATACTACATATGTATTATTTGGTGTTTTCTATACAACTTATTATTTATTTGTTTATCAAGTTGTAAAAGTACTTTATATATTATCACATTTTTGAGAAACTTCTTACTTAACTAAGAGGGTGTAGGAGGATAGAAAAGTGGCTTTGTTATTATACAGATTTTCCTTTTATTAGTTTAGTTATTGCTATATTAAACACTAGATTGGGTGGCTTTCACTCCACCCATACCCATCCCATACTACAACCTTTTCTTCTATGGTTCTACGTTGCGTCCCACTACACGGGTCTTGGGGATCATACCCGCACTTAATTGGATTAATCCAATCTTGCTCCGTTCCACTTCACCAATAATTTTTTTTAAGAAAATAAAAAATTAGGTACATGTATTTTACATAAAATACAAAATCTTATTTATGTACATAATCATATAAATACTTATAATAAACATATATTTATATAAATAAATACTAATATATATTGTTTGGGGTAGCACGGGTCTACTGCAAACCCACTACAGCCCTGCCTCCTAGGGGTGGGCTTTGAGGCCTAGAAATTGCCCTATACGGAGCCGATGAGAGCGGGTATTCATGAGGTAGGGCATAATTGTCTTCCCTACCTCAAACATTTATGTGGAGCAAAAATTTAGTGGAAGTGAGAAAATATTAGACAAACATTGTTCTACCTTATAATATGAGACATTGGAAGGTGAAACTTGCTTAAATGATTGGACAAGAGCAAGATGTAGAGCAAAAAAAAAGTGAAGAAGTACCCATTGATATATGCATAGAAAATGTTTCCTTTGGTTGTCTTTATGTGTCTAAAACCTCTCATACGGTTTTTTCTTATTTTATCATTTAATGGTGTCACTTTAAATTTATTTTTAATAATCTTATTATGTATGCATTCTTTTCTTTTGTTACCACTCATCCATTTCAGAAAAAAACCGCCCTCTTGACCATGTTGGAACTATAACCACCTTGGATCTCGCTCTTAAATTGCAATCAAAATTGTCTCCAAACCAGAACCGGCCCTAGGACAGTTGGGGTTAGGGTTCTAGGCAAACCAAAACCTAATGTGTAGGTACTATTGTATCAAAATAAATCTCAACAATCTATTTTGGATGATCGATTGTTGAAATTCTAATTTAAAATATAAAAGATATATATAAATTTAGTAAACATACTTTATTCCTATATACCTTTTACTTTTTGAATTTAAATTTCAATAATTCATCAATAAAAAAATGAATGATAGAAAATTGTTTAGATATGAATATGATAATAAGTAGGTTGTAACATATCGTAATAAGTCAATAATATATATATATATATATATATATATATATATATATATATATATATATATATATATATATATATATATATATATATATATATATATATGTGCATGTTTATATGTATATGTACGTATGACCGATGCCTCCATAAAAGAAACGGAAGAGAGGAATATTAGATGATGTCATTTTTACGAGACAAGTGTGTAATAAACCAATGATGGGTGATCACAACCGTCCATGTCTCCATGATAAAGTTTGTGTTATCCTGAAGCCCGCCATTACAGGAAAATGTGAACAGATTAGAGACAGCCGCCCATCTAAGAGATGGACGGTTTGGTATATTTATGAGCAAGAACACGAGATAACTGCCGCGCAAGTTTGCCTCCGTCGGGTTTATCGTCAACCTTCCTTCATTTCAATAACTCTCCCTCTCTCTCTCTCTCTCTCTCTGAGTGTGTGTTGAGGTGAGAGAGGGGGGCGATGGCGAGCGTGAGCCATTTCGCGCTCACGGCGAAGCTCGGGGAGAAGTTCCCGTCTCTCTCACCTTTCCTCGAGTAAATGTTTCTCTCTACCATCTGACCAACCTCGTAATTTCGGTTCCTTACAGCACGGTTCAACCAGATTCTGCTTGTCTCTTGGTGATTGTTTCCCTCGGAAGACTCTTCGTCGTGAAGCGTTGATATTCCGACGCTCGCTTTCCTCTCGATCATTGCTGGTGAGGCCATCAAAGTTCCCTCCTTTTCCTTTATTTTTTGTTGGTTTTTCCTATCGTCTTGGAGATTGATTTTCTAGTTAATACTATTAGTTACTGTTTATAGCTTTATGAGGTTTGTAAGCCGAAAGTGGTCATTGGTCGTTGAGAATTTTTAGTTTTGAAGCTTTATTTTGGCTGGAAGGGTGAGTTGTTGAATGAAATTTTGCCTGCTTAAGCATGACTAGTATTTTTTTCCTTAATAAGAGTAAGGAGACTGTTTTGAATTTATGGCTGGTATTGTTGGCTTAGTTATTAGCTAGCTCTAAGTGGAGATAAAGGGTCCCCTTGAAATTCTTTGTTGTGTCGAATCTGAAGTCGATCCTTTCTAGTTTATAATGTCAATTACTTCTCAAGAGGGAGTATTATAATCAAGGGGTTAGGGTTCGTACTGATATTGTTGGCTTAATCGTGTTTCATTCATTCACTTGAGAGAGAGAGAGAGAGAGAGAGAGAGAGAGAGAGAGAGAGAGAGAGAGAGAGAGAGAGAGAGGTTCTCTATGTGTCCATTTGGCGTTTCACAGTGATGTGGCCCGTATCCTTTTGTCTTTTACAGTGATGTCGTGTGACACATAGCCACCGGCCTTCGAAAGGTAAATACTGCTTTGTCTTTAAGAGGAGAAATGTTGCTATTATGTATTGTGGGGAGATACCCTTCGCCATGGAAGATTTTTTAAGATCAAAGGGAATCGTTATTGTTTGACATAGTTGCTGGTGACTGCTCGTTTGTTTGTTCTACTTGGTTTATGTTCCACTCTTTGTTTTCCCACACTTCATGTACACTTTTCATTGTAAAACAAATCTTGCATTATATGTTCTGTAAATGTGACCATTTAGATGATACCCACGTTGTGTATTAGTTCTAGCATGTATCGTGTACAAAAAAGTGAAAGTTTGGGTTTCAATAAGCAGAACGAAAAGAGTCTTCCATGAGATGAGAAATGAGAACTGTTAGTTTTTTGCCATTCTCCTATTCATCACCTTTTCTTTTTAAATTCTTTGAACTTGCCGGGTCTTCCCTCCTGAAATGGTCAAGTGGTTTGATTCATTAGACCAACGAAGAACAAAAACAAGTTTTTCCCATGCTAAGCAGGGTCAGCTACACAGGATTCTTAAATGTCCTTGTGCTTTGTCTTGAATTTAGATTGGTTTAACGCTATGTTCAATTCTTAGAAGTTAGATCAAGTTAGATCAAATTAGGGTTCTCCTTTACTGGTATATGGTTAAGAATTTTCAAGAGTTTTGAAGTTTGAACTGTTGATTAGATTGTTATGGTTGTTTTCTTTGAGTATGTCACTGACTTTTCCCCTTTGTTTTTGACAATGGGTTTGCAGATTATGGCTTCTGATAGGAATGAACCATTGAAGATCATTATATCTGGTACCCCACCCCAGCATCAGGAGAAGGGACGCAAAGCTAACTTCTAATTAAGAAAGTATGTTGTTACATGTTTATACAACAACAATTACTAAGCCTTTTTCCCATACTAGATGGGGTCGGCTACATAGATTCTTTGTTTCCACAGAGCCCTATTATGATTTGTAGAATTCATGAAAAATAAGCCCCGATAAAGTTTTACAGTAGCTGTCGGAAGACTAACGCAACCCTCCTCCTTTATCCGGGCTTGGGACTGGCCAAGGGTGATCCCTTACCTGAGCGGAGTTATGTTGTTACATGTTTTACAATTGAGAAAATGAGTTATTGTTTGTATCTTCTTTTCTTCATTTCAACATACTGCCTATGTTGATGGAGTGCTGAAGTTGCGGTTGTTTTGAAATGTCAGTTTTTCTGTTATGTAAGGCTGCTAATAGCGTCCAAAGAATGTAATACCTAGCTACTATATTGCAGTTAATCATTTTCCAGCTTGCTGAAACATTAGTTCTTCTCAACTTGCTAATGAGGCTCATGCTCACAAAGAACAAGAACCTGAAAACTTTTGAACAATCTATTTGCTATACATAGTTTTACTACTTAATTTTCTTATCCTTCATTGTTATTTAACTTATTTTAGTTCAAACTCCGGATATATGTGATAGGTAAATGAAATGAATAAATAAGTTGAATGACTTAAGGGACTTATGATTAGTTTACCTACGATAAAGAAGCAACTTCTTGCAATTTCAGTGCACTTTGATAGTATGACTACAATTGCTAAGGTCAATAGTTCTAAGTGCAACTAAAAGCAACAGAGACACATCAATGTAAGACTAAGTCTATAAGGTATCTTGTGTATGATGAGTCATGGCTATAGATTTTATTGGATCCAAAGATAATACAACTGATCATTTGACTAAGGGTTTATCAATAGCCTTAGTTGAGAAATCCAAGTTTGGAATGAGACTAAAACCCACGATTTATTAACAAACAGTGGCAACCCAACCTAACTAATTTGAGATCTCACGAAGTAGGTCCAATATGGTAGTAACAAGTTGTTGGGTGAATAGGATGACACTTTGTATTATGTGATACTTTCAATATCTATGAGTTTGTGCCTATAAACCTAAAGTATCGTGAATGTAAGTTTAGCAAGAGATTATTCTCTAAATGAGATTGAATCTGAGGACATGATGCTAACAATACATCATTGGAGATGTCTAGCTAAGTGATTGACATTGTGTGACCACAATAGGAGAATTAGGTTATTCACTAAAGTCAATCATGATACAGGATATAGATGCATGACCATTAATGCATCACCTCTATAGATCACGTCATAACATTTTATGACCATTAATGGTTATTAATGCATGACCATTAATGGTCATGCAACGGTCAAGAGTTTTTCACGATCACAAATAAAATGGTGAGCCACTTGGATCGGATCTACGATCTGTGATTCACACGTAAACCTTATAAATAGGTGATTAGGGGTCCTTCCTAGACACACAATTCTCTCTCTCTTCCTGTCTCTTAGTTGTGTCTCTCAAAGTCACAAGTCAAGCTGAATATCAAAGAGCTTCAATTACAACTTATTTATTAAGAGGTCACATGCTCTATTTATAGAGCAAAGGGTGTAGATCATATTACATTAAGGAGGGAAGAGTGAGAGGCATTCAGTAGTTGGGGACCAGGGTCTCCCCAATGGCTATATTGACTAGCGGTTGGGGAGCCCTGGTCCCCAACGGCTAGCTGGGGTGGGCTAGGGCCTTGATGGACCTGGGCCCTAATGGCCCATCCTGTTTCCTATTATACATTTTAACATTCCCGTCATGTTTATGTCAGTGAAGAACAGACTAAATGTTAGCCTCATGAGTGCAGTACGGGTTGGTGCATATCGCTGCTGGAAACTTATACGAGCAGAAGTTGCAGTTGGAACAGAGAAGGGGAACTTGTCAGAATTCTTTGCATTCAAACTGATTTCAAGTGAATTTATTCCAACATGCATTACATGTAAGATGATTTTGAGGATTCCTTTATCAACCAGAGGTTATTCATGAATAGATTTCTGTGGACACCCAACAGCTTCTGAGCTTTTCAATTGTTGCAGGTCGATGGAAATGCCCCTATAGAGTACTTGCAGAGATTCGTGAAGTTGTCACAAGACATTTAGAGAGGAAGCTGGAGGTATCAGCAACTGTAGCATCCAGTATGGCCTAAGGAAAGATGGCCACAAATTGTATAAATATATAGCGATGAACTGTAAGAAATTCATACCACCTTCTGAACTGGTTACGTTAATTGATGACTTAAATTTGTGTTGTTTGCAGTATCATAAATAAGAGGTTTCAAGCTCAAACATCATCGGTATCCCCTGTCTAGCATAATAAATAAAGGATGGTGAATATTTATTAGTTACTTCATAATTGATTAGTTAAACAATGTAAGATGGCGACTATTTATTATTTTCTTTAGTTTAGTTAAACAGCAGTCATCTTCTGTCTACATTCCGTCCATTAATCTTCTTTATCAGGATGGCTAACTTTCTATTTGACTTGCTTATTCAATTGTTTAACCTGGGAATTGCTTTCTTAAATATGCAAATGAAGAGACGAAATGTTACTAGATTATAATTGCAAAGGATTTGTTATAGCAAGAGTATACGAGAATAGATGCAAAACTATTTGTGACATGGCGTACAGACAAGTTTCCCTAGACATATTGGCGAGAACCTTGCACACATGTTCAATTACATTCCGTGTTTATATTTTGTAACTATAAACCAACATTTTTTGAAAGAAATATTCCATATATGAATACTTTCATTTTCTATTTAATCATTGAAGAAGAAAGCTGAAATCTACTTTGTCCTCGTTGTTTGCGCTTGTCCATTACAACAACAACAACAACAACAAAGCCTTTTCTCATACTAGACGGGGTCGGCTACATGGATTCTTTGTTTCCACAGATCCCTATCGTGTGCCATGTTAGCAGTTAACTCCCAATAAGCTAGATCATTCTTTATTGTTTCTTTCCAACACTTTTGTGGTCATCCTCTACCTCTTTTAATACTTTCCAAATTTAGTTTTTCTAACCTTCTTACAGGTTCTTCTTTTGATCTTCTTTCTATATGTCCAAACCATCTTAAACGATGTTCTCTCATTTTATCCTCTATTGGTGCCACTCCTAATTTGTTTCTAATAACCTCATTATGTATACGGTCTTTTCTTGTATGACCACTCATCCATCTCAACATCTTCATTTCTGTCACAGACATCTTTTGTACATGTTGATGATTAACTGTCCAACACTCAGAACCATAAAACATGGTAGGCCTAATTGCTGCTCTATAATATTTACCTTTTAATTTTAATGGTATCTTCTTATCACAAAGAATACCTGATGCTCCTCTCCATTTTAACCAACCAGCATTAATTCTATGTGTAACATCTCCATCAATTCTTCCATCACTTTGAAAAATTGACCCTAGGTATTTAAAACTTTCCTTTTGGGGAATGCAATGTGTGCCAATTTTAATTTCTATGTCCTCTGAAGTAGCCAAATGATCAAACTTACATTCCATATATTCTGTCTTTGTTCTACTAAGTCGGAGGCCTTTGTTTTCTAATGTTTCTCTCCATAGTTCCAGCTTTCTATTAACTTTTTCCTTAGACTCCTCCACTAATACAATGTCATCTGCAAATAACATACACCAAGGTACTTCATCTTGAATATGTTTTGTTAACTCATCCATCACCATTATAAATAAGTATGGACTTAAAGTTGATCCTTGATGTAACCCAATATTAACTTCAAAGAAGTTTGTCGTTCCTTCATGAGTCCTCACACATGTTTTTGCACCATCATACATGTCTCTTACAAGGTTAATATATGTCAATGGGATACCTCTTTTTTCCAAAGTTCTCCAAAGAACCTCCCTCGGTACCCTATCATAAGCTTTTTCTAGATCAATAAATATCATGTGAAGGTCTTTCTTTTTTGCTCTAAAATGTTCCATAAGACGTCTCAAAAGGTGAATCGCTTCAATAGTAGATCTACCAGGCATAAATCCAAATTGGTTCTCTGTTGTACTTGATATTGTCTTAACCTACGTTCAATAATTCTTTCCCATAATTTCATAGTATGACTCATTAACTTGATACCTCGATAATTCGCATAATTTTGAATGTCTCCCTTGTTCTTATATACGGGTATAAGTGTACTTGCTCTCCATTCCTCGGGCATCTTTTGGTTTTTCCATATTTCATTAAATGGTCTTGTCTCTTGTGAGCCAAGTGATTCCTATTTCTCCTAGTATTTTCCAAACTTCTATAGGAATATTATCTGGTCCTACCGATTTACCACTCTTCATATGTTTAAGAGCCTCTTTGACTTCATTCTTTTGAATACGTCGGTAAAAATTGTGGTTTATATACTTTTCTGACTTGGCTAAATCTCCTAAACTAATACTAACATCTTTATTTTCATTAAAAAGATTATAAAAATAGTTTTTCCATCTATTTCTTATATCATCATTTGCCACTAGAATTTTTTCATCTTCGTCTTTTATACATCTAACATAATTAAGGTCTTTACTTTTCTTATCTCTAGCCCTAGCTATCCTAAAAATATCTCTTTTACCCTCTTTTGAGTTGAGTTTTTTATATAAGTCCTCCCAAATCTTAGCTTTTGCTTCACTAACGGCCTTTTTTGCTTCCTTCTTTGCTTTCTTATAAGCTTCTAAAGTTTCACTAGTTTTCTTAGTAATTTGTAACATGCCCTCTTTGTCTTGATTTTATTTTGTACTACTTCACTCCACCACCAAGCTTCTTTTTGTGCCGGTACATCTCTCTTAGATACCCCTAACATATCTTTCGCCACTTTCCTAATATGTATAGCCATATTGTTCCACATATCACAGGGTGTGCCAACATAATTCCAAACATCTCCTTGAAGGACTTTCTGTTTAAATATATCTTCTTTCTCGCTTTTGAGGTTCCACCATTTAGTCCGAATAGCTCGATGCACTCTTTTCTTCTTTGTCCATTTTTTTATTTGTAAATCCATAACTAAAAGTCGATGTTGGGTGGTTAAGCTTTCTCCTGGAATTACCTTACAATCTTTACAACACGCTCTATCTTTTTTTCTACAAATAAAGTAATCAATTTGTGTTTGTGATAAGCCACTCTTATAAGTAATTAAATGTTCATCTCGTTTTTTGAAGATTGTATTGACTATAAAGAGATCAAATGACATAGCAAAATTTAAAATCTCCCTACCTTCCTCGTTTATATCCTCATAACCAAAGTTTCCATAATCCCTTGATATCCTAATGCCTCTTTACCGACATGTCCATTTAAATCTCCTCCTAAACAAATCATCTCCCTTTGTGGAATCTTTTGAAACACCTTATCTAACTCTTCCCAAAAAACTGTCTTTATACTATCTTCTAGTCCTACTTGGGGTGCGTAAGTACAAACTATATTCAAAACCTCTGCTCCTAACACTAATTTCAATGTCATGATTCGGTCACCATATCGTTGTATGTCTACTACACTCTCCTTTAAATCTTTATTTATGATAATACCAACTCCGTTTCGGGCCTTTTCTTTACCTGAGTACCATAATTTAAAACCTGTATCCTCTATCTCCTTTGCTTTTTCTCCAACCCATTTTGTCTCTTGTAAACATAGAATATGAATCTTTCTCCGAATCATAGTATCTACCACCTCCATTAGCTTACCCGATAATGTTCCGATATTCCAAGAACCAATACGAATCTTATTATCTAGGACTAGCTTCCTTACCCCCCGCATCCGTCAATAATCAAAATGCGAAGACCCTCTCTGAAAATTTTTCACTACATTCGGGGGGCAATGTAGCGGGACTAACTTCTTTACCCACATCCGTCCATGATGTGGGAACCCTCTCTGCAATTGATTCACTACATTCGGGCGAAAATGTAGTGGCCCTTGCTTACTTCTTACTGCATTCGGGCTCTGCAGCACGTCGCTAGGCGGGGACGCCCCAAAGCAATGCTCATAATTTTTGTAATCCATGTTGTAGAAATCCGACAAAGTTTTACGCTGGCTGTCGGAAGCCTAACACAACCCTCCTCTTTTATGCAATTCTTTCCCGTCAACTGGCATAGACTTTTGGGAGGCACTTTTCGCTTCTACTATCGAGCAATAATATTCATACTCCATTGCCCATAAGCTCTGTATCCTACAAGACAATGTCATGCAGCCATGCATGAACGGCCGGAGTGCCGCAAGAGTTCATTAATCCTGCATCATATTGCAGCTACTGAGATCTGAATCAATGCATCTGGTTTGCTAGATTCTAAGGAGATTCTAAGGTAAGGTTACCCTGTGCTATGTTTTGGAGGTTAGATCAACAAGGATGCCTCCGGGAATATGTGTTTTATTTAGTATGCACCCAAAGTAACACAAGAAAAGCAGGTTGTGTTCAGATTGACCTGTTTATGTCACAAAATGAACAAGACCAATTGCCACATGAAGCTGGCAGTGTAATACACTATACAAAACCCAACAGTGACATGAGTTTATAATTTTATGTTCCTGTCAAGGGTAGTGTGTCGGTTTGGAGTACATGTTGCTCCAAAATAACATAAAAAAGTTTAGACATGTTTGGGTTCCGGCCTGTTTATGACACGACCTTTCTCACTTGCAGATTCAGAATTTTTTTTAGTCTGGGTAGATAACCCCTGGTTAAAATCGCAGGCAGTGATGGTTAAAAGAGAGTACATTTTCCTCTTTATTGTTGTTATTTTTTATGGCATAAGTTTCTGCGAGACTAGAAATTTGCCTTTGGTTTAAACATGAACTATGATTATGGCCACTTTTCTAACGGTGGGCCACATTTATTTTGTACAATTTGGGATGAAGGGGTTGGCTCCTCCCACCAAAATGCAGATCCGCTTCTCACCTCCCTCATTGACAAAGAGTTTGCTGAAGAAATCCAGTATCGTTTTCATGACCATTTTACACCAACTTATGGATGATAGCTTTTGGATTACTGGGCTCATACAGGCTTAGCTTCCTAACCTAGAGAAGCTCAAATTATGCAGAGCGATAACAGCGGTAGCTCATGAATATCTACTATGCTCAACCGTTTCAACAGTAGGCCTTGATGGCTTTGGTTAAACAACTTGTCATCCAACAAAGTGTAATTTAGAGCTCTACATCGGCTTTTAAGATATGGTTGATTTAAGAACCATATTAGTGAATCCCTTCAATCATAGGATTCCCCTATTCTTGCCTTCCTTCAATCAAAGCTTCTACCAAACACTTTGTTCATTGGTTTAAGGGCTGCATATTAGAACTATGATATTGATAATCTTGTGAGAGTTGGTTGAGAACGACCTTAGAGTCATCATAGATTTCTATTTTTCTTGCACCAACAACCAAATTGAGGTTTAAACCATAAATCAAAGCCTGACATTCTACTTGAGACTTGACTCCGGGGACATAGTGAACATTCCCACATTTCTCGTAAGAGAAATAGTGCATACACCAATCCCCATACATTACAACACTTGAAACCATCAGACATCATTGACCAACGCTATCCGGCAACCATGCTCTATGCCACATCTAAAGGATCAGTGAGTGATCTCAATGTACACAAAATATGCGAGAAATTCAGTCATGACTTGTCCTTTTACCGCTTTGAGAGGGAGATGTTTCAAATCAAAGGGACATAACTTAATCATCCATTTTACTAGCCTACTTTAGAGAGCTCAACAGTTAAGGAGATAACACAAAATTATCGATTTTGCTTACTACTTATACCTCGGTAACTAAGAGGTAATACTCTAATTTCATACATGCATCATAAAAGGCCAAACACAACTTTTTGTTGGAGAATATCAGGAGTCTATATCAGTGAGCAACCGACTCAAATAGAAAATAACCCACTCGATATTGTCATTGGTATCATGCTCCACAAGGGCATCGATAGAATTTTCCATCATGACTATATACAGTTTCAATGGTTTCCCGAAAATTAGGAACATTAACACTAGTGGTTTCATTAGATAAGCCTTGATTCTATTGAATGCTAGTTGTTGTGGACCCCAAACGAGGTCGTCTATGCCTTTCAACTTGGGTAATGTTGTTAGAGGAGCTATGCTCCCTACGACATCAGCAATAAAGCGTCACAGGTAGCTCACATGTAAGATGAAACTTCGCAACTCTTTTTTCTCTTGGGTGGTCTAGCATTAATAATAGCATTGGCCTTATTTGAATCTACTTTGATTCCCCTATTGTGCACCATAAAACCCAAGAAATATCCAATAGAAATCGCAAAAGTATATTTATTAGGATTTATTTTTAAATGTTGCCTTCACACTCACTGAAAAGTCTGCTCGCAATCAAACAAATGTTATTCAAAATCTCTAGACTTGACCATAATATCATTCCATGCTTTTTCATATTAAATCATGAAAAATACAATTCATCGCTTGTTCATATATATCTCCAACATTCTTGAGCCCAAATGGTATAATTACTCATTCTTAAACCCTTAATGCTCCAAGGCATTAGAATGCCATTATATGTGTATTCTCGAGGTTTACGTTGATCTAGTTATACCTCGAGACGGAATCTATAAATGACAAGGTCTCATGGGTGACAGTTCCATCGATCAACATATCGACCATTAGCATAACATATTGAGCATTGAGCATTGCTAGATTAAGGTTGTGATAGTCGAGGCACACTTACAACTTCCTATTTTTCTCAATTATGAAACAATATTGGATAATTAGTCTACATATCGAGTTGTTCTAATGAACTTAGCTTCTAAAGGACGTTGACTCTCCTGTTTGATTATTGAGAATATTTAAGGCTTGAAGTTCCTTGCACTACTTGTGAGGTTGCATCCCTACCTTCAACAAAATGGTAAACTCTATCAGCTTTCAAGGTAGCCCTGGCGTCTCATGATACTTTTAAGCAAAACAATCTTTATATTGCTTGAGGAACCTAATCAAGTGTGATTGATTCTCTTTAGATATGTTGGTGCTCATTTTTGTCACTCTAATTGTTCTTTTTGAAATGAGATTCACCTTTACCAAAGGATATGTTGAAATAAAACTTTGATCATCCTTCTGATTGAGGCAATTTAATTATACTCCTCAATAGGTGGTGCAATTGCTTGAATGGAGAGACAATTGCTTTGCCCCCCAAGTACTTTGAGGTAACTCACCTTAAATTGTTGTTCGAAATAGGCAAATTCCAATCATTAGAAAGTCTTTAATAACTGGAAGTTGGTTATCCATAAGTAACTTTGGGCATTAGCCGAATGTCAACCTGATCAAAAGTGATGTTGAAGCTTAGAGTAGTCAATTGACATGATCTCACATTTTCTGGGATTCAAAAATGACTATCAAATTAACCTAAGGTGAATAAAACTATACCTTGGATACCTATATGTTGGTTGTGAAAGGATTGTCTTCTGCATCCATGTCTTCAATCATTTCATTAGTCCATAACATCAATTTCTAGTGTAACATTGATGACACAATAATTGGAATATATTCAATCCCTCTTGAGGAGAAGGGAATAACCTGGGTTAGCAAAGGAGTAGCTGAGGTTCTTGAACCTATTATGAGTTCAACAACTATTACTCTCATTGTGATTGATGGTTCATTTTAGAAGTCAAACATCTTCATGTTCATCAAAATGAGATAAAAAATTGTCTTTTCGATTTGCTGCAAGGTATTATGAATTCAATTTCAGAACCCATCAATGAACACACATCTAAAAGGGTGACCATTCACCATAATTGTGATATACAATGATTGAAGATGCCTAGTAGCACCTTTATATGGTTTCTTGAATAGTATCGACAGGTTGATACTATTGATCAAAGTTGCTAATCCAGTTCATTCGCAAGGAAATAGTCATCTTCGAAGGATTGAGAGTTCTCCATAGGGGCAAAGTTTGTCGAGAGGATGGTAATTAATCATTCTAATATATAAAACATGCCATCACCGAAGTTGTCATCAGATATGTAACTTTCATTTGAGGAATGATCATCTTCAATAGCTTCTTCTAACTCCTGTTGGTTGAAGACTTGAGTTTGCGGGCCATTTAGGATTCTGCTTGACTACATTACCTTGAATCAATCATGGTTCTTTCATAACCCGAGAACTCTCATGAGTTGGCCTCGACCTCATGAGCACTACAAGTCTCTCTATTTGAGGCGCATGAGCTTCACTCCTCGGCATCCATTGCATCGTCAATTATATATGCTTGGAATCCCTCTCTCCTAAGGATGGTAAGTGCTTCTATTCTCTAACTCACTCCTTCCTAATTGGGATCATTACTCCATTCACAAATGACTAATTCAATCCATTCTTTGGGATCCTCAGGTAGAAATATAGACCCTCAACTTGTATTCAATCTTTTTAATTTTATTAAAGCGAAATAAAAACTAAGTCAAGAGTGATTCACCTCTTATTCACTTTTTTTTACATTATGGGCCATATCCATATTCTTTTTATAATAACTTTCTTGTTCCAACGGATAAGGGTAAGCTATTATACTACAAAATTCTTTGCTAATAAAAGGAAAACATTAATACGTGCCTGAATTGAAATGCGAGTACAAAAAAGATCTCTATTCCTACTGGCTTTGAGTCTCAAATAATATAGATCCAAATTGGATATGGGTCTTTAAATGGGATACAGGACTTAATGAGGATATGACTAGAATCAACCCTAAGAAAATGATGCCCTAATTAACAATTATATAACAAATGGAATATGCAATTAATTTTAAAGTGTTCAGATACAAAAATCTTAAGGTACAAAAAATCAAGATTTATAGATATCTTAATATGCAATGTGCATGAATTTTAAATAATTTATAAAATCAAATGTATACAAGAGTTAAAGAAAACCTATGCAAGGAGATAGTTTGACTTTTTTTTTTTATATGGTACCATTCTTGTTTCTTGTACCACCATATGTTGAATTTTGATTTGTATATAAATAAATGAATTTGAACTTGATATTTGATCTTATTGGGTTATGTTGTCATTGAATTTTCAATGGTCTATAGAATCCGTCCATGTAGTATGGATGGGCCCTATGTCCACGTTGGTTGAGTTTTGTGGGTTGTTCAACCTTCAATTGGCATGTCGAGGTCTTGAAGATGTATTCAACCTTCATTGTTCTCATCCAAATTGACTAAAGTTGGGCAAAAATAACGTGCAACCCATTCTTAATCTTCATATGCAAACAATTACATGCGAAGACCACATATTGGGCCTTAGTGAATTGCATCTAGTAGTGACTAACTAACTCATGAAACTTCTTGAATAAGGCCTTAACACACACTCTTGCCTTCTATTAGAGGTTCATTAGAACAGTAGGAGTCAGTTGCTGATGAAACCTTTTATAGTGATTAAGAAATGCTTTCTGCATTTAGTCCCAAGTTTGGATTGACCCATACTAAGCAAATGCTTGACTAGCGAGAGACAATACACAAAGTTTAAGTTTGTGGAGCTCAATGTCTCTCAACTCCCCTATTTGATGGTGAACCGAGCCAAATGTTCACCCGAGTATTTACCATCCTATCATGAAAAGGTGGTAAATTTTTCTTTAAAGCCCCTCAGGATAGGTGGAAGCTTGTTAACCCAATTTGGATATGATTTGTGATCAACCTCCGTATCGGGTGCCTGGAGCTCGATCCCTGAATGCACTCCGAACAAAGTCAATGACTCTACCATGGTTCATAGGTATGTCCTCAAATTCTAAGGGTTGATTTGACACATGGTTACCGAAAGCTTGGTGTCAACGGTGAGCAAGTAGTAACAATATTGGATACGATGAGAAGGGATGCATCTCAGCTTGGCACACCGATTGATGCATTGAAAACAATAGTCCTGATTCCATTGGATGTGCATGTGAAGGGAAGCTACCCTTGTTTGAGCAGCCATGAAATTCAATACGAATGACGTTACCATGGGATGAGGCACTTACCCCTATTTGAGCAACTATGAAATTCAATACGAATGATGTTACCATGGGATGAGGCACTTGATATGTGCCCTCGACATACTAACTTAAGGATATACTCCTATCGGGTTTGTATATGGTGGTTCCGTACTGGGAATGGCTTGAAATGATGAAGCTGATATCAGATAATCGAGTGGTTGTTGGGCAACATTGACTCCTGCATGCATGTACTGAAAATCATAGCAGATGAGTGAACTTGTGCCAAAAATCTGTCCTTGTTGGCATGGTGCTTAGGCAACTACTTCAGTAACCTACATCTTCTTTTCAGTCAGCATGTCCTAATCTCGAATAATTGTTAGCTAATTCTCAATCATAGTAGGTAATGATTCTGTCAATTGACGAAATAATGTCTCTTAGAGATCATCAATCTACTCTTGCAACCAATGAACAACTGACGGTTTCAAATACTCAACAATTGCATCGGTGTTTGATTGGATGTTCGGCGCAGACAATACATTCTCCCTTTGATATTGGGATGGATGGGAGAACAAAGCCTAAGTCGATGAATCGTCCATGCCTGACACTTGTGAGCTTTGAGCAGATGAGGGTGAAGGATGATGATTATTTCTGGACCGGATCGAGTTTGCATAAACTGCACAACCCCACGAAGAAGTGTGCAAGTCCCATCAGAGTGCCAAAGAATGGGTTGTCGCAAACATGAAGACTCAACTCTAGTGACAATTCATAAATCGATCAGAATGGAAGGGAGTGTGGGGCCATGTTAGAGAACTCTGAACCTTGTTCTAAAGGAGGAAATAAATATGGCTTCAAGTGATTTCTTAGAAATCTGACTGTGTATCCTGGTTGTTATTGAGGTCACTTGAAGGAGGAGAGTACTCAATGTGCTAGAGAAGGCATTGAGAATACTAAGTTATTGCTACTTTAAGGAAAAGCGAAAATAAAAAAAGTAAAAATGGTGATTGTATTGATTGCCTGATCTTTGTTACAATAACCTTTTATAGACTTTTGTTGAAACAACAGTGTATAAGCCTTTCTCCAGCACGATTTCTAATAACTTTTCACTTCTTCATTATTGTCTTCTTTTCGCTGTCATACATATTGCAGCGTGCTAACTAACCTCATGCCCCTGTGTACTTCAAGATTTGTAAGCATGATGGGCCTGATTTAATCGTTTCACTAGTTGGGGTCTCTCGAGATTCATGTAAGGTGTCCTCTTTTCGACACTCCTAAATTTTTCCCACATGCCCTTCTACATTTTACCGTGTCAACAAGGTTAAATACATAAATTAGCTTCGAATTAAACAAGAGTGTCGCCTAAACCTGAACTTGTGAACTTAAACATAAAGAATATAAGAATGTAGAAGAGCAGTGATCCAAGTAGATCTGGACCACAAAAGCTTCCAATTCACCTTTGTAATTGGATCACCTGCACTACATGGATAAGGAATCCATTCCAATGAAAGATTCCTAAAGCAACCAAGTATTAGAAGAATCTAAGCAACAAACACCAAGACAAATCATTCCCAAGCAAAGTAGCAACCTTTAGAATATAACTTCCTTCTTGCAAAGGAAACCCAAAACCCTGTTTTCTTATTAAGTACTAATTGTTTTACTCTTCTACAGTTTATTAGTCAAAAGAATAAAAGGAAAGGACAAGAAACTGTTTTAGTAAATGAGTGCAACCGTCAAAATATGTTCCGATAGATTGAACTTAAGTGCGCAAGTTTCAGATCTCAATAGTTATAAATATTATTTTAAAAAAGTCTACCAGTTATTCAGTAGAATTAGCCTGGCTAAGGGGTGGGAGGTGAGTTCGATACCCAAGGCGTGGAATATGGCATCGTCCTCCCCACTGTGAAAAGATAAGTCCACCTGTTATTAGTTAGCGGTTCAACGTAAAGCAAGTTAAGGTCATGAGTTCGGTGCACTTGGTTTTCATGTGGAGAACTCATTTTCACTTCACTAAATTAATCATTTAATTGTATCTTTAAATTAAATTGTTCTTTTCAACAAAAAAATAGCAACTTGATTCATCAAAAAAAGTACAGGTGGCCAAAAGAGTAGAATACAACCAAAAAGAACAAACAAAAATAGAGATCAAGACGACCTTACAAAGTGTGTACGTACTATCAATAAACACCAACCACCTCACATATACCACCTAAAGAAGTACTTAGCCTTCACTTTCCGGTATATGAATACTAAAACGAAAACCTTGGCAAAGCTTAAAAAGACTTCTCTACAGAAAGAAAGTATACTTCATTAATCGACTTCCTATCGATCACTCTAGAGTATGAGGGAGAAAGAGAGACAGAGACGAAGAGAGATTACTTTAATAGTTATTCAATTATTAGTAAGCGAGATTTCTTGCAAAAGAAACAAAGGGAAGAAAAAAGAAAAGCTTTTAAATAAAGATAAAAGGCAAAATTTTCCTTTAAAAAAAATCAATACCACGGTTCCCTGCTCTACCAAAAGAAAAGAGATATTTCAGACAGGTGTCTTAATCATGTTATCTTACGCATGCGTCCTTCTCTCTCTCTCCCCTCAAAGTCTCTTCTATCTTTCCCGTGAGTCTCGCTGAGCTGCTATGGACGATATCTCCGGAGAGAAATTCCCCGATTGGGAGATCCTCCCAAATTGCGAATTATCTCTTCCGCCTCCCGCAGAAACCCAAAACAACGGAAGCTCGATATTTACAGAGAATGATTCCCGCGATGTCATCAAATCCCAGTACTTCTCTTCTCATCCCACCCTCAAATTTGAGGAAGTCAAGCAAGAAGCCGTGGAAAACTCTTCGGTGGTAGCATCGGAATGGGTCGACCCCTGTTTGGAATCATGTTTCAGAGAAAGGGTAGTCGAGGCTGGGGACTCGGAGGACGAAACACCTGAAAAATCTTCTGATTCCTGCGATTCCGTTATTGCCGAGCCGGAAAAGATGGATGACGAGGTCGGTGAAGATCGGAATGAAGAAATAACAGATGGTGGTGTTGAAGAGGGAGAGGTTTCAGTTGTGGAAGGATCTACTAGCAAGGAGAGGGCTTGGTGGGAGGTGCCATTGAAATACATAAGGGTTTTCGTTTCGAGGCCAATCCCGTTTTGGTCTCTATCTCTTGGAGTTGTAGCCATGGGAGTTCTTTTGCTATGGAGGAAGCGCTACAAGGCCAAGAGATTGGATAGGGGCCTGCCTATCAAAGTCTGCGTTGAAGATAAGGTGATGAATTTTGCTTCTGTTTCGATAAATTGTACATTTAAATTTGTTAGTATTTGCTTTTAAAATGAACAATGTTTGTTGACGTACCGTTGTGGCTTGTTTCCTCATTTCTGTTTGCTCTCATAGTTTATTTGATTTCTCTTTTTTCAGTGGGTTGTTTGTTGCTTTTATCTTGGGCCCTCACGATTTAAGGGGAAAGGGCTTGATTCTTGTGTTATTTTGTTGTTTCTGAACGGTAGAATGGTCTTGTCAGCTTGATTCTTCTCAATTTTTGTTGATTTCTTACCCGGACTAAGAACTTGATAGGATCGTAGTGATAAGGGTGTTCGCGTGTGTATGTGTATGCGTGTGTACGCAATCCTTCGAAGTTTCCTGTTCCTATTCGGATTTGTGGTACATGACATGAATGTTCTGGTTTACCGTAGTTCCGTGATACTTCAGCAAATACAAAGCAGATATAAACTTTGCTGATAAAATTATGTTGATCTAGGTAAGTTCTGCCGGAGAAACGTAATGTGCAAGCATTTGAAGCTTTTCTGTAAAATTTGCCTGAACGAAACATCAGTTATCAGAATTACGTTCTGCAGATTGGAATGAAGTTCTGATGAGTTCACAAGACGATTATCTTCTGATGTAAACTGTGTCCTTGACTGCATCCGGGTTTTTATCTTCTGGATTCTTGATCTTACTCTTTGGTGTGATTTTCTTTTGATAATTGTTGCTGTCTGGCGAAGCCTCTATTTGTCAATGACTTGCTTGATTCGACTAACGGCGTGGTTGTGTTGTTTGTATATGCAGTTGGATTGGATAGAGCGTATTTATAAGCAACAGCACAAACAAGCCATGCACTTAGGGAAAAACACTTTCCAATTGAGCCTTACTTCTGCTTGTAGAATTTTTAAATTACAAATGTTTATTTTTGCCTCCCAGCTTTACTTTTTCTATGCTTCAAGGTAAATCACAATGACAGCTACTAAATGAGGATTTCTTGTCAATGGCTATTACTTATTGTGGGAACAGGCTTGACTTTGGTTTTGGTTATGATCTTGGTGACCTTTTCATTTAGTGATTGGATTGGAGCAAATTTGAGGGAAAGAAAATCACCGGTTACCTCCGAACTAGAATTTTCATGTTGGAATCTCACTTTAACAATGATATTCCAAACCCTGGGCATTCGCATTCTTTGCTTAGATTTCCAGACTCCCACGTCCTCAGGTGGGAATTCCACCTTTCACAGGTATAATGATAGCAAATAGGCATCAATGCCATAGCATCTACCAAATGAAGACATGGTTGTCAAGTTGATGCACTTGAGATGAGATTGAATGCTTTCGAAACTCCAAGAGATACGTTGTCAAATTGGTGTGTATTTCGCACTCAGAGCATTGGCTCACCTGGCAAGGCTCTCGACTCACATGATGAAGACTGTGAGTTCAAATTCCAAGGCATGCCTACCTGGCTTTGGCCTCCCGTTGTAACCAAAAAGGTCGGTCTGTATTTGAAACCTAAGGATTATGTGTTTGGCTGTAAATACCTTCGAGTTGAAGGTGGTAAGAGTTTGACACCTTAGGTCTGCATCTGGTAAGGGTGTGTCTAGACTCTATCTCCAACTTGACCACAAAAAAATAGTGTGCATTTGAAACTTCAGACTTTCATAGGCACCATACAGTCAGAATCTTTATGGGTAATCTTTTACGGGGCCTTTTATGCAGATTGACAGGCACTAGACAATTGCTTATATAATTTCATGTAGTGACTGAGACGAGTGTTTCAATTTTTCAGCAGAAGGTTTCTCAGTTCATGGTACAAGCTGCACGATTGAATGAAGCATTTTCTGTGGTACGTCGTGTCCCTGTCATCCGATCATCACTGCTGCCTGCAGGTGCATCTCCTTGGCCAGTAATTGGATTGAGATGAGAGACACTTTGTATAAAGATTTGAACAACTCAAGCAGATCTTCCAAGGTAAAGCTTTTGCTTGTCTTTAGATCAATGTCTCTGTCAACATGGGAGAGAGAGAGAGAGAGAGAGAGAGAGAGAGAGAGAGAGAGAGAGAGAGACATTTATAGCTTTCAGTGTTTGCGTATCTATCTATGTAAACTTTGTAATTTTTTATCTGGTCTAGGTTATGTTACTATGGTGACATGTTAATATTTATATTACATTTGGTTGCATGTTGTGACTGTTGAGATTGTTGAATATGTTGCTACAAAATGCGGAATCTTTACCCGTATACGAGGCTTGCCCTTCAAACGGGGGTGAAGTTAATTAGTCTCTTAAGTTCTATGTAGCTGTCGTCCTCCACCTGGTCGCTGCTACCAAGACGGCATGGTGCAACCGATTGAGTGCCAAATATGGTTGGACAATGCGCTCGAGTGGGCCTGAGATTGGGTTGTTTAAGCTTAGCCTCGACTTGTACAGTGAACTGAAATTGTGCATCTGTCCATGCCCATCAAATATAAAAACGGTCAGACCCAGACTTGGTGGGTCAGTTGAGCTCATAAGCCCGGTTTGGGCAAAATCAAATTTAGTTGAGCTTAAACCTTCAATCATGTCGGTATGATTGAAAAGATGAAGATCTTGAGTCTCTATCGTTCTCCCGGTTAGGCTTTCAGTTCAGTGATCTCTTTTTCTATTGTTTAGGGTCACTTGATATTCACCGCCTCCAGTTCATCCTAGAACTTGACTAAGGCCAAGTAGACCTAGATCAATGCTCGTTTCAATCGAGCTTGAATAGTTCAGAGGTAGATTGAACTCGACTTGTGATCAGCCCATCCCTTCGAAGTATTGTAACTTAAACCTTAGTTCAGTTGTCAACTGATGTCCGTGCGGTAGAGAAGCGGCAGGTTTGGTTCTTCCATCCTGATGTTTTAGTGAACCATCAACCATTCTAGACAGCTAATGGCAGCTAACGGACTTGGTGATGGAGACAGCCGTGATCCCTCCCTATCATGTTCAAGCTAAGACAGGCTGGGATTGCTGCCGATTCGGCCTGACTAGACCAAGTCAGATCTAGATCAGTGGCAGATCCAGAAATTCCTATAGGGTAGGGGTGATAGGCCACTGAGCAGTTTAGGGTGGGGCGAAGTACGTTTAAGCTCATAGTATCAGACGTAAGCTACATTTTTTTTTTTCTTTTGAAAATTTTAATTTTGGGTGGGGTGGATGTTGTACCTCGTCTCAACGTAGATCTTCCATTGATCTAGATCACCGAGTTTGGATTGTTTTCTATCATAATTTATATTATTTCATTTATTAAGCTCATTTTTAGCTTTTATGTGTTTTAAGTGATGAATACCTTTGGCTACTTAAAGGCTAGTGTTTTGCATATTTAGTATAAAGAGATCCAATATTAAATTCATTCTAACACGGCCAAAATTAGGCCTTGTTCCACTCTAATTGGGTTCAGCTACGTGAATTTCTTTTAGCCATTGAGCTCTAAAATTGTGTTGCGATAGCATTTAACTTCGAAAAGTAAGATTATGTCTTATTGCAATCCGTAATTTGTTTTTATTTCATATGACCTAAAGTGGCCAGGTTCAATCATAGCTAAGGGCAAGGGATCAATACGTAACTTGAACATGAGATGAGCATAATGGTCGCAATTACATGCCTTTCACACACACAGGTTATCTATATATATATATATATATGTATATATATATGTATATATATATATGGAGAGAGAGAGAGAGATCTTGCTTGCCACCAACTCATGATCTATTATTTCTTTTGAAAGAGATGAGCGTAATAACATTGTTCTTTATCATTTCTTTAAAAGTCTTAATTTTTTTAAGTTACACTCGTATATATATATATATATGTATATATATATATATATATATATGTATGTATGTATGTATATATATCTATATATATATATATATATATATATATATATATATATATATATATATATATATATGGAGAGAGAGAGAGATCTTGCTTGCCACCAACTCATGATCTATTATTGCTTTTGAAAGAGATGAGCGTAATAACATTGTTCTTTATCCTTTCTTTAAAAGTCTTAATTTTTTTAAGTTACACTCGTGCCATCGACTAGTAATGGGTGGGCATGTTAGAAGTGGGTAAGATTCAGTTTTCGTATATATGTGTATTTTATGTTGCAGAAGTCAAATGTTTAGTTTAAGAAATCTATTTCAAGAATTTAATATCTTGCACACATTGTACAAGCTTATGTCGAGAACCCACAATGATTGGTAGGGACTAGATTCCAAAACGTCTTAAAACTAAACGGGTTTTGGTTCTTGGCCTTAAAGGATTTGTGGTTACAGTTATGAGTTGGATGTGGTTTTGGTAATGATTTACCAAATATATCTTAAAAAATATCTTAATCAGATATTACGTAAATAAATGCATTCGGAGGCTGTTCATTTTTTGGCTACCAAGTTTCTGTAAATGATTGTGTATTTCATAAAAAATTAATTATACTTATGTGATCTAGTTCTTTCAATATCATTATTTGGCTGAAAAATAAATTTTACATAAGAATTAGAAGTCAATTGCTTTAGCTCTTTGAGCTTATAAAATCCCCTATATGCATTATGTAAATGTGTACCTTGTTCTTTTTGAAATTGTTGAGATTACTTTCAAGCATATCAATATGTTTTCCTTTTGCAAAGAAACTACCGTTTGATTTTTAAGATCAATTTTTGAGATCTTTAAAGCAAAATAGTATCAAATGCATTTGATGCACCTACAAAATGTACAATAGTATTATTTCACTTTTTAATTTAAATCTCAAGAGTTGATATTGGTTGAGATTTTTAAGGGTTTTTGGGCATAAATGAGTGTGTATTTACCACGTTTTTATGTATGAGAGCATAATCCATGCAAACACTAACCATGCTCAAGTCTCCTTAAAGATGTTAACCATTAGATATTTAAGATATGATATAGCAAAAAGTTAAATGATATTAAGTGCATTTAATGCACCTATAAAAAATACAAAACACTTTTCTACTTTTATTCAAATCTTAACTGTTGATGTCAATAATTGAATGTTTAAGATCTTTAAGGATGTTTGGGCATAAATTATATGTTATAGTACTTCTTGTAACTATAGCGTGAAACATACATTCATTTTGTATTTCAAGCTTTGGAACAAGAAACAATTCATACTCATCATTTAAATATATAATGGAAAAAATACAGATAAAGTGTTCGACATTGACTAAGTCTTGGAAACACACCTTGTGCATTTCACCAAGTTTAAGTCGTGATGAATAGCGTATGGATGAGGATATGTGGTTGCACCATAGTTAACAAGGTTGGCTCGGTAGCCTACGTTGCTCGCGCGAATTATAGCATAAAATGGTGAGATGTTGTCAAGATTCTTATGCCAGTTGCTATGTCGAGACTCTACATCTCAAACAAGCACATAGGATCTTTCCAAGGGATACATGAATAACTACATTATACAAGCCATAGTTGTAGAGACAGTCAATACACGAGCATTAATGTTGGCTTCCTCAAAGACAAGTGGAGAGTTATTAGGCCATCGTTGAGTCCCGATACCCTCGGGGAGGTGAGGTACCGTCAGGTTTATTCCAATCATGACCCACTCTCATGAGTTGGAAGGACCGTAAGCATACCTATGGGAGATGGGGTGCCAACAACGTGAATGGAGGCCGCTTTCGATGATGTGAAGTAATGCTTCAATGATGCCACATGACCTAGGTTTTGTGTAGGTTATCGGTCCCAGTGGTTGCTTTTGGTGTTATGAAATGCCACACTTTGAAGTAGTTAACACTAGGTAGACAGATGTAACTCCTTGATCACTTCGGACGACAGATGTAACTCCTTGATCACACCGGACTTCAAGTGTGTCATCCAACCTTCTGGCCAACTCAAGTGTTTTGGGATGCCGAGTGAATGGTAGTGCCTTAGGAGTTTATGCCCCAATCCCTTCTAAAGGACCATATTCATGCTAGGGATGCCGAAGGAACCCGTTTTGGATTGTAGAATAAGTGGAGACGGGGGTGAGCTGAATTTGATTCGGTCCAGGCGAGGACGAAGATGAGGGCGTTGTCGAGAACGATAATGATTTTGGGTGGTAGAGAATGTGACCCTTCGACTGTGAACACATGGCCTAGTGCCATCCCATTGTACAAAACTCACCCCTAACTTACCGTAGTCTTATTGTGAATTAAAATATGGGACTCCTTTTCATATGAATTTCATTCTCATGAAAAGTAGCCCCCCAGCACAAAGGAGTTATCCAGTGGTTTTTATGGATATAATGAACATTGGTCCCGTCATTATCCTTAGTGACAACATTCATCATCTAGTAATAAGTATTGAAACCATCGTTGGTGTAACAATTGGAGGATAGAGAGACTCTTAATGACGATTTCATTAAACAACGATGAAAAAACAGTCTGCCACACACTTCAACTTGATCCCACCTACAACTTATAGAACTCTTTCTTCTAAGGGACTGCAAGCAAAGCAAAGCAAGAAAGAAATCTTAAATTTTTTTAGGTATGGTTGTCACTAACCTTTATGCTTGTAAAACTTTTGATGCAACAGAATCATCTTCAAGATACAATAAAGACAATTGACGTGCCTTAGTATCAAAACATAATTCGCTTTTTAGGAAATGAATGGATGCTACCTTTCTTTTTCTTGTGCTAAAACTGGAGGTAGAGGCAAGAAAAGGAGAAATGTGAGATTAGAGTTGCACAACAAAGGTGATTCTTGTGTCAATTGTAAGGGAATATGTTGTGCCAATTATGAAGCCCCCAGAGAGTCTAACTTTGTGATTGACTGTTTAACTCTGTCTCAAGCATCATATTAAAGGAGAGTAGGCTCTCTTGTTCATGGCCCTTTCACATTGTTGTTGATAAGCATGGTAGTTTCTTGCTTATCCGCTCTAAGTAGCTTCCTAGGACTTACCTGGATCTGATAGAGGTTCGAACCATTGATACCCTCAATTAGTGATGTCAATATGGGCCGACCTGGCCCTGGCCCTGACCTTTCTAGGCCGAGAAAATTGTCGGCTTGATTGAGCCAACCCAAATATTATATAAGCCCATAAAATGTTGGCCCAACCCTGTTCTTGAAGGGCCACAGGCCGTGCCTTTTTCTCTTTTGATTGGCAAGATGGGACCCAACCAGTTGACATAAGTATATGTAGATTATGCGAATAATTGAACAACACAATAAGTTCCCTTCCATCAAAAACAAGGAAGTATGAGTAGTCTTACATCCTGTTAAGATGAATGCAAAACGAGATACCACCACCAGTGATCAACAAGGACATCACCTAATTGATCCACTCTAACTATCTTCTTAGGTTCTCTCCATACTGATATTCCTTTTTCATCAACCATTCTATCTTTTAAATAGTCCTTAATGTTGGAGGACACGTTGTTCACAACAACATGAAGTAGAACATGTTCGCTTCCGGTTAACTCGAAACCTAGAGCCATAATCGAATTGGTCCAAGACCAATTTCAGTTAACTCGGAACCTAGAACCGTAATCAAATCGTTTCGGATATGGTTCCAAGTGAACCCTGATTAATTTTAGTTCTGATTTTGGAAAAGGTGAGACCAGAACTAGACCAAGTGAACCCTGATTCTGGGTCTAGCTGATTCGTGATCCGGTTCAATTACAGTTGAAACCGTCAAACCGATTAAAAAGTGGTCATGTCTAACCTGAAGATTTCTCCTTCATCAACTAGAGCTGCCACGAAGAAGAAAGTCTCTCTTCATCTCTATACGCGTCAAGGACTATATTATATCTATATATATATATATTTGGCCATGCCTGTCCTCAACTGCCCTCCCAAAAAGCAGTTGGCCATTTGGCCCGGCTACAAAAGTGGGCCGTAAATGTCTGACCTGGCCGTGCATTCTTTCATGCCCTGGCCAGGCCCCTTTGACATCTATACCCTGAATTAGAAGTTGGATCGGGATTCGGATCAATCCCATGTGAGCTATGGACCACTTAGAATCAAACCCGAGTATCATCACCAGCACCCCGCCCACGACGTCCATCACCGGATGCTCTCCGCCTTCCGCCACCCCCGCTCTCTCCGTCCGGTCTTCGCTGCTCTCCTTCTCTTTCACCGCCGCTCCTTCTCTGAGGCGTCGATCTCTCTTCTCCACCTCCGCTCCCCCTTGTCCCATATCAAGCAAGCACACGCTTGGTTCGTCATCTCCGGCCTCGTCGGCGACGCCGCCGTCGCCGTTCGTCTACTTGCCGCCTGCGCACTTTCTCCATTCTCGTCGCCGGACTACGCCCTCGCCTTTTTCGAACGCATCGTGGAACCCGATACCTTCACTCGCAACACGCTCATCCGTGGGTTTGCCGAACGCGGCGACCCTCGCCGAGGAATTGCTCTCTATGCGCGATTCCTTGCTCAAGGCCTCATGCCGAACAATTACTCATTTCCATTCGTCCTCAAGGCCTGTGCGCGGGCTGGTGCCTCGCTGGAAGGCGACCAGATTCACGGCCACATCGTGAAGCTTGGGTTCACGGCCGACATCTTCGTCGCAAACGCATTGATTCATTTTTATGGATGCTGCCGTAAAATTAAGGATGCCCAAAAGGTGTTCGCCGATTCTCCTAAACGAGATGTTGTTTCGTGGAACTCTTTGCTTGTGGGTTACGTTCATCTTGGTCAGATCGATGCCGCGATGCAAGTATTTGAGGAAATGCCTGAGAGAGATAGCGTTTCTTGGAGCACGTTGGCCTCGGGGTACGTTCAGAGTGGCCGCTTGGAGGAAGGATTGGCATTGTTCGAATCTATGAAAGATGCCGCTGTTCCCGTGAATGAGGCAATGATCGTTACCGCGTTATCTGCTTCAGCACAATTATGTTTGTTAGAGCAGGGACGAACGATTCATTCTTACGTGAAATCGTCTGAGATTCCAATAAGTAACACCATTGTCACCGCTTTGATCGACATGTATATGAGATGTGGTAGCACAAACAGTGGGTACCAAGTGTTCGATTCATATTCTCAGAGAGACGTTTCAGCATGGAATGCAATGATTTGTGGCCTGGCAATGAACGGTGAAGCCGAAGCTGCACTAGACCTTTTCGAGCTGTTCCGAGTTCAAAGATTTTGGCCGGTGAATATAACGTTTGTGGGCGTGCTGAGTGCGTGCAGCCACTCTGGCTTGGTTCAAAAAGGGAGACACTACTTCCGGTCCATGGTTGCAGACTATGGGATTGAGCCTGAAATGGAGCATTATGGATGCATGGTAGACCTGTTGGGCCGTGCCGGGTTGGTGCTTGAAGCAGAAGCCCTGATCAAGGAGATTCCGGGCTCACCAGATCCTGTGATTTGGGGGATGCTTCTTAATGCATGCAACATTCATGGATTCACTGACTTGGGTGAACGTATTGGGACGATGCTTCTGAATTTGGAGCCTGACCATGATGGGAACTATGTTCTTCTGGCTAGTATCTATGCTAAAGAAAAGAGATGGAAAAACGTACTGGAAGTCAGAGAGTTGATGAGAAACAGATCCTCGAAAAAAGTTCCTGGTTGGAGTTTGATAGAGGCTGAAGGGGAAGTGCATAAGTTTGTAATGGCAGATAGAGAGCACTCACGGTCTGCAGAGATTCACTGGATGGTGAATTGGATCTCTGTAAAGTTGAAACATGCTGGATATGTACCGAACACATCGCCAGTTCTACATGATATCGAAGAAGAAGAGAAGGAGCATGTGATAGCAGAGCATAGTGAGAGGTTGGCTGTGGCATTCGGGTTGATTGTGGTGGATCCAGCAAGCCCCATTCGAATCATGAAGAATCTACGTGTTTGTTGGGATTGCCATGATGTAATGAAGATGATCTCGAAGGTGTTCGAGAGGGAGTTGATTGTTAGGGATGGCAGCAGGTTTCATCATTTTAAACAGGGAAGGTGTTCATGTCTTGACTATTGGTGATTTTGCCGTTTTCTTATGTGTTACCAGAGGAAACTGCAGCCATTTAAGGTGAGGCTTAGTCGCACCCTGGCAGCATAAATTCTTGAGGCTAAAGACCCTTGCCCAAATATTTCAATTCTGAAAAATCACATTGAATGCTTCTGACTTATTAAGTCGTAATATATGATTTTCAACTCAAATATTTGTTGTTACCAATCAAAAGATAGGTAAGCATCCACACATCACATGAATAAAAATTATTTCGATGACCAAATGATCTCTCTCTCTCTCTGCTTGTTATATATGTTTGTATATATATATATATATATATATATATATATATATATATATATATATATATATATATATATATATATATATATATATATATATATATATATCATAAAACTAACAGAAAAATGCCATTTGCATAAGTATGTTAAACTAAAAGACATGCATTGCATATTCAAGAAAAATAATCTTAAATGCTTAGGATCAATCTTGCAAAAGAAACGATAAATTTGATGAGAATATTACGCGTAGAATTAGCGTAGGATCATTGGTTGTTGTCTGCCTCTAGTACAATATAGTCATGCCTGCCTTTTACTTTTGTAAGGCAAAAATATAATAAAGGTGTCTTTTGTTTTTCAAGACAACATTATAACTTTTCTTTCTAAATAATACTAATTGCCCCCTGCAAGATATGCATATTATATGTTCTCATAACTTGTACTAAAATAACATGTCAAATTACTATTAAGTAACTCACTGAAAGCATTCATACTCTTACAAAATATGCATGTCTTAAATCACTTCATGAGCCAATATCACTACTGAAATAAAGTAATCATTTCAACATTCAGAAAAACATTTGATCACCACGTGCATGCCACAAACTACTTAAAATTATTCTTATCATGTCACAGAAAGGAAGTACAAACCTACCTACCATAAAAGTGCTGCAAGATCTAATCCCCAAGGCTTAGGCTCACTCTTCACCATTCATCCACCTTGATTTGCTCTATAAACAAGTATAAAATAATAATCATGTTAAAATTTAGTCAAATCCTACTTTGATGATTCAAATGAGTTTGCATGACCTTGGAATAGCTTCATAACCTTAATTGGGTTCTTAATGACATTACTGGATCCAAACAGAAGTTTTGGATCTATCAGAGCTTCACGGACAAATTCAAGTAATGGGTTGAATCAGGTCCATACTGAATCCACACAAAACAACCAGAAATTAGATAGAACTTGACACAAGAACCCAGTTTGAACCACAAACGATCTTGATACTGTCCCTTTCAAAAGGTGGACGTCTCACTCGGACACGACAAAAGAGTGACAATATGAATCGACACACATCATCATGTCCCCGTAATAGAAAACTGCCAAAGGACCAGTCAAAGGGAAAAGGGAAAAAGGAAATGCAAGTTTGCAAATCAATAAGAAATTCATGGGTTAGCAAATCAAGGACAAGCAAGATTGATTCTTATTCCAAATGAGAAATTCATGGGTCATCTAAGGAAGAAAGATAGAGAATTTGGTAGAAAAGATGAGAAAAACATCAAGAACAAGAAGATTCTAGGGGTCTCACCTAAAAAATATATTAAATTTAGTCGGCCGACAGAAAAGGGCAATAACACGGGATCAGCCAGCTTGAAACGCCCTCCACCTGTTCGACAGCAATACACTAAATGGCCGCACTGGCGGCAGCAAACACTGGCAACCTGCAACAATCTGAGGACCCACCATCAAAACGCCCAGCGTCTCTGACAAGGGTCAATGTTTACCGTATTTGGTCTCAAGTGGTCAGAAAGAAACTGCAACTAGCTAAAGAAGATGATTCAAACATCCTCATTGTTGGTGATGGAGGACATAACCTGATTATACCCTTTGAAACCGTCACCAAATAGGCAAAATTGTGGTCTTGGACTATGTTAGCGGGCTTCAACAATGAAGAATGGTATAAACGAATGGATTTCCGCTTTATCTTTGAAAGCTTATATAGGTTATGGACTCCCTTACAGAATGTTAGGTTTTTTTTTCTAGAAAACAAGGACTCTTCTTGATCCAAAATGCTTACGAGGAAGATATGAACTATGTTATTGGAAAAGGGATCTGGAAGTTAGTTGGAAGAACTCTTCTAATTAACAGATGGTTTCCTAAAGAAAAAATAGAAACTGGAAATCACATCCACAATTTTGATCTGGATGTGCTTGTTAAACTTAAATCCAATTATATGTCATGACCCCTTCTTTGAGAGCATGGCCAGATTGTTAGATGGGATGTGATTGTCCACGAATGATGTTACGAAGGCTTGTGAACATCTTACATATGCATGAATCTATGTTGAACTACCAAGAAACTGACCTTTACAAAGTTACATTACCGTGTCAATAGAGGAAGGAGAGAAATTGGGACTACATATCGAGTACGAAGCAAAAGTATTGTGAAGCATGTAGATCTACTTGTCACCAAAATCAAGCTTGTGTCAAGGCTAAAGAGGTTTACTCCAACTGCTAACGATTGTTAACACTCTGGAACAAGACAAGCCAGAAACCAAAAATTGCTTCTCGGTGTTGAAAGATATGGATGAGGATCAAACCCCTTAACACACACGGACACCTATGTCTCCATTGAAGAAGTCAAGACCCCCTCTTCAACATCTGGAGCAATTGGTCAGGCAATTTCTAGCCAACCTTTGAAGAAGGAAACAACTTCCAAGAGGAGGTGATGCAAGCATGAGCCAATGACAGATTAGCACGGAGTCTCTTACCCCTCACGTTTTGCACATTCTCAAGGCAACAATAAACAAACAATGCCTTTAGCCCTAATGTTTTCTAATACAATTGATTCAACTCCCAAAGAAAATCTATCTTCAGAAGGTAAACAGGCTCGGAGCACAATAAATATGGAGTCTTTCGATGGAACATTAATTTTGACCCTCAGGAGAAAGAACCAGCTAACGAGTCCTCTACTGCACATGATTTCAGACTAGTAGTGGTCCCTTACACTCAAACAGGAGCAAGGAGAGGGAGAGCTAGGATCAATAGCAACGATAATCAACAACAAATCCTCATGAACAAATTCCTACCTTCCAAAAGTATGCATAAGAAGCAGGAGAAAGGCCCATCGAAAAGAACTATTAAAGAACAAGACAAAGATTCTTGCCTTGAATACATGTGGCCTAGGAAGATCATGGGCATGGGTGAAGCTAAAAGCATTGCTCTACAAACATAAAGTAGATATCCCCTTTCTTTTTCAAAATAAGATCACCAAGAAAGTACCTGACCGAATGATTGTTGAATACAATCAATACATGTTACAAGGCAATTTTGACTATTTTCCACTTTGCAAGAGACATTTGCCTCATTAAGAGAGTTTCATTTGATACAAAGGATTGATGTATCAAAACAACATGTCACTCTCCAGATACAACACAATGCAAAATTGATTTATATATCTGACATTTATGGTCATAATTATTACATAGCACAACAGAATCTATGGAACTCACTATTGTAGTTTAATTGCTTGGATCCATGGATGTTAATAGGTGATTGGAATTGCACTAGATCCAAAGATGAGAGTAGGTGGCACCAACAACCCTTGAGTAAATGACTTCATTGTTGATCACAACTTGCCAAAGCTCCTGGTTTTTGGATCATCAATTACTTGAACTAATCGGCAAAAAGGAGCTCGCTTTATTGCTACCCGCTTGATAGAGAACTTGTCAATCTCCCATAGATACAAGCATTCCTATACTCTTGGATAAATATCCTCCCTCAAATGATTTCATACCATACATTTTTCAACAATGACTTCCTCAACCAAAACTTCTTTCAAGTCTTTCAAGATGTGGACACATATTCCAAATTACGATTATGTAGTGATGCAAAGTCACAATACGTGGATCTCCAACGTACAGAGTTGTGAAAAAGATTTGACACTTTAGTCTTGTAGAGTGAAATTTACATACAATTGGCAATATTGCTAGATGTGTGAATGTCATAAACAATTAGAAAGGCTGCAAAATCAAGGTAATTTTGGTGTTTTAAAGATAATGGACCATAAAAACCTCATTCAAAGTCGTATGCGAGAGCTAGAGTAATGAATCTGGAAACAAAAATACAGAAGCAAATAGTTGAGAGATGGAGATCACAATACAAAGTATTACCACGCCAAATATAAGAGGAATCTTGGCCTTAATAATATCCATTTGTTGACTCGCGATGATGGAGCTGAATGCGATACAACATATGATATCCAAGCAGGCTATAACTTTCTTCTGGAATCTATTTAGCAGTGAGAAAAATTATGGATCGGATTGGAGTGGTGTGGTGAAACCCCAAGTCAAGGATGAAGATAATACGATATTTCTTAACCTAGTGACAATCAAAGAAATTCTGTAAGCAATATTCTATTCTGTCATGTTCAAAATAGACATTATGAAGGCTTACGATCGAGTGGATTGGACCTTTCTAAAAGAATTTTAACATCCTTTTGGTTTTGTTGATAAATGGATTGATCTTATCATGACCCTTGTTACTACAATTAGTTATGCGCTACTTATAAATGGAAAAGTTGGAGACCTCTTCACTGACACCCATGGCATTAGGCAAGCTGATATTGTTTCCTCGTATCTCTTATTAATTGTGATGAAACGACTTTCTAGGAGGTTAACAGTAGTGGTTGAGAAGAAAGAAATCAACCCAGCCCATATCAAGGGCTTTTACTAGAGCCACACCTTATTTGGCGACGATGCTCTCTTCTTCCTCCAGGACAAAAGAACTCTATTACTTGTTTCTTGAAGTTCATCAAAGATTCAAAGGTCGATCCAGTGTGTGAATCAACTTGGAGAAGTCGACCTGGGTCTCTTTCTTGATGCATCAAGGGAGAGTCAAAGAATTAAATAAGTTAGTGGGTGTTAAAAAAGGAAATTACCAATGAAATACTTGAGATTTCTAGTAAACTCTTCTCCTCCTTATGTCAGCCAATTATTGCTAGAATGCAAAGCCAATTAGAAATGTGGGCACCATCTCTTCTTTCCCTAACGAAAAGCATTGTTATGATTAAAGCAATGCTAGGAAGGATACTCTTGTATATCATGCTCTCCTTGAAACTACCTCGGGTTATATTAAATAATTGGAGCATATATTGCAATTGTTCTTGTAGAGTGGAAGCAACAATAAGTGATTCATCCATCTATTCAATTGGGAGAAAATTTGTAAACCTTGGAACAAAGGTAGATTCAATATACGGGACGTGGAGGAGGTCAATTGGGCATTGTTAGCCAAAAATTATTGGAAGATTGACTCCAAAAGTATAGATCCTTAAATGTTGTCAGTTTTCTCAAAACATCTAAAACTAAATAGTTTGTGATTTTCTCATAGAGCTCATAATGGTTCATGAGGGTGGAAGTCAGTCTTGACTGATGGTAGTACTCTGAATAATCAAGTGCACTTAGAAATTAGTAATAAACACAAAGTGAAATTCTCGTTTGACGCTGGGTTCAATGGTGAAGACCTAGCTTGTTATATTTAACACTACATCCTCCTTCAACAATATAAAGAACTAAGACGCTTCAAAGTTAGGGGTGCTTTACAAAGTGAATGAAGGATTGTGGAATATCTGACATAGTTCATGAGATAGGTGCCTCCATAACTTTATTACACCATGGACTCCAGCTCACTGTCCAGACACAAACCGACTAGTTTGGGGTGCCAATCAACCATTCTCTTCCTTATTACCTTGGAGAACATTGGAAAGCATGGGTAATCCATTTCCCATGGTGATACATTTGATGTCACAATCACTATCCTCATATGACCGTCATACTTCACATTATAATAGAAGGGAAACTCCTCACTTTAGCTAGACTCTAACATTTCGACATTGGTGAATGAAGACCTTGTATACTTTGGAAGAATCTATCAGAGTCAAGTATGCACATGTTCCTCAAGAGTCCCATCGTAAAATCTATTTAGAATGAGGTTAGTTATCTGTTTGACAGTTGACACAACATATGGATATCTCGCTGAAACCTCACACCTCCTTGATGGCATGAAATAAATGTCAATTCAATAATACAATGGTTAAAAAACTATGGATGTCTACTTTTCAATTAGTCACTCGGTTCTTATGAGAGAAAAGAAACTTCATACTACATAATAGGACTAACGTAGATATGATGAAAACTAAGAAGAATGTTCTACATAGAATCAGAGAATACATTATGCTAAAAGTACAAACTATTCAATACTAGACTCCTATTTGATGACTTTTCATCCAAAGGTAGATACCACAATAATATAGTTGGTTAAAGCTTACAGTCTATAGCAAAAGATATGTTTCTGGCAAGTTGGATTTACCCTCCATAGTCATGATAGTGTGTTCCTCAATGTAGAATGGATTATATAAAGCAAAAGAGATCGGGTAAAAGAATGAGAACGGCAGAGGCAAATCTTTAAGAATTTTATTTAAAACAACATTGTTGTTTATTCCTCGAGAATTGCTATTGTCATAAGTTTCAACTGAGCTATTTAGACTTTACAACGATTCATATGGTGACTGATCACAAAAACTTCTTTAAGCTGGTCGCGGAAATATACTATTGGATCTCAAAAGAAAGGAACACTCTTCCCTTGTTATTCACTCATATGGGACCCATTAGTTGATTGTTTCAATGGAAAGACAAAACCCCAGATTGGCAGCTCTCGTTGTGATATTCAATTTTGGTTAACAACTATAGAAGCTATGCTTATGAAGGCAATGCCAAAAAAGTCATCTTGAGGAATTATACAACTTGGAGGATGTTCAATATCCTCTACCACAAATGAATTGTCGATGGTGGATATTTAAAAGGCACAATAGATAAAATGTTCTTACAAAAGTTACTTGTAGCAGAAGTTGCATAAATCACAGAAGAGCAAACAATTTGATACAAAAAACTACTAGTTATGTTGACTAAAGAGTATAGTATAAGAATATCCATCAACGATTCTCCAACTTTACAGAAGATACATTCATCAAGTAGGGCAAGAATTTCAAGATTGTAGTACATTCTATCTCATCTGATAAAATGGGAGATGATCATAGAGCGAGAAAATCAATTGTGCCAAAGAAGGTGATGTAAAAGTATATCGACTCTATCAGATACAAACAATGTTATCATAAGAGGAGGCCTCCCACTAAAGTACACAAGGTAAGAATGAAACACAATTATCACATTGAAGAGATTTACTGCGATACCGAACTTCTCAACTATGCCACAAAAATAACAAAACATGACATCCAAGTAAAGTTCTCTCAAGAATAGAGTTGTACATTCGATAAAAATCAATATGAGATATCAAACGAAGGGTGGCAGGTGAAGCTTTTACAACAAAACACTAGAGGAAGAGGAGTCTTTCTAATATACCAATCAAATTATTGATGTCAATTCACATATGCTCTTTGAAGTAGAAATAATTTCAACTACTAAGATACAAAAATTTAATATGCTCCATGAGTCATCAACACTTCTCTCTCGGGTAGAATTATCATACAATAATGCACATGATCGATTGATTCCAACTACTCCCTTTGAAGCTTCATATGAATATCCAACTCCAACACTAATTTCATATGAACATGGAATAACCTTTGCACGACTAGTCCCTAACCCAAATAAAAGAAGAGGGTTGTGTTAGGCTTCTGATAGTCAATGTAAAATTTTGTTGGATTTTTTTATCATGAATTCTAGACATTATGATTGCTGTGTTGGAGCATTCCTTCTTAGTGATGCATTTGAAAGACCGAATGTAACGAAAAGTAAGAGCTTCTATCATGGCACACAATCGAGCTCTATGAAACAAAAAATCCATATAACTGGCCTCATCGAGTATGAGAAAAGGTTTAGTAGTAATAGTTGTTGTATGGTAGCAATAATAATGTTGGAGTTGATAGAAATTTAAAGCCACCTGATGGAATTTTGAAATCCCTTAAAAGAGAGCCGGATGCTGGTGCAAGAAAGAATGAAGAATTTATGACAAATGCAGAATTTGGAATTGAGGATTGGATGTGGCTGAAGAGTCATCCAAGACAAGTTGTTAATTTGAGCAATTTACCCATCTCAAAAGCTTCACCATAAGTACTATCGCCCCTTCCAAGTGGTAAAGGTAATCAATCGAGCTGCTTAATTATCAAATCAACTTGCTCGAAGGAGCCAAAGCTTATCATCATTAGAACCTGCATTACGAAGCCCCAAGGGAAGTCCTAAAACAAAAACGAATTTAGCGGAACCGAGGGGGTAGAGATGGTGTAACCTAGGCTATCTCGCCCCAGCAACATAGATCACCTCCTCTTCACTCATAATATAAGAAGTGGGTCGTGAGAGTTCAGTAGAGCATAGGCCACTTCAGATTAGAGTTATTCTAATGAGCGAATGAATTGAAGTAGAGAGATATTGGATCCATTAATACTACTGGTCAGGTGATGTAAAAGACTATGGATGGTACACTTGCCTGTAATAAGATATACCGAAAATACTCTTTGAGTTTCATTTTCTTCTGCTTGTTCCTCTCGCTCCCTTCTTTCCATCTTTTTCTCCCTTGAATCTTCGCGTCGTCTTCTTTTCTACTTCAACCTTCTCAATCTCTAGTTTTCTTCGTTCTCCACATTAGTAAGGTGGAACAACGTCGGTTTTCTACATGACAGATGAAAGCCACTGGACAGAACGGCTTCAATTACAAGTTAGATCTAATCTGATCTTAGATCATCATCAGTCTTCTATCTTCATATTCTTAGTTCAGTACGCAGGGTTACACCAGAAATTAACTGAGCAAACCCTTACTAGTAGCTGGGTTTATTCCTATATGAACAAGCTAGCCGAGCTAACTGCTTGTCAACAACCTTTGTTAGAACAGGTTCATGACTTCATTATCTTTTCACAAGCATTGCTGAGAGATAGATTTCCTTGAATACTCAATAAATGACTCACCATTTGCGTAAAATCTTCCACAACAGACCCTTCATCTACCTTTAATACCCTAGTGCAATTAATTATCATGAGTTGAACATACTATGTTCATGTTCAGCCCGTATTGTTAGGAGGTACAAACTGAGTTGAACATTGTCAGTACATATTGTTAACGAGCCGAACTCGAACAAGGTAGGAACCAGACGAACTACAGCGGCTTGGTTCGTCTACCAGCCTAATTCGTAATAGGTTTTATAATAAAGTCCCTTAAATAGGTGAATCCAATAACAATTGTTTTGCACGATACGGTTCGAGTTGTTCATTAAAATCCTTTTGTTGTGATTTTGCCTTAGTCCTCGCCCACTCCCTCCCCGCGTGTGAAACCCACCACCGAATCCTACATCTGCGGCGCTTGTTCATCCTATGTGAACGACACCAATTTGAGATATTCCGCTCTTCTTTCCGTGTTGCATCTCTCTTTGACAATAAACCGATCCTTGGGGGTTCCGACAGTGAAGAAAATGGCGGAGGATAGTGAGGTGGTCGCTTGCAGCTCCGTCTCTTTGTACAACAAGCGGAAGATCGACGAGGTCGATCATGAACCGGCGGTAACCGACGTACCGAACCATGAAAACGGCAATATCACGCAAAATCCCGAGGAGGACCCGGATTTAGATGAAGATAACGCTGTTCAGGAGGCCGCCGCCGACCATTCAGACAAGCCCGAGGCGAAAAGGCCCCGTGTGGTCGAAATTGGTATTGGTATCATTCGATAACATACTTAGTCGATGGGTGTATTTACATTCCTTATTTATGTCTAATACCAGTTTTTGAATTGCTTTCAGTTTTTTTGGTCCATTCTATTTTTATGTGATGATTTTCTGTGCTAAAGATAGTTGCAGAGAAGGGTTGATTGTGTTAACGGCGAAATAGTTGATTTCTGGATCAAGACCGCATAGTTAGTTTTTATGGTTGGAGGGAAAGGATTAGTGTTGCATAGCTCGTATACGTATCATTTTATATCATATCGTGTATAGCTAATAAAAGTGTAGTACTAATATACTATGATGAAGTTCTAATATTATGGAGGGCAAAAATTAGTGTTTCGTTGCTCACTACCAGAGATGTCAAGGTACATCAGAACATGTTTCGTAGCTGGGATGGGTGTCATGTAAAAGTTACTTCATGGTGTGGCTATCTCTGGCGAAGAGGAAGTGCGCTCTAACTATCTCCTGCTTCGGCTTAGATTTTCTTGTTTGATGGTATTGTCGAGGGTTTTTTGTAGTTCCTTTATTTTAGTGTTCTACACATTTTTTTAAAGAAGAAGGAGGAGGAGGAGGAGGAGTTCTCAAGGTAGTAGTATTCTTCATGTGTCTAAGAGAAGAACCGTAGGTTCTGCATCTCTTTCTCTCAATCATGATCTAATTCTACAATCTTGTACTTTATTCTGGTTTTGCCTTTCTTTCCATGCTTGTAGATAATGCAATTTATTTGACGCTATCTAGAGGTTATTTTTGTAGTTATCAGACAATAACCTTTTATATATTGAAAATTGTACATCTCTGTCCTGTTGTGCTCCAGCTGCGCAAGAAGATGACAGTATTCTGAAGTCTGAGGATGTTCAAGCTAATGATGTGGATGATAACATTCCGAATTCTGAGGATGCTGTAGTTAATGAAGCAAATGATGATATTCCAAATTCTGAGGATACTCGAGCTGATGAATCTAATGCGACCACAGAGAATGCTGAGCAGCCCACCATGGATGTTGCACAAGAAAAGAAGCCTTCACTGGAGGTTTCTCAAGAAAGTGCCTCAGCGGAAACAAATGAACAGTCTAAGCCTAAGGCAGAGATTTCCCGTAAAATCGAGGTCCCCAACAACAAGGTGTCTGCGTTGATTTCTTTGGACATTTTGTGGTTTATTAGGAGATTGGAAGCTAAATTCTGGTTTCTGCTGAAATATCTGTCAACGTGTCTTAAGGCTTCCAGTTTTCTGTAGCTTTTGTTAGTCTCACATATTTGGTGATTTTATGTAATATTTGACAATGTTATAAAAGATAGAATAACTTAGAGACTTTTATATGCAAAGCCGATTAACTTAACATGCAAGAGAATGATGCTTTGATACCTAGATTGTAGTTCTCTTTATGTCATTGGTTCTCTCTAGTCTTGCACTTTTTGGCAGGTTAATATAATAGTCTTAACCTAGATAAATGCTTATGTTACTCTAGTTGTTCACTCTCTGATTGGTTGCATGATGCAGGTTGGTGTGCTTATTGGTAAAGCTGGGGATACAATCAGGTATCTACAGTACAATTCCGGTGCTAAAATTCAGATCACAAAAGATGCTGAAGCAGACCCTTCCGCTACAACAAGGCCAGTGGAATTAATTGGAAGTCCAGAAAATATTAGCAAGGCGGAACAACTTATCAAGGATGTTATTGCAGAGGTCTGCTGCCCTGGTTTAAGTTTATGAGCTCTTTGGTTGGGTCAACTGTACTTGGTGTTTGTATTATGGAAGACTGCCTGTACTTCTCCATGTTTATGGTTGACTTATGATTGTGTTAATGGAATACTTAGGCTGAAGCAGGGGGGTCACCTGCCCTTGTTGCTAGGGGTTTTGCTGCTGCGCAAACTGGTGGAGAAGAACTTCTAATTCCGATCCTCAATGACAAGGCATTTGAATTCTCCTTTTCATTTATGAGCTCTATATGGTGTTTCTATCTTTGTCTGATCCTAGGTAAATTTGCAAATATTGAATTCAGGTAGGTCTGGTTATTGGTAAAGGTGGAGACACAATTAAGAGTCTTCAAACCAGATCTGGTGCTCGGATTCAGGTATATTGCTATTGCTCTAATGCTTTTAAAATGTCCCTGATATATGTATTTAATGGTGATTATATCCAAATTTTGTATAATTCTTTTTAAAAATCATTAGTTGGTACCTCAACCTGAAGAAAATGGATCGAAAGAAAGGACTATTCGAATAACTGGAAATAAGCAACAACTAGAAACTGCTCGAGATATGATAAAACGGGCAATGAACCAGGTTAGCCGATGTTATTCTCATCATTTCTGTAGTTGGTTGATAACTGCTTTATTTGTGAATCACTTATGTTCAACTTCAGAATAGCAGAGTTGTCCTCAGAGGGATATCTGCTGCCATGTTGGGCATACTCTCAGTAAATCTCTTGCCATTTTATTATTTTCCTCGAATGATGCACATGGACAAAGATGAATTCTAGCCCATGTTTTTACTATGATTTCATATAATTGTTATATTCAATCAATCACTGTGAAAGGTGACATACTTGTTTTTTCTTTGTGTTCTCAATGTGATTGTTGCACTGTCAGTTGCAACTTGCAGCCTTGGTCTACTAACTTTTTAAGTGATTGGTTTTCTACAAGAGATGGCAAGAAAAACTTCAATGCTTGACAGTCATGTAGTACTAGCCTTTGTTTGGCAATTCTCAAATGGCAAGCCTATAATCGTTTAGTAGTCAGCTGCATCACAAATGGATGCCATTTAGGTCATTATCCAGGGCATATGATACAAGATGCTGTCAGGCTATACAACGCACCTTAGCAGACATAGGTAGCGTCTTTATTAAATATAAAATATGTATATTTTTATATTGGAAATTTATTAAAAAACTGAAATATGCCATGGTCTGGAAACAGTTTGGTGTATTTCTTCTGCTCCAATCAGGCCCAAGTCCAACCATGTCTATTTTTGTGGAACACCATATAGGTTTCTGAATGTAAGTAGCTCGTTGAAGTAAATGACTGAATCGTGATACCAAATGGCATAGTTATTGTTATTGACCATTGGACTTTTTTATTTTAACTTGGAGCAATTGCTTTTGAAGTGGTTGGGGCCAATGTTATAAATATCGTATCGTCTGATACGATACGATAATATCGTATATCGGTAGTTGGATTGATACGATCCACGTATCGGTATCGTTGGGGTTTATTTATTGTTTTATGTCCTGTATTGCTTGCGTATCGTATTGTATCATTGCGATACAATGTGACCTTTCGATTGCAAGTCACTCCCTTGTATAAAACCCTCTTCGAGGGAAACACTCCTAACTTACCAGTGTAGCACGTTGGGACCATGCACTCTTTTCTGCTATCACTAAAACACTTCCTAATGATTTTGCACTTAATGTGTCTTTATTGCCTTTACTCTTAAATGTTTGTTGTATTGCGTGGTGTGAGTTAAATGGATGCTAAGGCCCATTCTAGGCTCTTAGCATTTGGGGAGGGGCCAAACTCACATTTCCTATCGGATGCCATCAACTTCATGTTGTTCATCGAGGAGTGCAATAAGGTCATTGAGGTTAGAAAGGAGGATTGGAGGATCGATACATGAGGTATTGTTCCTCGAGGTATCCCAAGATTATGACTGGCCTTGGGTAGGCAAGATGGTCATTTGGGTGGATATGTTCGTGCGAAAGGGGCACACCAAACCCCACCACACCCTTTGTATTTCCACTAAGTGTAAGTCGTGATGGGTAGCACATGGATAAGGATGTGTGGTTGTACCACACTTGTCAAGGTTGACTCGGTGGCCCACGTTGCTTGAGTGAATGGTAGCGCAAAACGATGATATGTTATCAGGACCCTTGTGTCAGTCGTCAAGTCGGGACTGCGCACCCCATACAGGCATGTAGGTGCTTTCCAAGGAATACATGATACTATGTAAGCCACAATTATAGAGACAATTCAGCACCAGGCATTGGTGTTGGCTTCCTTAAAGACATGTGAGTAACTCTTAGGCCATTGTCGAGTCTCGGTACTCTCAGTGAGGTGAGGTGCCGTTAGGTTGATTACAATCGTAACCCAAAACGTGATTTAGGAGTGTGATCACATAAGCATTCGGTTGCACGTAAGCTGTCGGTGTCACAGTGGCCAATGTCTCGCGTGAAAGGTAGCGTCTCATGAGTTGGAAGGACCGTCAATATACCCATGGGAGTGTTGGAAAATGTGAGTAGCGTAGCAGAAGATAGAATATCACACACACAAGAAGAACGATAAAGAGAAAATATGGAGATAGGAAGAATGGGACAAGCCCTCCAATGGAGGCCGCCCCCCTCTTTTTCTCTTTTTCTTAATCTTAATCTCTTAACCCTAATACAAGAAGTCTAACCCTTATATAATTGGCCGTGAAACATAAAATGACTAAATGCCCTTAGTACTACGGGCAATTACAATAATATCTAAAACATAAAAAATACTAAAACTGACACTAAAAACAACAAATATTCATATTCTTCAACACTCCCCCGCAAGTTGGGAGTGAGATACTTCGAACTCCAAACTTACCAAAAAACTGATTCTTTCATATTTTTTTTATTATTTTTCAGCCCTCTGACTGTGTGCTTTTCGGCAACCTTCTTAGCTTCAACATTCTTCATCAGCCTTCATGGCTGTTCTTCAGCAGCTTCACGGTTGCACCAATATTCAGCAGCTTCTAGTAGCTTCATGGTTGCACCAATATTCAGCAGCTTCTTGGCTACAACAACTTCAACTCAACCTTCATGGCTGCAACATTTTTAACAACCTCTTGGCTACAATATTTTCTACTCAGCCTTTATGACTGGTCATTTTCAACAGTTTCTTTGGCTGTAACAATTTTCAGCAACCTCATGACTGCAAAACACATTTCATTAGTCCTCATGACTCTAATCTTCACCTCAAAAAAAAAAAGTTTCTTCCATGTTAAACTAATTGGATTGCACCCTTGTAGCCCGATTTGCATATCAATCATGAACCACTTCACAACCACCTTTGTCATTCTTCCTTTGTGCCACCCCCTTACTTTTCATAGAACCAAAATACTCTTGGCAGAACTCATCAAGAACAGGAGTTGCCAAACTTGTATATTTCTTTTCATTGACATCTTTCCATAAAGTTTTCGATCCATCAAAAGGTTCGTTCCCGATGTGTTTTTCTTGGAATCTCGTGTGCATTCGGGATGATCTTGCTCTCTCCTTCCATGTACGCGCATTTGCTCCATGATAGATTTCACGTGTGTCTTCACGAATGGATGGTTCATCACAATCAGAGTCAAGTAGCTCGATTCTCCTCAAGGGGCTAGTTATTTTTGGAGGAAGCACACACTTTGGTGGTACTTGCCTCAGATTCTAGAAAGGAGAAGCTAAGACCAGCTAAACTTCTTTTCACACTAGACCCATCTGTAGACTGAGAAGTTAACACACTCTGGTTGCGCAAGGAAAGCTTGGAACTGCTACATATCGAATGCTTTTGAGCTTCTCGTCGATCTTCCAGTGATGAGAACTCCTTGATCTTGTCAATTTCATCATAAAGTAACTTTGAGTTAGGATCATCATCAAAGCAAGGTCGAGGACGCGGCAGAGACGAAGGGCCTCGCTTGAGTCGCTTCAAAACGATAGGCCGAGAATCCTCCTCTTCTTCTCCCTCATCTTCCCGCAACAAATTGAAACTGGGTGTTACGGTTTCATCTCGAAGAACTATGGTTTCTTCTTCTTGATGATCATCCAGGTCCAGGGAGAATGAGGGGGCTCAAAATCCACCATTGCTGCTCACCGACTCACGATAGAAGGGGGTGAAAAAATGGAGTAGGGTTGCAGTTTGGGTTTGGACCTCTGAGGCGATGGAGTCCCATGAGTCCAACCCGTGACAGAGAATTGTCGCGCCCATGACGAGTTCCTCCCATGTCCCTAACGTCTTGTCGGCTCCACTCATTGCCCATCTCTCCTCCAATGGGCTCTCTCCATGGCAGCGCATCACTCATCACATCCGACGGAAAACCGCTCTCCGATAGAGGAGAAGGTAGAACTCGGTAGGATAGCGTGCGTTGAAATCGAGAGGAAAGGAGAATTTCTAGGTTTTTCTTCGACGTACTTTTGCTGGCCTAGTTCCCTCTCTCTCTCTCCACCAGAGCACACTCTGCCGTTACTACTAACCGCGAGTCCTTCTCACCTTCCATCTACCCCATCCGCCGCTTACTTGCACCATTAGCCCCTCCTATCAGTGGCCATCTCGTCATCTAGCCCGCCTCTCGTCCAAACCATTCTCTGAAGGCTGTCGCCTCTCCATCTTCTCTCCCCTTCTCCTTCCTCTAAAGGCCTCCTATCTAGAGAGTGTATTCTTCCACTTCGTCTTCTCCGACAACAGAGATCGTCTGAAAATAGTTGTCCGATTAGGGGGTGGTGCAACCGCTCAACAATGCTACAACGTATCTGGCTAACTTGCTTGAGCCATGTGTCCACCGAGTTATCTATCTCGTTTTTGATACTAGGAAAATGTGAGTAGCGTAGCAGAAGATAGAATATCACACACAAGAAGAACGTTGAAGAGAAAATATGAAGATAGGAGGAAGGGGGCAGGCCCTCCAATGAAGGTCACCCCCTCTCTTTCTCTCTTTCTTAATATTAATCTCTTAACCCTAATACAATAAGTCCAACCCTTATATAATGGGTTGTGAAATATAAAATGACCAAAATGCCCTTAGTACTACGAGCAATTACAATAATACCTAAAGCATCAAAAATACTAAAATTGATACTAAAAACAACAAATATTCATATTCTTTAACAAGGAGATTAGGTATCGATAACATGGATGCATGTTGCTTTCGGTGATGCAAAGCAATGCCTCACAAGCAGTACCACATAACGCATGTGTGGTGCGGGTTATCAATCCCAATGGCTTCTTTTGGTGATGCTCAGTGTTACACTTTGAAGCAGAACGCAAGTGCCAGGTAGACAGATACAACTCCTTTATCACATTTGAGCTTGTGTCATCGAACCTTTTGGACAAGTCAAGTGATTTAGGATACCGAGTGAATGGTAGTAGCTTGAGAGTTTATGCCCTAGACTTTTCAACCTTCCAGAGGACCACATTCATGTTGGGGATGTTGAGGGAAACCGTTTTGGATTGGAGAGGTGGAGATCGGAATGAACTGAATTGGATTTGGTCTTAGGCGGGGACGAAGATGAGGATGTTGTCGAGGACGACAATGATTTTGAGTGAGAGAGAATGTGACCCTTCGATTGCGAATCACATGGCGTAGCGCCACTCTCTTATACAAAACCTTTTTGAGGAAAGCGTCCCTAACTTACCAGTGTAGCATGCCGAGACCGCACACTCTTTTTTGATATCAATAAAACACTTACCTTATAGCTTAACGCTTAACGTGTCTTTGTTGCCTTTACTCTTAAATGTTTGTCGTGTTGCGTGGTGTGAGTTAAACGGATGTCAAGACCCATTCCAGGCCCTTAGCATGCGGGAGAGGGGGTTAACTCATATTCCCTATTAGAAGCCATATGAACTACTTATCCGCTGCATCACTTTAGAAATCTGTAGAGACTGATCTGGCCCAAAGGCCTTGTGTCGGTCACGTTGCGAGCTCCATCGGCTCTTTCGACGGTCAGGGCATGACAGATTCACTATGTATCGTATCCATATCGTATATTAGAATAATATGTAAAGATTATGTTATGTTTATTATACCAAGCAACTATCTATAAGTACTACAAATCATTATCTTAGGTATGCCAGCTAACAGTAGGGTATACAGTTGCTGCAACTAGGCTCATTATGCCTATCCTACAGTAGCAGTACTCATTAGAGTGTACAGTTTTAGTGTACAATTGTTGCAACTAGGCTCATTAGGTCTATTATACATACAGTAGCAGTACTCAGAGTGTACAGTTGCTTCAACTAGGCTCATTAGGCCTATTGTAGTAGCAGTACTCCAGCAAGTGGACTACTCATGCAGTGTACTAGCTGTTTATACTTTAAATTATACAAGCAAGGTCCTTGTCATCCTGTAAAAAAGTAAGAATTTCGAAAATATAGCTTAATATATTAATATATAGCATTTTTTAACAAAAAAAGTTAAAGGTAATAATTTTAAAATATTTTCTTTAACTAAATAAAACAGGTTTGTATCATACCGCATCATACGATACGGTATGATTATCGTGTATCGGTCCCTCTTCTGATATGGGACCGACCCGATACTATTTTTACAACATTGGTTGGGGCAACCTAGACCTCCAAGATATGACCTTATTTTCAATTGTGCAGGCGTGATCATATTGCTTATGCAGGGATTAGCACACATGGGAATTGAACTCTAACCTGTCTGGATAGCAGCCAGATCCCTTTTCATTGTGCTAAACCTCCTTGGAGTGGCTTGCATACGTTTATGCCTTTAGTGCTTTCTTTGCTTTTACTTTGATTGATAACTGACGAAAATGGCATGTCAGGTGGGGGTACTGAGGGCATGTGCTTTCTTTTCCCCCAGGGCATATGCTGGTCCTTAACAGTTAACAGGTTAAACTTACTCAAAAACGTAAGCACCTTGGAGTCCTTGAAAACAAGTTCTTGAAAAGAGATTAATCAAACTACACTTCATGTAGTTGTGTTGAGATAGTTGTTGGTTTCTATGATAGTAAATGATGAACAGAGATTTTTCCATTGTAGCCTCTTCTTCTCACTTAGAAAGAGTCAATGTTGTGCCTTGGAATGCTATGGGAAATCCTCAAAGCTATGTTGCTACGATTGTAGCTCATGCATGCTATATTTATTAATATCTCGGCCATCATTTTTTAAGAGAAGATGGTGCTCTCAGCTTTTTTCAGGAATCATTTTGTCAGCTCTTTAAATAATGATATCAATTTTCTTATCTTTGTGGCTGTCGCAACATTTCAGTGCTAACATTTTTCATCACCTCTTTGTTGCCTAAGCTATGTTGGAACCCACACTTGTTTGAAGTTTGTTACCTGTGGCAATGGTTTTGTATGAGTTCTTAGTCAACCTTCCATTTGCAATATATAACCTTAAGGTGATAATGCACCAAAAAATCTTATGAGCAGTTCTAGTGTGGCCTTGGACAATTGAATGTTGTCGTCTGTTCATGAAATCTCGTCATGACACCAATTCACAAGTTGGAATGTCCGTATTGGTGGTGGACATATGCTTCTCTGAGCAGTGGGATGATGGACTGTGGTTTGGGATGACAAGACATAATTTCAGTGTGTCCCCATACCTAAATGTGTTCCTTGCAACAGTCTCATGATACAAAGAGGACAGCATCCACGTCGAAGATGAGTTTGTTCTTGATTTTCAAGAACTGATGGTATTGGTTCTAACTCTTGATCTTCTTTCTGTTGTCGACTAGTTCTTTAGTTGGTTCTTAGAGTAGGAGGTTTGTGTGGAAAGAGGACATGAATGAAAGCATGCTGATCAATGCAAAAATGTTTTTGGATGTTAATATGTACTATTTAACTTCTAAGTTTGTCTTTCTGGTAGGTCACATCTACATATGTGAATTTTTAATTTTATGAAGTCGCAGAAGGCAGTTGAGGGGTATTATTGTCTTCAATGGGTCAGATGTTTTCTAGAAGTCACAGCTGTTGGTTTCTTTTATTTCCTTGTATGGTACTTAGACAAAATTCCCAAAACAAAACAGCATTTTAGCTGTTGTCTCCAAGCTGACTGCTTCAATGCATATTCTTGAGCTTTTGTGTCTCCTCACCTGCATGCACTCTAGCTACTCGCCTCTGGTAGCATAATGTTGTTATTTTGAAAGAAAGTGTTTCTGCTGTGGAGAAAGTGCTTCTGAACCAACTCTTTTTTCCATGTGCTTTAGCCTTTGAGAAGAATTGTGTTCTAATTCTATGCCTCTTATTGACTACTAGGGAGATATTTGAATCTGAAACTTGTACCTGAATATATTTATTGAAATTCTTTTGGAAACTAAGAAGTGCTTTTGATTTTTGCCTTCTTGGTGCCCTGGTAGTATATTTAGAAACTATCAGTATGTATCTTGGTTGACAAATGAGTTTGAAACAAGGTTATGATACAACGTGAAGATCTATTGTATTGTATTCTTGTTACTAATATCCTGCTGCAAATTATGATGCTAAAACACCACCCTTTTTTGGTTATACATTTTTTATGGAAACCATGCTACAATTATAAAAGACAATCTTACATACTTCTATGTCAAGACATGATCATTCTGGTCATTACCTGTCCCAGTGTTTTTACAGTTGTAAGATGATGTTACCAGACATGCTAGGCTAGGACTTTCCTTGATTCTAGGATGGTGGTGTCTTATTGCACGAGGCCATGAGAACATGCATACGCAGGGAAGATTGCATTTGGTTTGAGATGCTAATTGCCATATTCTTTAAGCTAAAAGCCCCGACTTCGAATTGGTTGGCTTTCATAGTTGCAGATGTGTCAGGAGAGCCAATATTCCAGACTCCTCCGTTGAGCTTTGTATCTTTTATCTCCATTTGTACTCTCATCAGTTAAGGAGCGTTATCTCCTTGGTCCTATATGGTCCAGGATTGCAAGTAATTGGTAAGGTCACTTTGAGACTCTGCAGCTGCAGTATTGGACTACTAATGTGATGTGAAATTCTTAATAAACTTGGCTTCTATCCTGTACAAATTTATCCACCCACCTATCTGACATTGAGAACAGTTTTATCCTGAAGGATTTGATGATGGTATAGAACAGGGTACTTGTTTCTAAGTTCTGACATTGTTTGGCATGGCATGGATGCTATGGATAAGAGAACTGATAAAGTTGCCTCAAATTCTGACAATTTCCACACTCTTCCATGTCAAATCATGTTCACTGAAATCTTTGCATGTTCTTCATATGTAGAACACTTGCACGCAAGCATGTACACTTTTTTTGCCAACACCTTTATATGATCGGCATTTGGCTTGTTTGATGAATCTCGTTCCTGGTGTTCCATGTTCCCCCTTCTAACGCGACTTACTTCTTGTCAAAGATCAATTGCTTGCCCAACTTTTTGTCACTAGGACTGAAACTGTATCTTCTGTTCAATTGGAGATTTTTTCTGGAAGGATTACGTGAAATGTTGATAAGGGAAATTTAGCTATTTATTTCATAATTCTGTTGGCACTGCTTTGCTAGAATCTCATGCTGTGGATTGGAAAACAAGGTCTATATCTGCTCAGTGAGGTTATATCGCTGCAATTTATATGACCTTAAGATGATTTGCCATTACTTTTTCTTTGTTAGTTTTCACACTTGTGTCTTAAGGCTAATTACATCGACACTGCTAGATGCTTATTTACACCATAAGTGGATGGTTTGGTTCGGTTCAGTATCTTTCTTGTATCTTCAATTTTAAATTCTCTATGAATGTACTATATCAATGCCCTTATGGTTTTGTTATCTAATGCATCCACGTGTGACCAAGCTTTTGCAACTAAGGTCATTTACTTACCTTCACTGTGGCAAAATTTCAAAAATTTGTTCTTGCGGTGAATTTCTTGATTTTTATACGATCATCTTTTCAGGTCGAATCTTGGGGAATACTGTTTGCATCTCAGGAATGCACCTTGTTTATTTACTCTAGTTTCATTCTTGTCAGGCTCCGGTGAAACCCAAACCCTTGGCTCCTGCTGGAGTAGGACAGCAAACCTATCGCTCTGGGGGGCCTTCAGCTGCTACTCATCGGGGATCTCGCCCTCCTCAATCACAAATGGGTTATGATTATCCTCAGCGAGGCCCTTATCCATCTTTGAGTCAGTATCCTCCTCGAAACTATGGTGGTTATCCTCAACAACCACCACCAAGGAATAGCTTCAATGCAGACTGGGAACGAGGGCCGGCTAGTGCTACACAACCATCACATCACTCTGGTGCTTATGGTTACTATGGACGAGGAGGGCACATGACAGAACCACCATCTTCTACTCCTGCCCCTTCCCAAGTTAATTACAGTTATGGACATCCACAAGGTGAGCCAGGTTACGGTCATGCACAGGCATACCCACAACCAACCCCTCAACAGGTTTACGGACAATATGCAGACTCCGGTTATGTAAAGCTGAACCAAACTCAGCCATTCTATGGCGGACAACAGTCCAGTTCTCAGCCAGGGTATCCTCAGCAAGGAGGCTTTCAGTCAGGACACATGCAAGGCGCGTTCAACAAAGCAACTTACAACCAAATGTCGTCTCAAGGGCCCACACCACAATCATATGGACCTCTAAGGGCTCAACCAGGGGAACCGCAGCAGCAGCAGGCCTCATGGATATGGGACAAGTGTGCCATCACAACAGCCTTATCCTTATGCATCCGGTGCACTGCCGCAGCAATCCTACCCACCAGCGCCTGCTGCTAATGATGTGTACAACCAACAACCCGGCAATTTTGCTACATCTCCTGGTTATGGGCAAGTTGGCGGTCAGGCTCCAAACAGTTCAAGTTATGGGTATCAAGGACCCACTGGCATGGGCTACGGCAATATGCAGGGACCAACATATGTTGGCCCAACAAGCATTCAACAGGGATATGGACTGCCAGCCACGAATGCAGCATCTTATGATCAACAACAATCAGGCTATGGAAGTTATGGCGGGAGTGCACCGCCCTCTTATGGCAATACCATTTCGCCGCAGCCTGCTTATGGGCAGTATGACGCCTCCCAATGTGGTCGCTAACACTTTGCAATCGTAGCCTATGAATCGCCTTTGCAAGCTGTTATGGTTGGGTTAGACTTGCATGCTATCCTGTTGATTTGAGTATAGATATGGCTATCCTTTAATCTCATGCACACTGGATTTCTTGTCAAATTCCTATCCAGGAACGAGTTCCTTTGTGATGGCTGTTGATCAATCTCGTCTATGACATGGACTCAAAACATATGGTTTTGAAACTCTTTCTGTGATGCTGTGGTCAGGCCATGCTGTTTTCAAGTTTGGTAGTAAAATCTTCATGCTTTTCTTTTTGATAACCAACACCTTTTTTGCGTGGAAAAACTCATTTAAATTGAAAGAAAATGAAACACAACAATAAAAGGGGGGTGTTTCATCTCTACTTGAAAGATGAGGGGACAGAAGTAAAACTCATTCGGAAGCGAATTCTCGGAAGTCTTGTCTTCTAAATGCCAAGTTACTGTTGACATGTAGATTCACATTTCATGGCATCTGCCTTGTGCATGTGTTGCTGGTGGCTGTTTCCTCTCTTATATCTGCACGTTGAAAACTATAATGCGAGACTTGGGGTGTGTTTGCTTGGCCCCATGAAATCAGCGGATCGGATTTGCAATGTGTACTGCCCACATCCTCTATTTGACTTGTGGATTATTGCCGAGAGAAGGAAACCTGTGAGAAGCTTTGTATGTCATTCTATGCTTTTTTTTGTTTGTCCGAGTTAAATGTCAAACACAACAAGACAGCATAATATGAGTGTCCCGATGACACCCAAAGATGCCCGTGCATTTTGGAACAAGGCTTTGTTTGTTTCTGGTTAAAGGTAAAATACATCGCTTGAACACGAAATTTGTATGCTATTCTCCGAACGATTACAAAGTTAGCTGCCTATCAATAAGATAGCATAAAACGAAACAAACAATAGCGCATACTGTTGTTTCACAGGAGAGTTTCTTCTCTAGAGGTAGTTTTCTCCCACGGGTGCTCCAATGCACTTGACGGTGCTGCAGAGCATGTGGCTGATGTAAAATCAAACACATCCCCCTTAACGGCTGCCTTAAACCATATCTTTAATTTTGAGTTCTTAGAAGTGACCAAACTACAAAATTTTCGGTACCCAAGAGCTTCTTCTTGTGTAGTTCATGGGACATGGGAGTATGATAGCCCAAGTTTATAACCGCAAACTTTTTTGGGTGATGCAAAGGCTTAAAAAATGACCCGCAATTGCAATTTAAATGCAAACCACTTTTTATAGAGTTAATGGCTTTACATTTTTTCTTGTTTCCAAGAATTTTTGAGAGGCCTTGCCATGGTGTACATCCAGCAGTGCATCATTATATAGATAGATAACTTGCTTCCGGCAATACGCATGGGAGCCTTGAATACAACAATATAAAGCAAATAAATGAAGACGATGAATTTCCATTTGGAGGCAGAGAAAAAATCGCAATTGCTGAAGTTGGATAATCATCTCAAATCCGCAGTCTCCTACAAGTGAAATCGTAAAGAGATCGTAACAAGCCCTTGCCCTTTTCCTCCTTGGGCAGCTTCAGCAGCTCCGCAACCGCTGAATACCCAGTGTGGTGAATGATTAGATCATCTGTTTCTGTTTTTGTCGCCAAAACTTGTTTCAAATGTTCAGGTGGTGAGAGTGCCCATTGCATTGCCCAGATAGCAAGGGGCCTCATGTAACAGATGGATCTGTACTCATCTGAACTAGTCCAAGCTTCAGGAGTTTGAAATGCAAAACTGCACAAGTAGTAATATTTACACATCATTATTACAAGATCTAAGGCAGCTACCACTAACAAAGTAGAAAGTACGAAAAACACAAGTAATCATGTTTAGACATCGTCCATGCAAGGAGATCGATACCCACATAGAGGAAGGATCAATCTCCATCAAATCAATGACTACCACAAGCATCTCCAGGAGTAACTACCACCAAAGCAGAAATAGGAAAAAAAGGATTGCAAATCAAATACCACACAAATGTAACCAATATATCAGCTGCCAGAAACCAAAATATTCCTTGGCGAATTGTGTAAAAACTTGAACAAAGCACATATACACCTCTAATGAAAGTTGAGCCGATAGAGAACCATGCTAAACTTTATGAAATAGGAAGAATCAAACTTCCTTATTTGATGGATGAACAAGGTTTCCTACACTGTGAGTTAAGGACCAAGTGCAATAAGAAAACAGCATGAGAATTGAATAGAACGTGACATATCTATCGAATGGAAAGAGATTAGAATCACACAGAAAACGGAGGGAAATGAGTAGAGAACAACAAAAGAATTGATAGAAAAGATAGATACTATTGAATATGGTAGGGTACAAAAGAAAACAAGTAACGGGAAAACGATGAAGCATGTCTTGATAAGAGAAACGAGCTTTCCCTTGAACAGGGAAGAGTCTTGTCCAAGAACTCTGGAGGGATGGTTTTCATGTTTTGGGGATGTAAACTTCCTTCCATGAATGATTCAGAAGCATGTGATCTGTGTTTTCAAAGCACAAACGGGGGAAAAACTATTCTCCAATGCCCAGTCTTTCCGGCAATCCTGCCATAAACTTTAGTACTGTTTTTACCTTTTGGAGGATAAACAGTACAACGAAATTGATAAATGATTAGTACTGTTTTTTTACAACAAAATTGATAAATGACAGTTTCACATCGAAAGCTATAATGCAAGCAATAAAGACTAGTCACTATTTGTGTTTTTATATTGGATTGATGTGCTTAGACTCCATCACGTTATTACTATTGTCAACCAAATATTCATCAATGTCAGTGATGTTTCATTTTATAAAACCACCCTGGTGTCATAAGGGATGACAAGAAGGTGCTTGGCTTTGGATCCCGGATTTGGCTTTTTATGTCAGGTCTATGCTGATCAGATGCTTGCTTTTGGCTGGAGCCCTCTAATTTTCAGACTGCATGGATCCGTTTTCGACTTTAGGAGTACCTGATATGCAAGCAGGTAACTACAGCATTTATAAACAACAGGATTACACCTCATTTTCTACTCGTGTCTGAGACTTGGCTGAACTCAAATCTAAGTGCTTAGAGGCATGTTATAATTATCTTAACTTTTACTCCAAAGCTTCTGCTAAGAATGCCCAATTTACCTTTTCCTTTTGGTGTGTGTACACATGCGTCTGAATGACCAATTATGCATTCCATGTCATGCACAAACGGGTTATAAGCAACGTATGCTCTAAAATAGATTTATCCAATCCCCGTCCAGGTTTTCTATTAATTTTTAAGAAAAATTTTCTTATGGCACCATATAACTCAAGGGGACGACCAAAAGGACTAGTACAAGAAGCACATTTTGAGGACATATATCTGAAATTTATTATTTATTACACTTATGAACGTATACTTATTTATGTACTTATTTATTCATGTGGATGATGGAGTTACCCAAGTCCCTCTCGAGACCAAACAGCTTCATACACTCCTCGAGCAGTTGTAAAAGCTTGCTCTTCCATTCCTTCTTGAATCATGGTAGCAGCTAAACCATATGTCACTCCTGGCCACACCTCTCTTGACTGCATTGCAGTTGTGTCAATTTTTCCGTCTGGTAGCATCCCATTGACTGCTCCCCGCATTCCTTCTTTAAATTTCATCACGTTGAAGTCATAAATCTTCTGAAGTGCCTTCCGTGCTTTGGTTTTATCCACAATTGGTGCAAGACCACATGCCCTTGTGTACCTACAAATAGATTGTTATTCTTCAGAATACATGTGCGCTAGATTTGACAATGCTGTTAAGTCAACATTCAGGACGAAGTGTGGCATGTAGGAGATGTGCTGCAGAAGCAGAACCAGTGCCCATTCGAATGGAGCTACCCACTAGCAACGAACAGTTAAAGAGTGTTTCATTGCCTTGACAATGGCAGGCATTCCGCCACTGATGTTTTAGAACGTTAGGAGCCACCCTCAATTCCAAAAGTCTATCCATTTTGTGTAAGTTTACACATCCAATTGGAATCTTCATATTCATCAGGCATGACTCCTGCATTTTCCATAACAACCCCACCGCAATCAACAATAGAATTTATCATGGACTCCACTGTCGGGCACATCAAATGCACCCATGAGAGCAAGCTACCACTGCTATCATAATTGAAGTAAGAACCATTCCATAATTTTTCATATACAGCTTTTGCTTTTTGAAACTTAAGCCAAAAATAATCTTCAGAACCCTTGTCACCAACTTCATGTGCCAAGGCTGATGCTGCTTGAAGTGCTGCTACCCACAATCCACCACTATATGCACTCACACCTGACACAGACCATGTGTCATAAGTCTGATCAGGGAAGCCTTCATTCTCAATCATTCCATCACCATCCTTGTCAAATTGGTCCATATAAGCCATTGCAACATAAACAGAGGGCCAAACAGCTTGTGCAAACTTCTTGTCACTGGTGGCAATCACATCCCTGTAAATCTGGAGAACAAATTTTGGATTCAAGTCTTTCCACCTATCTGTGTTATAAAGATTATAGCCATTTACTTCAAACCATGGGTCATTCATTCCAATATCATGAGGAACAGCACCAAGAACCTTTCTTGGTACCCATTGGCCATCATGTAGAATTTTCATCTTTCCAGGATCATGCATCATTACTGCTGCAGCAAAGTCTCTTTGGATACTGAGTTCAAGTTTTGGAAATAGCATGAGTAGTGAAAAAGATGAGTAAAAATGTACATCATAGGTATTCCACATCGGATACTCATTGCCTTCAAGATAAAGAAATTGTCCAATGTTTTCTTCCCCTTCTTGGAGCAGATTTACTCCATATGCAGACTTTGATGCAGGTGGAGTATGTATTTGCTCAACTACTTTGCTAAACCTTTCAAGAATGTTAATAGCAGTGTCGTTGTGATGTGATAAATTATTGATATTTTCTAAATCAGATATGAATGCATCCAGAGAAAATTTTCTTTCCCAATGTTAACTAAACTATGCACCGGAGGTGAACTTCCCCAATGTTAACTAAACTATGCACCGGAGGTGAACCATCTGCAGAGAAGAAAATAATGATGACAAATTGACAATGGTGAAAATGATAACATACTATCATGTATGTGAGGTTCGCAAGATTTTAAAAGGAAAACGAACTTAGGCTAATTAGCTGATAAATAGAATCTAAATTTTTAAGAGATAAAAATACCTGTCCAAATTGTTCTAGTGATAGCGGGGATATAGCATATTTAGCAGTACATTTTTATTTATAATTAAAAAATATTATATATATAATGAATTTTCTAATTTATAAGAAATATCAAGAAGCACATAACCACTTCTTTCATAAATGTACAACAACAACAACTAAGCCTTTTTCCATACTAAATGGGGTCGGCTAAGTGGATATTTTGTTTTCACATAGCCCTATCATGTGCCAGTTAACTCAATATAAACTAAATCATTCTTTACAATTTCTTTCCAACACTTTCATGGTCGTCCACTTTCTCTTTAATATTTTCACAATCTAATTTTTCCTATCTTCTAACGAGTGTCCTTTGGTCGTCCTTCTATATGTCCAAACCATCTTAACCGATTTTTCCTCATTTAATCCTCTATTAGTGCAACTCCCAACTGGTTTCTAATAATCTCATCATATATAGTTTTTCCTTGTGTGACCACTAATTCATCTCAACATCTTCATTTCTGCTACGGACATCTTTTGCACATGTTGATGATTAATGGCCTAACACTCGAACCATAAAACATAGCAGGTCAAATTGTTGATATTTATATTTTAACTTTAATGGTATCTTCTTATCACCCAGAATACTTGATGCCCCTCTCCATTTTAACCAACCAGCATTAATTTTATGTGTAACTCCATAAATTTTTCTATCACTTTGAAAAATTGACCCTAGGTATTTAAAGTTTTTCTTGTGACGAATACACCGTGTGTCAATCTTAATTTCTATGTCATCTTTTGCACATATGTTTTGTTAACTCATCAATGACCAATATAAATAAATATGAACTTAAAGTCAATCCTTGATATAACCCAATATTAACTTCAAAGGAGTATGTCATTCCTTCATGAGTCCTCACACAAGTTTTTGCACCATCATACATTTATATATGTCAATGAGATACCTCTCTTTTCAAAGGTTCTTCAAAGAACCTTTCTTGACACCCTATTGTAAGTTTTTTCTAGATCAATAAATATCATGTGAAGGTTCTTTCTTATTCTACATAAGTCGTCTCAATAGATGAATCACTTCATAGTAGATTTGCAAGGCATGAATCCAAATTGGTTCTCTCTTGTACTCGATACTTTTCTTAACCTACGTTCGATAATTCTTTTCCATAATTTCATAGTGTGGGTCATTAACTTGATACCTCGATAATTCAATTTCAAATAATTCTGAATGTCTCCCTTGTTCTTATATATGAATATAAGTGTACTTGCTCTCCATTCCTCGAGCATTTTTTACGTTGTCTATATTTCGTTAGTCTTGTGAGCCAAGTGAGTCAAGTAAGCCCCATCTCCCGTAAGATTTTTCATACTTCTAGAGGAATATTTTCTGGTCCTACATATTTATCAATCTTTATATAATTAAGAGCCTCTTTGACTTCATTCTTTTGAATATACTGACAGAAATTGCGGTGTATATACTTTTTTGATTTGGCTAACTATCCTAAGTTAATATTAATATTTGTATTTTCATTAAAAAACTTATAGAATTAATTTTTACATTTATTTTTGATATCATCATTCGCCACTAGAATCTTTTCATCCTCATCTTTGATGCATCTAACAAAAGTAAGATCCTTAGTTTTCTTATCTATAGCCTTAGCTATCATAAAAATATCTCTTTTGCCTTCTTTGCTTTCTTATAAGCCTCCAAAGTTTCACTAGTCTTCTTCGTATAATATAATTTGTAACATGCCTTATTTGACTTGATTTTATCTTTGCACCACTTCACTCCATCACCAAGCTTCTTTTTATACCAATACACCTCCCTTAGATACAAAATCTTTTGTCACTTTCCTAATATATATAGCCATATATTGTTCCACATATCAGAAGGTCTACTTATATAATTTCAAGGATCTCCTTGAAGAACTTTCAGTTTAAATATATTGTGTTTTCACATTTGAGGTTCCACCATCTAGTCTGAATAGCTCTATGCACTCTATTCTTATTTGTCCACTTTCTTACTTACAAATCCATTACCAAAAATCGATGTTGAGTAGTTAAGCTTTCTCCTGGAATTACCTTGCAATCTTTATAACACGATCAATCTTTTTTTCTACAAAAAAATAATCAATTTATATTTGTGATAAGCCACTCTTATAAGTAATTAAATGTTTATCTTCTTTTCTGAAAATTGTATTAGTTATAAAAATATCAAAAACTATAGTAAAATTTAAAATCTCCCTACCTTCTTCATTTATATCCCTAAAACCATAGACATCCATTTAAGTCTCCTACTAAACAAATCATCTCCCTTTGTGAAATTCTTTAATTACCTTATATGACTCTTCCCAAAAAGCCTTCTTTATGCTATCTTCTAATCCTACTTAGGCCGCATAAGCATAAACTGTATTCAAACCCTCTACTCCTAACACTAATTTCACCATGATAATTCGGTCACCATATCATTGTATGTCTACTATACTATTCTTTAAATCTTTATTTATAATACCAACTCTATTTTGAGCCTTTTCCTTTCTTGAGTACTATAATTTAAAACCTGTATTCTCAACATCCCTTATTTTTTCTCCAACCCACTTTGTCTCTTGTCTCTTTTTCTGAATCATAGTATCTACTACCTCCATTAATTTACCGATCAATGTTTCGATATTCTAAGTACCAATACATATCTTATTATCTAGGATTAACTCTTTTTCACCTCACATCCGTCCATCTGAAAATGCGGAGACCCTTACTATAACTTGTTCACTACATTCAGGCAATAATATAGTGGGACTAACTTATTGACCCACAATCGTCCATAATGTGGGAACCCTCTCTGCAATTGATTCACTATATCTAAGTGAAGATGTAGAGATCATTGTTCACTGTATTTGGGCTCTACATTGCGTCACTAAGAAGGGACGCCCCAAAGCAATGATCATAATTTATAGAATCCATGGTAGATAAGTCCAACAAAGTTTTACGCTAGCTGTTGGAAGCCTAATGCAACCCTCCTCCTTTATGCGGGCTTGGGATCATCCATGCAAGGGTAATCCCTTACATGGTCGGAGTTCACTTCTTTCATAAATATGAATCAAACTAAATAAACAAATTCTAAGAAGAAAACAATAAATTTTATATGGCATATGCATATTCAATTGTTAAACTTACATTAAAAATAAAAACATAAATGTAACCAAATTATTCTACACAATAAGTAGAAGAATTAAAAGAAACTAATATATATTATACTTATCTCCTCAAGTATAAGAAGCGAAAAAGGCCGTTAGCGAAGCAAAAGCTAAGATTTGGGAGGACTTATATAAAAAACTCAACTCAAAAGAGGGTGAAAGAGATATTTTTAGGATAGCTAGGGCTAGAGATAAAAAAACTAAAGATCTTAATTATGTTATATGCATAAAAGACGAGGATGAAACAAATCTAGTGGCAAATGATGATATAAGAAATAGATGGAAAAACTAATTTTATAATCTTTTTAATGAAAATAAAGATGTTAGTATTAGTTTAGGAGATTTAGCCAAGTCAGAAAAGTATATAAACCACAATTTCTACCGACGTATTCAAAAGAATGAAGTCAAAGAGGCTCTTAAACATATGAAGAGTGGTAAATCGGTAGGACCAGATAACATTCCTATAGAAGTTTGGAAAATACTAGGAGAAATAGGAATCACTTGGCTCACAAGACTATTTAATGAAATATGAAAAAACCAAAAGATGCCCGAGGAATGGAGAGCAAGTACACTTATACCCATATATAAGAACAAGGGAGATATTCAAAATTGTGCGAATTATCGAGGTATCAAGTTAATGAGTCATACTATGAAATTATGGGAAAGAATTATCGAACGTAGGTTAAGATAAGTATCAAGTACAACAGAGAACCAATTTGGATTTATGCCAGGCAGATCTATTATTGAAGCGATTCACCTTTTGAGACGTCTTATGGAACATTTTAGAGCAAAAAAGAAAGACCTTCACATGATATTTATTGATCTAGAAAAAGCTTATGATAGGGTACAGAGGGAGGTTCTTTGGAGAACTTTGGAAAAAAGAGATATCCCATTGACATATATTAACCTTATAAGAGACATGTATGATGGTGCAAAAACATGTGTGAGGACTCATGAAGGAAATATTGGGTTACATCAAGGATCAACTTTAAGTCCATACTTATTTATAATGGTGATGGATGAGTTAACAAAACACATTCAAGATGAGGTACCTTGGTGTATGTTATTTGCAGATGACATTGTATTAGTAGAGGAGTCTAAGGAAAAAGTTAATAGAAAATTGGAACTATGGAGAGAAACATTAGAAAGCAAAGGCCTCCGACTTAGTAGAACAAAGACAGAATACATGGAATGTAAGTTTGATCATTTGGTTACTTCAAAGGATATAGAAATTAAAATTGGCACACATTGCATTCCCCAAAAAGAAAGTTTTAAATACCTAGGGATAATTTTTCACAGTGATGAAGGAATTGATGGAGATGTTACACATAGAATTAATGCTGGTTGGTTAAAATGGAGAGGAGCATCAAGTATTCTTTGTGATAAGAAGATACCATTAAAATTAAAAGGTAAATATTATAGAGCAGCAATTAGGCTTGCCATGTTTTATGGTTCTGAGTGTTGGGCAGTTAATCATCAACATGTACAAAAGATGTCTGTGACAGAAATGAAGATGTTGAGATGGATGAGTGGTCATACAAGAAAAGACCGTATACATAATGAGGTTATTAGAAACAAATTAGGAGTGGCACCAATAGAGGATAAAATGAGAGAACATCGTTCAAGATGGTTTGGACATATAGAAAGAAAATCAAAAGAAGAACCTGTAAGACGGTATGAAAAACTAAATTTGGAAAGTATTAAAAGAGGTAGAGGACGACCACAAAAGTGTTGGAAGGAAACAATAAAGAATGATCTAGCCTATTGTGAGTTAACTGTTAACATGACACATGATAGGGCTCTGTGGAAACAAAGAATCCATGTAGCCAACCCCGTCTAGTATGGGAAAAGGCTTAGTTGTTATTGTAGTTGTTGTATCTGCTCAAGTATGGTGACTATGGTCCATGTCTCCAATCTAATTTGAGCAATGAAACGAATTATACCTACCAGCAAAAAAAATACAATAATGTTAGGGTGGACTAGTTGACCAATATACCAATTGACCAAAATATTTATATGAAGCAATATCTTCAACATGCATCAAATATAACAACTAACAACTTAACAAATAACAAGTCCAAAACATAGCATCCATTAAGATTGACGTGTGATTATAATAAAAACTTAATTGTTTAAGATAAACCAAAAAAATTATTCTATGAGAAACTAATCAACAACAACAACTAAGCCTTTTCCCATACTAGACGGGGTCGACTATATGGATTCTTTGTTTCCACATAGCCCTATCATGTGCTATGTTAGCATTTAACTCACAATAAGCTAGATTATTCTTTATTGTTTCTTTCCAACACTTTTGTGGTCGTCCTCTACCTCTTTTAATGCTTTCAAAATCTAGTTTTTCATACATTCTTACAGGTTCTTCTTTCTATATGTCCAAACCATCTTAAACGATATTCTCTCATTTTATCCTCTATTAGTGCCACTCCTAATTTGTTTCTAATAACCTCATTATGTATACAGTCTTTTCTTGTATGACCACCCATCCATCTCAACATCTTCATTTACGTCATAGACATCTTTTGTACATGTTGATGATTAAATGCCCAACACTCAAAACCATAAAACATGGCAGGCCTAATTGCTACTCTATAATATTTACCTTTTAACTTTAATGGTATCTTCTTATCACAAAGAATACCTAATGCTCTTCTCCATTTTAACAAACCTGCATTAATTCTATAGGTAACATCTCCATCAATTCTTAATCATTATGAAAAATTGACCCTAGGTATTTAAAATTTTCCTTTTCGGGGATGCAATGTGTGCCAATTTTAATTTCTATGTCCTCTAAAGTAAAAGTGATTAAACTTATATTCCATATATTATGTCTTTGTTCTACTAAGTCTGAAGCCTTTACTTTCTAGTGTTTCTCTCCATAGTTCCAATTTTCTATTAACTTTTTTCTTAGACTCCTCCACTAACACAATGTCATCTGCAAATAACATGCACTAAGGTACTTCATCTCTATGTTATCAATAGAGATTAGCGGGTTGTTAGCGGTCGACCCTGATATAGCGGTAGTGGGGATATAGCGGATTTGGCAGGACACTTTTATTTATGATTAAAAAATTTTATATATATATAATGGGTTTTTTAATATAGTTTGGAGTGTTTTGAGTTGAACATTTTCATCTGCCATTTCAGAATGCTGAAGAATCAAGATGGATGCATTTTAGAAACTTATGAAATGAAGAGCCATAAAGAACAAGGCCAAAGAGAAGGTGTACAGATAAGAACTTGCAAACAAGAATTATTTGATCTTTTCTTAAGGTAAATAGAGAATTATGTGACCTAAACACATGATAAACCTAAAGGAAAAAGGAGTACGCACAGTAAGGCATAAATGGATCAGCTGCAACAAAGACAGAATAAGATAACAAATGAATACAAAATATGTTCAAGAATTTGAGGAGCTGAGAATGTGACGTCTTCAGTTTGACAATAAAGGGTGCTAAAGTTCACTAAGAATCTTGATTATCATATGGTATAGACATGATTGAAGGAATAAAATCTTTCAAAGTTCTTAAGAGAACCTTAAGATTTGGCATGATTTTTACTCCAGAAATCTCTAAGGAATCACTTTAGGAAGTGCCAATGTCACTTTGGGTGTCATTTGGTGGTTGTACTTGCAATTAGAGCATAACTGCCAAACTGCTCTCCTTTTCTTTTGTTTGCATGTTGTGGTGAAAATAACTTCTTTCTACGTGTTTCACATTTCACACAGCTTATGGTGTAATAATACCTTTGAAAGAAATTTCCCAAAGACATTAAATGTTCTCTTATGGTATGCATGGCAAAAGTTAAACATATCCACATTTAATCCTCACTTAAGATGTTGTAGACAAAGCCCAAATATCATAGATAAGAAGGTATAGTGATCTTTTTAATCCATTATGCTTTAAAATGAGTTACAAAGAGAAAACAATATTTAATTACTTCCATCTAAATGACCCAAAGTTTAAAAAGAACAAATGATTTAACGTGACAAAGCAGAGGGTTCCTCCTACATTTATTTCATGAAGGGACACATATCAGACTCACCAACATCCAATACTGCTAGTCCCTTCATATCTGACTTCCACATTAATTATTTGAACCCTTTTACTAAAACGTAGAATAGTTTAATGAATATCTAAAGCACTATGTTTTAACATGCTTGTTTTCAAAGTTTTAGCTTTCATCTAATTGGAATCCAAACATATACATATATGTATTATATGTATGTGTGTATGCATACATACAAACATATATATATATATATATGCATGCATTTATGCCTGTAGCTGTTCTACTTAAGAGTTTTTAAATTGTTGTATTGTGTCCATTCCCGTGGCAACACTTGCACCCGCACTTAAGTGGCAGAGATTTTAGCATTGCTTCAATAATGGAAGAGCTGGTCAGTAGAATAAGTTCTAGTTTCTAACCAAAAAGAAAACAGATGAAGCCGAGTGAGGTCTACTAGTGAAAGTTGTTACTCAGAGCTTAGTCATCCTTGTCAGTTATTCGATGCCACCAACCCTACTCTTACGTCCAAAAAGACAACAAAAGAAACAGTGTACACATTGTTAAAAAAATACGGACAAAAGCACGTAAGTTGCAATCTAGGTGCCTGCCATGAAGAAGACCAACATCCGATACAAACAACGAAAACTACAAAAAAACATAGTAACATACTTACGTCTTTTAATGTAGCTAGTATCTCCTTCATAGCAGATCGTGAAACAGCATCATGTGCAATCAGCTTCTGCAGGCATGAAAGACTAATGACGCTCAACCTAACCATCTTGACCTCGCATGCCATAAGAAAGATCCCCAGTATGTCTTCATTCTGAGCTATTTCACTAGGAGTCGACAATGATCGCAGCTGCAAATGCACAGATTAAACCCCATCGCAGCTTTACATACAGACACTTCACGAGAGAAATATCCTCCACTAACCGCCTGCCAAGCGAAGCGTAAGAGCTTTTCTCGCCTTGCACTAACCACCGATGAAGCATACCTACCCATGGGGATGGTGGCAGACAGCAGCAATGAGAGGCGGGAGTGATAGATGAAGAGAGGCGGGAGAGGGAAAGGCGAGAGAGAGAGAGAGAAACCCTCGTCTGAGTTAGCGATGAGGGTTATACTAACCTTTTATTTAATTTGGATCGGGTCAACCAATTGGATCGACCCGATCCAATATATAATAAAAACACTGTCCGCTATATCACTTAGCGGCGCTATAGCGGCTCTGGTGGGTCGCCCACTAAGGGTCACTCGCTATAGTATTTTTTCTCCCACTAAAACACTATAGCGGGCGCTATAGCGCGCTATTGATAACATAGCTTCATCTTGACTATGTTTTGTTAACTCATCAATCACCATTATAAATAAGTATGAGAAATTAATCATATTCATTTATAACTTGAATGATTTATCGTTATTCTTCCTTACTTCATACAAATATAGTTATAACTTGAAACATACCACATTTAATCTCAACATTAGATTTTATCCCATCATAATCATAATAAACCCTGGATTTAGATATAATGCAGCTTCATACAATGGCTTATGCATTTGCTTGTCCCATCTCTTGTCTATGATCTCCCAAATAAAAGCATAGTGCTCTTCTTTGTTCTTTAAGTTAACTTATAAAACAAGATAAATGTTATTATAAGATTAATAACACATAACTAATTCAACTAAGTAAAAGAATAAAGATTAACAACACATAACTTTGAAATATTTATGTACCTTTATTTGCACCTTAACATAATCCATTTTCTCATAGATATAGCCCATGTCTAGTTCTTCATCACTGTCCACCATACGCAAAACATCTACCAATGAATCCATTGCTTTAGGTGAAAAAATAATGCCCTTCAAAAATTTGAGTTGCAAAATTATTGCCTTAGATTGCTTCCCATCAATACTATTTGATACAACAACAACTACAATAACAACTAAGCCTTTTCCCATACTAGACGGGGTCGGCTACATGGATTCTTTGTTTCCACAGAGCCCTATCATGTGTCATGTTAACAGTTAACTCACAATAGGCTAGATCATTCTTTATTGTTTCCTTCCAACACTTTTGTGGTCGTCCTCTACCTCTTTTAATACTTTCCAAATTTAGTTTTTCATACCGTCTTACAGGTTCTTCTTTTGATCTTCTTTCTATATGTCCAAACCATCTTGAACGATGTTCTCTCATTTTATCCTCTATTGGTGTCACTCCTAATTTGTTTCTAATAACCTCATTATGTATACGGTCTTTTCTTGTATGACCACTCATCCATCTCAACATCTTCATTTCTGTCACAGACATCTTTTGTACATGTTGATGATTAATTGCCCAACACTCAGAACCATAAAACATGGCAAGCCTAATTGCTGCTCTATAATATTTACCTTTTAATTTTAATGGTATCTTCTTATCACAAAGAATACCTGATGCTCCTCTCCATTTTAACCAACCAGCATTAATTCTATGTGTAACATCTCCATCAATTCTTTCATCACTCTGAAAAATTATCCCTAGGTATTTAAAACTTTCCTTTTGGGGAATGCAATGTGTGCCAATTTTAATTTCTATATCCTTTGAAGTAACCAAATGATCAAACTTACATTCCATATATTCTGTCTTTGTTCTACTAAGTCGGAGGCCTTTGCTTTCTAATGTTTCTCTCCATAGTTCCAATTTTCTATTAACTTTTTCCTTAGACTCCTCTACTAATACAATGTATTGAATGTGTTTTGTTAACTCATCCATTACCATTATAAATAAGTATGGACTTAAAGTTGATCCTTGATGTAACCCAATATTAACTTCAAAGAAGTCTGTCGTTCCTTCATGAGTCCTCACACATGTTTTTACACCATCATACATGTCTCTTATAAGGTTAATATATGTCAATGGGATATCTCTTTTTTCCAAAGTTCTCCAAAGAACCTCCCTCGGTACCCTATCATAAGCTTTTTCTAGATCAATAAATATCATGTGAAGGTCTTTCTTTTTTGCTCTAAAATATTTCATAAGACGTCTCAAACTTCAATACTATTTGATAAAGGACATTTTTTCATTGTTCATAAATAAACATAGACCTTAGAGCATCTTTTGACTACCACAAGTTGTCCAAGGTTAAGAATCTAGTAGCAAAACGGGTCACACATGGTCTCTATATGTCTTTTCTTCTAGTAAAATGCCTCATCATATGCAATATTTGTTCATGGCTATACAAAAATGTTAATACCTTCTTTACCCTCCTGAAAATACCTTTTAGTTTATTTATCTCTCCAATATCTTCAAGCATCAAATCTATACAATGTGTATAGTGTCTAAAACATGATTAAAATCAGCCATTAACATTCTAATACCTACAACATAATTTGTTGCATTATATGTGACCACTTGCAGAACATTTTTCTCTCCAACCTGTAAGATTATTTATTTTAACAATGTATACATTTATTTGCATCCTTCACTTTATTGGATGCATCATTGGACTTAACAAATACTATACCTTGAGGAAAATACACTAAAAAAATTATTAATATTTTTTGTTTTGACGACCGTACTAAAAAATTTATTACTGTTCTCTGTTTTCTATCAGCCCATCCATTTGACATAATAAAGCATCCAAATAGAATCCATTTATAAACTCTCTTACTCTTCCCACCTCCTCCAATAATATTTTCCTAACTTCATGGTATGATGGAGCCTTCATTCCAAGACCAAATTGTCCTATATCATTAGTCATCACTTGAAAGCTTAAGGATATGACAACATTAAAAGGGATTCTATTTTGATACATCCACCTCGATATACATACTCGTTCTCTTTCTTTTTTCTTATATCAATTTTCTAATATAGTTTGTCGTAGTAAGTCAAGTAATGAACGTACAAATGAATCCATAGGCCCCTTCAAAAGAGGTAGTCAAGAGCCAAATGATGATGGTACATATTGGGTGCCTCTCCCTATGTTAGCTTCCATGCTAGAAACGTCTCTTCCGTATGAAAATGAAATCTTTTTGGCCTTCTTCTTTATTGTATCGTGCAGATAATCGTAAATTACTTTCTTTATTTCTTTCGTTGCATTCTTACAAGCTGTCAAATTTTCGTTCTTTCTCATTAAATGGTTCTTGTATCTTGTTATTCCACTAGTAGAAATATGACCATATAACATGCAAAAAAATGATATTATTTGTCATAGATTTTGTCAAACCCCAATTAAAGGATCGCCTGCGCTCAGTCAAATATCCAATGAGAATTGAGGATCCTTAGAAGTTGGGGGTCTATAGTTGTATGCATGATTAGAAAACCGAATACTAATTGTACTACTAGTACCTGTGTCACCGCTACCACTGCCACTTAGACAACAAGCAACTCTACTTGTCGATGATTTCATACTGACTATAACAAAATCAGAATAAATAAATTATAAAAAATAAAATTAAAAAAATTAAGAGGCCAGTATGCTATGAAACAACTTGATGCTTTATTGACACGGTCCCTGTTACTATGCGCATGTCCTCCTTAGATTGATAGAAGTATTAGAAAGGAGGAAACAAAGACATACCATCCTCAAATACAAACAATCAAATAGCCAACCATGGGCTGGAGACCCATCAAAAACCTACAAAAAATCATGAACAAAAAGTATACCACACACTAAAATGTTGGTGGAACAAGTCAAACCTTATACATTTGGAGGAAGTTGGGCGTAGCACTAGATAAGGCATACTTTAAAGGATGTAATAGATTTGGAGAAGATAAATCATAAAACATAAAACACGTAGAATTTCTGACAAAGAGAAAAGTATCATCATAATCACTAAGAAAACACATAATTTCTAACACATAAATTCATAGATACTATAGAGATGATATAGGGTGCAACGATCTATGAGAAGTCAACAATCAGGAGCATAGTCGCCCACCAAAGACAGAAGAGAGAAAGGGAGAGAGAAGAGAAAAAGAGAGTGAATACCAGCATCGGAGGAAGGCGATGGTGGTGGCCATCGGCATGCGCAAGGTGGTGGAGAGAGTAGGAGCTTAGGCGAGAGGCAAGAGATAGAAGGGCACGCATGGGAGTGGGTTATATTTAGGTTAGATTTATTTTGGGTTGGGTTGATCCAATGGATATTGAATCGACCCGACCCAACCCAACATATACTAACACATATATAGCAGACTGCTATAGCGGTGTTCGCACCACTAATAGTGTCAAGACGGGTCATCTGCTAAAACACTATAGCATGTTATAGCGGGCGCTATAGTGCACTATTAACTACTTAGAGAGGTTCCATCTTTCGTTTCGTCACATCATATTTGACAAATTTCAAATAAAAAGCAAGTTTTTAGAATTCTTTAATCACAACAGATTTTGTACGTGGTTCTTGGTAAACCAATAACCAGGACTCTGGCTGACACAAACACTACATACTTTAACCTTAAAATTAATCAAGAATTTCCCAAGCTAGGTGGGTTGGCCTGGAATGCAACAAGAGCATTTCCCAAGACGCCACCAGTCCTCGTAAAGTTCTTGCTACGTGCGCTTATCTTTAGAGTTCTTATAAGACCCAGTGTAGTTGTGCCACAGAGATTACATGTATTGGTAGAAGTACTGAAAAAGTTTGACATCTAAGGCAAGCTACTTCATGTGAGCATGAGACTGATATGTAAGCTGAACCCTACCCACCAAAGGTGGAGTTTTTAACAAACAACTTATAAGTAATAAAAAAAACTAACAGAACTTACCAAGAATAGCATCACGTGCAATATGTGCTGCTGCATCCTCATTGAAGCCATAAAATTTAGTATACCGCCTGCCAACAAGGCATCTTCCTTTTCAATATACATAGAACTGAGTAATCTTGGCAGCCTAGTCGAGAATGAGAACTCACCTATAATAAGTTTTGCCACTTGGAAATTTGACTTCAGGGCATGTCCACGTCAATGAAAATGTAATAGTACGGACATTGTTGGAGGGGACTGTGACAGAGGAAACTACTGCAGCTCCTATAGACAATCCCCTCTCAGAAGGCATCAACTTATCATTGAGAACAAGCTGATCAAATGACCCATGCTGTTGTTGCAGACAGACGAAAAACAGAAACAACAAAAGGAAAGGTCAGGGGATTGTGAAAGCAAAACAAGGAACGAACATAAGAATTGAAGCATGTTAAAGATGACTACAGAAAGGAGACAGAGAGGGGGGGAGGACACACAAAAAAGAAGTATAAAAACAGGGCACAAGGGCAGTACACAAAATGCAAATGGGTTGAGCAACCCCATGCTTGAACGCAAGCTTCCTCTCTGGATATAGTAAGTTATCCTTTTCCCACAAGCCACACAGGAGATACCAAAATTACTTAGATGTAGAGTTGGTGAGTATGTAAAGATGTATAAGTGGTGGCAATACAAGACTGACTTAGAAGTGACAAGAGTGAAGTGAGGAAACTAATCAAACCTAATACTCTCTCTCTATATATATATATATACACACACATATCGGTGGCATGCAAGAAAATGTTACAAACATACAAATACATGTAAATATCAATGCAATTAGGCAAATGGTTTTCAGGCTGAAAAATACCCTAGGCATCAGTGACTAGTAAACACAATTCTTTTTTGAAAAATGGGCAAAACATGAGCCTAAGTTTATGGACCTATGATTCATTAGTAAAAGAAAAGTTGTGAATTCAAACAGAGTTGTTACTAGTCAAGTTGCATTAAGATGCTAGTAATACTTATTTCCCCCAAAGTTATTTGTACATTTTGTCGTTCATTTCCATTATCACACAAAATAGTGAACTATAAGCAGAACTTTCAAAATTCATTGTACTCTTGAACATTACTAAATGTTCTTTCAAATCTGGGTAAGGGTAAACAACTTTATTCAGGTATGAAGTACCAATATGAAAAAAAATCAGCAATAATTTAAAGAGTTATTCCTCAAAGAACAAGGCATAGCACGCCTGACCTCTTTGACTTGATGCCACATCTCTCCTGCTGACAAACCGCTTGCATTGTCAGATATCAAGAAGCATGGGCACTCTGATACGCGTATAGCTTCAGTCTCTCGAGATGCTAGGGCAAATGTTATTGGTGGATGACCGTTGGCAGTCCTGCATCGCAACAAGTTGAGAAGTTGGACACGTTATAACAGTAAGGAAAACATTCATCAGAAATAACAAAGAAAACAAGACACACTATAGGATGGGCAATGAAAGTGACTTGCTTATGATTTAGAAGTACTCCTCTCACGCCATTCTCTTTCCTGCAGTAAAATTGAGTTTTCTCAAAAAAGGTGCATTAGAAAAAACAGAGAGTTGGTTAAAAGTGAGCATATTTACAAACTAATTCTAACATGATATCGGCATTTTAGGTGGAAGTGCATAGAGGAAGAAAAAGGAATATCTATGGTATAGACTTACACAAACTTTTTATTGGAATGACCACCAGAAAATTCAGAGTCTCCACCAACTGAATTCTGAACAGTTAAAAACACATTGGTTACTTATTTGCAGGTATATTTAAGGGGTTTCACTTCGATTCAAATGGGCAAATGGCATCACTGCTTAGGATCTCTTTGAACACGGGAACACAGGAAAGAACAATTTTCAGAAAAAACTGGTCATGCTCAGAGGAAATTTTTATTATTTGAGAAGTAGCAGATGGCAATGATTGTTGACAAAAAATGATGCCAATTTCAGTATTTCCAACGTCATCACAAAGAGGTAGTTTTTGCTGGTGCTCCACTACCAACCCATCCAGCATCATCTCCATCCACCACTTCTTCAGAAACAGAAGTTTCTCTAAACACAACCATTTATGGTTGAAATGCCGTTTCCTGTTCAGTTACCCATTTGGATCCTTCATCTTTCATTCAGTAACGAGGCTGCAATTCTAACTGAAATTCCCACACCTAACTGTGAGGATGCTTAAGCAAGATTTTTAGAATAAATAATCACATCTAAATAGTTAACTTACAGCCCATGTGAAAAGCAGGTTGACATCAGCATCAGTGCTTCCAGAATTGGTTAGCTGGAGAGGATAACAACATGGTGTTTCAGAAAGCATCCAAAACCTTTGGTAAAGGAACTCAAAATTCAACCGAAGAAAGCCATTTTTCTCACCGTGAATGTAAATACTGCAACAGGCAAGCTACTCTCCCGGTAATTGTGGGGTATAAAAGGTGATATTTGTCGGCAGACTATTTTAAGCTCCGGATCAGGTTCGCCTGAATCAGAAAGAGAAAGATAAATATTCAATTGAATCTGGATTCACTGAAAGCATGAAGTTCATCAATTACCATCATATACAGTCCATGCCCTTGGATACAGTGAATGATAAGTAGAATTTTCCCCACTCAGTCTCCAGTCCCAAGATCCAATCCCAGATTCAGTGCTCTGTCTGCATATCCATGTTATCCACAATGAACCTGTTATTCACAGGGAAGGAAATACCAATATCATATCCTATGCAGCTATCTTATTTCCTTCTTGGACACCCTTGGCATAAAGTACAACAAGATACTTACTTGACCACATCTGGGCACCCAGGATGCAATACAGAGGAAAATCTGTTACCATTTGGACGTGACACAAAAACCTGAAAAGAGAAATTGTCTCCAATAAACAACGTGATGGCATCGAGAAGAGCCCATGTTGAATAACACTATGATGGCAGAGGGTAAATCAATTTTTGCAGGGATTTACGTAGTGTCAGGAAGGCATGCCACTATAAGAAGCAGAAAACAGAATACAGATGATCGGAATAGCAGGTAAGAGTAAAAAGTCATGAAATGTATTTACAATTAAGACATTAGAAAAATACATGAATATGTAACATAAATATCATTAACTCCTTCTGAACAATAGAAGCAGCAGCTGTTAAATGTAATTTTTCTTTTTTATGTATTTTTTTATATATAATTAAATTATATATTATGACAGGACCCGAAGGCACCAGGGCCATTCGGGTCATGTCCATGTCTGGCCATGTGGCCGCTGGCGCCACGCCACAAGGGCCAGGGCCAGCACCAGCCCCAATGGCTACTAGCTGTTGAGGGGGTTGGGTAGACCTCCCCTCATCTCTTCTTCTCCTCTCTCCTCTCACTTCTCACTCAACACTCTTCTATAAATTAACTCTTGTACTTGACTTTAAGCCTTTTTGTGGCTATTGAATAATATTGATTTCCGTTATTATTAGTACCTTCATTGCAAATATGTGATTATAGCCTTTTCTAAGGCTTTTTGATTGACGATTTGTGGTGATATTTGTTCATTGATCTCCCACTACTACATTAAAACATTGACTTCATTTCATGGTATAAGAGTTATTCTCGATCATGATAATGTTTTTTGTCGCATCGGAAAACATGTTGATCATGTTCTGGGCTTTATTGTAAGTTTACCTCTTTACATTTATTTTTTCTTTGAAATATGAATGAGAAAGGAAAGTTCGACTTTCGTTTAACACCCTCAAACTACAAAATATGAACCCATTTATAGAAAATTACCTATATTTTAAAAAAATTATGGGCCTATGTAAGTGGTTCGAAGGTAGAACCCTCTGTTAATACTACACTTGAAGAATACGAAGGGAGTCATAGAACAGTTCTATGGATACTCATGAACAATGTGAATGAGGACACTAGAAACACCTTAGCCAACTTCACTAATGCTAAAGAAGTATGAGAATATTTTAAAAAATCCCATATTCAAAGCGATGTTGCTCATAGGATGGTATTATATGATAAATTGTCATCCTTTAGACAAGAAAATAAAGGAGTAAATGAATTTTTAGTGAATATTTCAATATATAGAATCAACTTTACGGATACAAAAAGAAATGTGCATAATGTCTTAGTGAGAGACAATGTGAGGAGAACAAAGACTTAGCCTTCTAGAAGAATTAAGATCATCCCTTATTCATGAAAAACCTTTTCCTACTAAAGAATAAGTTCTTACCGATCTTCAAACGGCGAAAATGAGATTAAATATCTTAGCCTTTTTTTGACTTTGTGGGTTTTGAGCTTAACCTTAAAAAAACTTGTTTGACTTGCGGGTTTTGAGCTTTGCCTTAAAAAGCTTGTTTGAGTTCGAGATTGTCTTTAAAACTTGGGTTTTATTCTTAACCTTAAAAAAAAATTGATATACTAAGGTCCCCATATAATATCACAAGTTTGTAGTGATCTATGAACCTATTTGTTATAATAGACAATCCTATTTGGATGATATCAATGTTTTCTATCAAATGACTTTCTTGAATTAGAGCAAATCAACTTCAAGAGCTTATTTGACTCATTTTTGGTTTGTCTTACGGATTAAATATCATAAATTATCTTGTTGATTTTAGAAATTGAGTGAATGTATATATTCATACTTCATTGGTCTTCATGCAGGATGAAAAATGAAAAAGAAATTGATACTTTGATTATGGAAAGATGTTTCGAAGAATGTTGTGCCCTATGAGATTCATATTTTTGTTCTTAGATAAATTTTCAATATACACACTATAAGTTTGAGGGAGGGTGCTAAAATTTAATAGGGTTGGGCCAACAGGTCCCCCTCGGACCAAGGTCATCCTAGTCGGGGCCACCAGGGCTCAACTAGTAAAATAGTCATTGGGACTTCAATGGCAAGCATATGTTGTGTTGCTTTCACTCCTCTCTAAAAAGTCCTCTCATGTATTCAATAACCATTAAATCCTTTATGGTTGCTTTGTATATAAATTTGATATTCAATAAAAGAGATTAAGGAACTTACTTGTCTTTAGAGTACCTCTCTCTAACTCTCTTTCTTCTCTCTCTCTCTCCCTCTCTCTCTCTCTCTTATGCTTACAGGCACCAAGAAGGCAATCGCCGCCTTCCTTGCTGCCAAGCAGTGGCCGTCATGGCCAACGCAGAAGTAAAAGAAAAACCAACCATTCTACAGAGGTTGACATGAATATATATCCCCTATGCTACTTGTCCATCAACAGAATCGTCAGAAGGAATACATAGATGAGAAAGGTGGTTGTTGCTTACTGAAAATTGATTTGCTAATACCGGTGCTTCCGTCCATTCCCCAGGAAATAGTTGCCACCGTTGAAATTCCCCCTTATAGCTTCTGCCAATACTTCCTGAACTGAAAAATAAGCTTCCAGTTTCAGTCAAGGAAACAAGAAACACAGATGAAAATCAGAAGAAAATGTTCTGATTTTAGTGGAGTGAGGTGAAGGATTCATGATGTCGATGAAGGGAGCAATAACATCTAATAAGCATGTTCTCCACAATTTCTGGTAACTTTTATATAATATTAAGAACAAGATTCCAGAAAATAAATCATTTAGCATTAAGCCAAAAGGAAAATAAAATAAAATGCAAAAAAACATGGTTATCATGTAGTTACCCAATTCCTCCTAATGGAACCCCTTGAGAAGGGAGGATTTTGCGCTGAGTGAAAGGATCAATTATTACCTTCTGCAAATTTAAGAAATAAATGGTGTGAAAATGCTGTTAATTAAGTTTTTTAACCCAAAAATTTAGTTGGTTCTGCTGTTTGAAATATTCATCAAGAAAAGATAAAGTCTATGCCAACAATCATATACCCGTCCTTTTGATGTTTCTCTTCTAATATGCAGCAGCAATCTCAGACCTAAAGGAGCCTTCATCAATTCAAAAAGGTCATGTTAGGGAATCCAGACAAGTTCCACACAAGTAAAACCAGCAGAAAAATGAAGCGCTATAAAGTGAGCACTAATAATGTCTGAAGTTACTGAACAAAAAGGAACTGATAAAATATTTACCATCTGAAACATCTCTCTGTAACTTAGAGTGAATTCTGAAACAGCTTGATCCTGGCTATTTAACTTTCGCTGCCAAGTAGGGCAGCCAGGGGTTCCTGCATCAAGCTGCACAAGGAGAAAGAGCCCAAAGTATTTGACAGTGGTAAAGAGTTGATCGGGGGTACTTAACATGAACTCAAGGGAGTCTGACATAAATGTGACTTCCTTTATGTAGGACTATGAGAAAGAAACTAATAGATACCATCCGACAAGTTGTTCCTGAAAGCTAATTCTACCAGCAAAAAGAGGTTTGATGGAGACAGGTTTGGCTGCTAAGGTTGTTAAAACAACATGATATTGCTGTAGGATTTGAGTAATGAATTATAACTTTATAAATTCATATGCATAGTACAATGTCCGTAATAAGGAAAAAATCATCGGTTTATGTGAGTAAGTTACTCATACATCTCTTCATCTCTCCCAGTTACTATGGTCTGCACTTATGGATCAACGTCATTCAGAACTTTGAGCTTGATGCAAAAGGCAAAAATATCTTCCTATTTTGTCTTAGATTATGTTTTCAAGAATGAAAACTATACGTATCAAGAAATAAAATCTAAAAGATGTCAATGCCACAATCATCTTGAATTTTAAAAGGTAATGTTCATATTTTGTTACTATGACTACGTACAATACTACAAGATGATTGAAATAGTCTGCCACAAAAAAGGATGCATATCATGATCTATGTTCAACCATCCACCTTTCTATGAAGCATGAAATTGTCGATGACTTCAACCTTCCTTTTCAAGTTGGCCTATGACTTCATTACATTGCATAATAAATTGAATAAGATTACCTCTAAGCTATTCCCATGAGTGCTGAAACTGCTGAGAAAAGGACGATTTTCTTCTTCATTGTAATCATTTCCCACCATCTTGACACCAACTACTTTGTTCTGTGCCTGCATTTCAGGAGGCATTACACAGAAAACATCAGTGGAAGATCTAAAAGATCTTTTAGGGTGGACAAACTATATTTTTATTGTCTAAGGATTCACTCATGGGGTATAATTTTTCATTAATGTTCTTGTATTTTGGTGGGAAGAAAGCCCCACCTGTACTCAATGCAGATCTGCGGAAAGAAAACATGCAAGTTCAACATTATAATCAAGGAGCTGACACCAACCAGAAAATGAACACGAGGCTTTAACAGTTATGTCAATTGTATTGGTGGTGCTATTAGAGAACGTTATCCACATTGACTTGACTGTTAAAAATGTATATGGGCATATTTTGTATTTTTTCCTTTTTTATTAAGGTTCCGGTACAGGCCCACAAGCCCAGGCCACAGGGCCTCAGATCCAAATCCCACCATTGGACACCAAGCCCAGCAGCAGGCCCAACAGTTAGATTTCTAACTGTTGGAAACCCTCCAATAGCTAGAAATCTAGACATTTGGAGGGAGTTCTCCTTATTTTGTACATATTTATTCAAGCCCTTTGGCTGATTAATTTTATTTGATTCTGTGTTATTCAGTTGAGCACCTTTATTCTGTGAGTTGTCTTATTTGAGGTGTTTATATAGCCTGATTGGTGGAAGGACTCTTGTGAGTTCAAGTAGTGGACTGTGAGTCATTGGTGAAACACTTAAAAGGTGTTATTCTTTTGCATGGTATCAGAGTGCTGATCAGGGGCTACCTTCGGAAGCATGCCACATGGTAGAAAGCATCCTCAAAGAAGAAAAGATACTTGGTTCTCTTGTGGGGCTGTTTCTTCACCAATTCAAGTAATTACCTAAGGTATTTAATTTTGTTTTTGAGATTCTTAATGGAAGAAAAATTATTTAATTTCTGTTTAACTAGTTTTAACTATAAAACATGAGCACAATCAATAGAAAATTACCAAAAACTATGGGATTATGTACGTAAAACTAAAGTAGAACACTCCATAAGTGCTACTTTGGAATAAAAAAAAGAGTGTGAAGGAGGTCATAGAACCATTTTATGGGTTCTTATCAATAATGTGAGTAATCACATACATGATGCTTTGTCGGACTTTATGAATGCTAAAGATGTATGGGTTACTTAAAGAAAGACCATGTTCAAAATGATATGGCTTATATGATGGCCATCTTGGATAAAATCTAATCTCTTAAACAAGATCATAAAGGGATAAATGAGTACTATAATGAGTTTTTAAATATTTGGAACCAACTTCGTACCTATTAAGGGAAATGTACACATTGTCTTGATAAAAGGCAACATGAATAAAGTGAAGATTTCATCTATCAACTTCTTAAAAGCTTGAAAGAAGAATTTGAATGAGTGATGTCATTGGCTCTGTATCTAGACTGAGCACATATTAAAGCCATACTCACCTTCGCACTTCAAGCTTGAAGGATCTAGTGACAAAAAAAAGACGTGACTTATTTTAATTATAAAGAGATAAGATATACTGTAAAGGAAAAGATGAAGCAACTTGAAATTTCATTCTCGTTGTAATTGGGGAAGTAGACCCAATGGTGCAACTTGACGTGAAATTCAAGACTTTCATTCTCCTTGTAGATGAGGAAGTAGATCCATTGTAGATAGAGAAGTAGATCAAACTCAAACTTGTATGCTCCTTATAATTTAATATAAGATAAAACAACTTGAAATTCAATTAAAGGAAAAGACATTCATTGGTGCGGTATCTGTCAAACTTTTATGCTCCTTATAATTCAACAACTAACAACTAAGCCTTTTCCCATACTAGATGGGGTCGGCTATGCTCCTTATAATTCAATACAAGATAAAAACAACTTGAAATTCAATTAAAGGAAAAGACATTCATTGGTGCGGTATCTTTCATCACCTCTAATGGAGCACAAAGTATGAATCCATAGTTACTTGATTCTGAAACCATCTTTCACATGATGTGTGATGAAAACCCATTAAATACATATATAAGAAAACCTTTGATTCATGTGCCTTTACCGTTGATGGAACAAAAATAAAGATTGACAAAATGAGACATCTTCGAAATAAAGATTTCTTAGTTTTTAAAGTTAGTTTGGTTCCAAAACTAAATTTATATGTTATTACCTTCTTATCTACAAGATACATTGTATAAGATTACATCTCGATTGTATAAGATCACATCTCGAATAAGGTGATTGAATGTGACTATAGAGAAGGAAGCCTTTAGGTAATGGACTACTTACACACTCTAAATTTTGAGCATTGTAATTTTGGATGTACCAATGTTTTATTAAATAATGCATACTTATTACACAAAAGACAACCATTTAAATGTTCAAAAGTTGTATGAATGTTCTTTTATTGGAATAAAAAATATTGAAAATTTCTTTCGCAGAGATTGTGCCTTTGGTAAGATAAAACATCTTTCATTTTCTAAGACATATATTACACGCAAAACTTTTGAAATTGTCCACTCTAATGTTTGAGGTCTCATACATGTCATGTCAAAAGGAGGAGTTTCTAATTATGTGATTTTTGTTGATGACTTTATAGATATATGTGCATACTTATTAAAAGCTAAGTTGGATGTTTTCAAGAACTTTGTTACTTTTTATAATTTTATTAATAATCAATTTGAATCTAAATTTAATATTTTCAAATCTGACTCTAGAGGTAAATTTTCCTTAAAAGAGTTTAAAAATTATATTGAAAGTAGTGGCATATTTCATCAAACGTCTTATATAAAGACCCCACAACAAATGGTGTTCCGAACATAAACATTAGCATACAGTGGAAACCACTAGGACCTTGTTAGTGTTTAGTATTGTTTCTAAAAGCCTTTGGGCTGAAATTATCATGACTTTGTTTATCTCATAAACCGAATGTCATCTTCTATGTTGCAAAATGCTTCACCTATTACAAAGTTTTTCAAAATTATTTATAACTACTCTTATTTAAGAATATTTGGATGTAATATTTTGTTTTCACGAATAGAGGAGAAACTTTCTACTCATGTCATTGAATATGTTTTCATAGGACATGACATAAAGAAAAAGAGATAGGTGTCATCATCCAAAAACTGATAAGCTTATGTGTCTAAGAGATGTTTAGTTTTTTGAAAATGAATATTTCTTTCAAAATGATGTTTCTAGCTTTGTTGATGACTCTAGATATTCCTTTTTAATCGATGTTCTTTGTGATAAAATATAGAGAACCAACCGGATAATGATCAACCTTTATATTCAAAGGAATTTTATGACTATTTGAAAGATATTACACGAAATTTAGAAACTGGTGAACCTTCCATAAGAAAATCTAGTAGGGAACCCAAGTCTCCTAATAGATTTCTTTCCTATGAAACATTTTCACCAACATAGACCACCATTAACCACTATTTTAGCTATTATGGAACCTAAGACCTATAAAAAAAGTCCAAGCATCCTAGGTTTGGCTTGTCCTATGAATATAGAGCTAGATGCCTTGAACAAAGCTCAAACATGAAGATAGTTATTTGTTCCAAGGATAAAAGGTTTGGAGGATTTAGGTGAATCTATAAGGTTAAGACAAAAAATGATGGTATCCAAAAAAGATGTAAAGCCCATTTAGTTATTAAAGGATATTCTCCGAAATATGGAATAGATTACAAAAAAACCTTTGCCCCAATATCTAGGACTCTTATACTCATTAGATTAATTAGAAACTGGAATATCTTTCAAATGAATATTAGGAATGCTTTCTTGAGTGAGTGGTTAAGAGAAGAGGTCTATATAAAACCTCCTCCTAGTCTTATTATTTAAAAAACTCATGTTCTTAAAGATAAAAAGGCTTTTGTATAAACTAAAACAAGCAACTAAGGTTCGATTTGATAAAATAAGTGAATTTATGTTTGGTCATAGTTTTAGATGTTATAATGACACTGTATTGTTTATAAGATAATCATTTTTGTATATGTAGATGATATGTTCATCACAAGGAGTGATCATATAGGCATTCAATGCATTAAGAAGACCTTGATAAGGAATTTGAAATGAAAGATCTTGTTATCTACGATACTTTCTTGGTATTGAGGTAACCTCTAATAATAGAGGTGTTTTTTCTTCAAACTAAGTTTATTGATGATGTTGCCACTAAATAAAAACTAATAGACAACAAGATAGTAGAAACACCGAAGGTGCTTAATCAAAAGAGGAAACTTGAAAATGGAGAAACACTTAGAGATCCTATCCCATATAAACAGATGATTGAGGCTATGACCTATCTAACTATCACTCATCCTTACATCACTCGTGTTGTTCATATAGTAAGTCAATTTCAACCTATCATATATATATGAATACTTTCATGCAAGTAGTAAGATATGTTAGACATACCAATGAAAAGAGAGTTTTCTTATCTTCTTCAACCTCCCTCCGTCTAATTGCCTAATTTATGCAAATTGCAAATTGGGGTGGTGATGTTAATGAAAAACATTTCATAACTAGTTACTATGTTTTCCTTAGTGACCCTATCATCTCATGAAGGCTTCTTGTCTCAAACTAGGTTTGCTAAGGACGTTGCCATCACATCAAGACTCACAAATGACAAGACAATTGAAACACATCAGGAACTCAATTTAAAGATAAAACTCACAGGCGGAGAGCCACTTAAAGATCTCACTCCATATAGATAAATGATTGGAACTCTAACTTACTATTATTCATCCTGACATCACCCATATTATTCATAGAGAGTCAATTTCAACATGCACATACCATAGTGCATACGAGTGATCAAATAGTTTGATATATTAGACATACCACTGGAAATGGAGTATTCTTCTCTTATTTACCCTCTCTTAGTTTAATTGTTTGTACTTATGTATATTAGGGGGATGATGTTAATGACAACATTCCACTACTAGTTATTATGTTTTCATTGGTAACTCTATCATCTCATGGAGGTATAAGAAACAAAAGAAATATACCTCTCCTCTGTTAAAGGATGTAATGTTAGATGTAGAAGTAGGTTAGTTTATTGTTATTTCACATCATGTAAGTGTATTTAGTGTATTTAACGTGTTGTCTCTTTAGTAGTAATTAGTATTAATTAGGGGTAGTTTAGGAATTTAAGTTAGATAGGGTATAAGTAGTAGTGATTAGGGTTGAGTCTTATAAGTGAGGAAGGGTTGGACGACAGCACTGTGGCAGCCGCAAGTCACATTTTGGGGCAGATTGGAGGAGTTTTGTAAGTTTTCTCAATCTTGTTTAATGCATTTATTTCTTAATATGGTATCAGAGCCTATTAAGCGAGAAAATCCATATTTTCTTTGTTGAAAGTAAGAAGATTTTGTTGAATCATTGATCCAAAGACATTTAGAAGAAAATAGTCATATATCGACTTCTTGTTTATGGTTGAATCAGTTTGTTTGGGCACGTGAATATCATAGCCAAGTTCAATTGGCATTTCTTTTGTAATATCGGCCTCATCATATTGCCTATAGATTAGTTTGTTGTGGCTGTTCAAATCGATTTGCAGTAATCGATTTTTTGGTTTTATGCATATTAAATCTCAACAAGTATTTGTTGGTTAGCTATTGATCGATTCTCTTATTTATCCATCCATCAACAAGCATTGGTTAACGACAGAGATAGACTATTGTGACAGTGACACATAGTTTTTTGTTGAGATTTGTTATTCAAATTTACTTAGATGGGAAGTAAAGGAAAAGAAGTCGACCACCAGATGGAAATATCTGAATTCTGTATCAATGAAAAGTTAGGACATTTTCAAATCACATCTACTAAATTGAATGGCAAAAATTTCTTGGAATGGTCCAGATCAATGGAATTGGCCATTATAGCAAGGGAGAGATGGGCACACCTAATGGGACACACACAGAAACCAGATATACATGATGCTCAATATCCAAGTTGGAGAAGAGAAGAGCTTGAAAAGAAAAAAGTATTTGATTTACTGTGGGGGGTGAACTCAGATTTTGAGTCTATAAAATTCAAAGTCTTAGGAAGAGATGAGTTACCTTCATTGGGAACAGTGTATTCATTATTGATCAGGGAAGAGGATCGAAGAAATCTTGAAAAGAAAACTCTCCTGGTACAGACCAACATGCACTTAAAATAAGAGGAGAAAACTTTAATTTTCGAGGAAGAGGAGGATACCAAGGACGTGGATGAGGACGTGGCAGATCTAATCCTGATGGAAAAGAAAAACTCATTTGTACTCATTGTGGTAAATCCATACACTCAAAGGAATACTATTGGGAATTACATGGGAAACCTGACTATTATAAGAACATAAATCCCTCTGCTCATGTTGCTGAGAATTCTCCTTCAAATACAGATGGAATGCAAGAACTCATTAAGAGGATAGAAGGACTCGAAACCAGACTATCTGAAAAAGCTCAGCCATCTTCCTCTCAAGCTACAATAACTCAGGCTACTCACTCAGTGAAGGGTAATTCCTCTTATTCTAATTCCAAAGTTTGGATTATTGACTCGGGTGCAACAGACCATATGCTAGGAGAATCATCCTATTTTTCAGAATACAGACTTCTTCCAAAACAAGAACCTATTAAGTTGGCAGATGGTTCGTATTCTTATATGATTGGACAGGGAAGTGTACCCACTTGTTTTTCAAATTTAAAATCAGTTTACCATGTTCCTAGCTTTCCTATAAATCTCCTTTCAGTCAATGCTTTAACTCAGAATATGAACTACAGTGTAACATTTTCTCCTACTGGTTGTGTATTTCAGGATCTGAAGTCGAGAAAAATCTTTGGTCATGGTAGACTGTAGAGGGGCTTATATATTCTGGAAGACAATGTTCAGGAAGAAACTCCTTTTAAAGCTTTAGCACCAACTATTCAGGATTCAGAAATTCAGCTCTAGCATTATCGTCTTGGTCACTTTCCTGTTTCAAAACTTCACTATGTTTTCCCTCATCTTAGAGTTAATAAACCTCTGTTTCAATGTAAAGTCTGTCAGCTTGGGAAACATCAAAGAGCCATTTTTTCCTTAAGTGATTATAAGTTCTCAACCTTTTGAACTCCTCCATTCAGATGTATCAGGTCCCAGTCTTGTTACCTCTTTATTTGGTCAGAGATATTTTATGTCATTTATTGATGATTGTACTCGCCTTTCAATTATATATTTAATGAAATCAAAATCAGAAGTCTCTTCCATTTTTCCACAACAACAACAACTACTAAGCCTTTTCCCCTACTAGACGGGGTCGGCTACATGGATTCTTTGTTTCCACAGATCCCTATCATGTGCCGTGTTAGCAGTTAACTCCCAATAAGCTAGATCATTCTTTATTGTTTCTTTCCAACACTTTTGTGGTTGTCCTCTACCTCTTTTAATACTTTCCAAATTTAGTTTTTCATACCTTGTTAAAGGTTCTTCTTTTGATCTTCTTTCTATATGTCCAAACCATCTTAAACGATGTTCTCTCATTTTATCCTCTATTGGTGTCACTCCTAATTTGTTTCTAATAACGTCATTATGTATACGGTCTTTTTTTGTATGACCACTCACCCATCTCAACATCTTCAGTTCTGTCACAGACATCTTTTGTACATGTTGATGATTAACTGCCCAACACTCAGAACCATAAAACATGGCAGGCCTAATTGTTGCTCTATAATATTTACCTTTTAATTTTAATGGTATCTTCTTATCACAAAGAATACTGATGCTCCTCTCCATTTTAACCAACCATCAATTCTATGTGTAACATCTCCATCAATTCTTCCATCACTCTGAAAAATTGACCCTGGATATTTAAAACTTTCCTTTTGGGGAATGCAATGTGTGCCAATTTTAATTTTCATGTCCTCTGAAGTAACCAAATGATCAAACTTACATTCCATATATTCTGTCTTTGTTCTACTAAGTCGGAGGCCTTTGCTTTCTAATGTTTTTCTTCATAGTTCCAATTTTCTATTAACTTTTTCCTTAGACTCCTCCACTAATACAATGTCATCTGCCAATAACATACACCAAGGTACTTCATCTTGAATATGTTTTGTTAACTCATCCATCACCATTATAAATAAGTATGGACTTAAAGTTGATCATTGATGTAACTCAATATTAACTTCAAAGAAGTCTATCGTTCTTTCATGAGTCCTCACACATGTTTTTGTACCATCATATATATCAATGGGATACCTCTTTTTTCCAAAGTTCTCCAAAGAACCTCCCTCGGTACCCTATCATAAGCTTTTTCTAGATCAATAAATATCATGTGAAGATCTTTCTTTTTTGCTCTAAAATATTTCATAAGACGTCTCAAAAGGTGAATCGCTTCAATAGATCTGCTTGGCATGAATCCAAATTGGTTCTCTGTTGTACTTATACTTGTCTTAACCTACGTTCGATAATTCTTTCCCATAATTTCATAGTATGGCTCATTAACTTGATACCTCGATAATTTACACAATTTTGAATGTCTCCCTTTTTCTTATATATGGGTATAAGTGTACTTGCTCTCCATTCTTCGGGCATCTTTTAGTTTTTCCATATTTCATTAAATAGTCTTGTGAGACAAGTGATTCCTAATTTTCCAAAACTTCTATAGGAATATTATATGGTCCTACCGATTTACCACCCTTCATATGTTTAAGAGCCTCTTTGACTTCATTCTTCTGAATACGTCGGTAGAAATTATGGTTTATATACTTTTCTGACTTGGCTAAATCTCCTAAACTAATACTAACATTTTTATTTTCATTAAAAAGATTATAAAAATAGTTTTTCATCTATTTCTTATATCATCATTTGCCACTAGAATTTTTTCATCCTCGTCTTTTATGCATCTAACAGAATTAAGATCTTTAGTTTTCTTATCTCTAGCCCTAGCTATCCTAAAATTATCTCTTTCACCCTCTTTTGAGTTGAGTTTTTTATATAAGTCCTCCCAAATATTAGCTTTTGCTTCACTAACGGCCTTTTTTGCTTCCTTCTTTGCTTTATAATAAGCTTCTAAAGTTTCACTAGTTTTCTTGGCACAATGTAATTTATAGCATGCCCTCTTTGCCTTGATTTTATTTTGCACTACTTCACTCCACCACCAAGCTTCTTTTTGTGCCGGTACACTTCCCTTAGATACCCCTAACACATCTTTCACCACTTTCCTAATATGTATAGCCATATTCTTCCACATATCACAAGGTGTGCCAATATAATTCCAAACATCTCCTTGAAGGAATTTCTGTTTAAATATATCTTCTTTCTCGCTTTTGAGGTTCCACCATTTAGTCCGAATAGCTCGATGCACTCTTTTCTTCTTTGTCCATTTTTTTATTTGTAAATCCATAACTAAAAGTCGATGTTGAGTGGTTAAGCTTTCTCCTGAAATTACCTTGCAATCTTTAAACACGCTCTATCTTTTTTTCTACAAATAAAATAATCAATTTATGTTTGTGATAAGCCACTCTTATAAGTAATTAAATGTTCATCTCGTTTTTTGAAGATTGTATTGATTATAAAGAGATCAAATGCCATAGCAAAATTTAAAATCTCCCTACCTTCCTCATTTATATCCCCAAAACCAAAGTTTCCATGAATCCCTTGATATCCTAATGCCTTTTTACCGACATGTCCATTTAAATCTCCTCCTAAACAAATCATCTCCCTTTGTGGAATCTTTTGAAACACCTTATCTAACTCTTCCCAAAAACCTATCTTTATACTATCTTCTAGTCCTACTTGGGGTGCGTAAGCACAAACTATATTCAAAACTTCTGCTCCTAACACTAATTTCAACGTCATGATTCAGTCACCCTATCGTTGTATGTTTACTACACTCTCCTTTAAATCTTTATTTATGATAATACCAACTCCGTTTCGAGCCTTTTCTTTACATGAGTACCATAATTTAAAACTTGTATCTTCTATCTCCTTTGCTTTTTCTCCAACCAAATTGTCTCTTGTAAACATAGAATATGAATCTTTCTCCGAATCATAGTATCTACCACCTCCATTAGCTTACCGGATAATGTTCCGATATTCCAAGAACCAATACGAATCTTATTATCTAGGACTAGCTTCCTTACCCCCCGCATCCCTCCATAATCAAAATGCGAAGACCCTCTCTAAAAATTTTTCACTACATTCGGGCGGCAATGTAGCGGGACTAAGTTCTTTACCCACACTTGTCCATGATGTGAGAACCCTCTCTGCAATTGATTCACTACATTCGGGCGAAAATGTAATGGCCCTTACTTACTTCTTACTGCATTTGGGCTCTGCAGCACGTCGCTAGGCGGGGACGCCCAAAGCAATGCTCATAATTTTTGTAATCCATGTTATAAAAATCTGACGAAGTTTTACGCTGGTTGTCGGAAGCCTAACACAACCCTCCTCCTTTATCCGGGCTTGGGACCGACAATGCAAGGGTGATTCCTTACATGGGCAGAGTTCTCTTCCATTTTTCCAATTGTTCATAAATTTATTTGTACCCAATTCATTACTTCACTGAAAATTCTTCGTTGAGATAATGAGGGGGAGTACATTAACAAGCAATTATCTGAATACTTACACACTCATGGTATAGTCCATCAAACTTCGTGTTCCTATACCCCACAACAAAACAGAATTGCTGAAAAGAAAAATCGTCATATTCTAAAAGTGACCAGGACACTTTTACTTGAGAGCAATGTTCTTAAACTCTATTGGGAAGAAGTTGTTCTTACTGCTGTTCATCTGATTAATAGAATGCCTAGTACTGTTCTTGAAGGTGAAAGCCCTATGAAGTGTCTCAATAAAGAATCAAAACCTTTTCATATAATTTCCCGTATTTTTTATTGTATTTGCTTTGTACATGTTCATTCACCCAATCGAGATAAACTTGATCCTAAAGCTATAAAGCGCATCTTTCTTGGTTATTCTAACTCTCAAAAGGGTTATAAATGTTATGATCCACTAGCAAAGAAACTATATATCTCTATGGATGTTACCTTTACTGAAACCACCCCCTATTATTCATCTCAGGGGGAGTTAACACAAACACCTCAGCAAAATTCTCCCTATGTCCTACCATTAGCTTCTGATGATGCCAGATATGAGACAGATGATATCATAAATGAGGACAGTCAACAAGAGGAGGTCTTAACTTACAAGAGAGGATCAAGAAATATTATCTACTCTGAAGAGGAACAAGCTCCTAGTACAAGTACCAAAGATATTTTCCCTGACTCAGATCCCCAAGAAAAAGATGCAGAAGATCTAGATATTTCTATTGCCATCACGAAAGGTAAACGCTCTTGTGCACGATATCCTATTTCAAATTGTATCTCATATGTAAATACAACTAAGGAATACCAACATTTTGTTATGAATGATAAGAAACACAAGATTCCTAAGAATTTTACAGAGGCAAATCAATGTCCTTTATGGAGAACTGCTATAGAAGAAGAACTAAAAGAAATCAAACCTGGACAATCACAACATTACCTCCTGACAAAAATAAAATGTTGTAGGATGCAAATGGGTATTTACCATCAAGTATAAGGCAGATGGAAGTATTGAAAGATATAAAGCTAGATTGGTTGCAAAAGGATATAGCAAATCATATGGTATTGACTATACTGAAACATTTGCTCCTGTGGCTAAACTTACTTCTAAAGGGTACTCCTTAGTTGGCAGCTAACTTGAATTGAGATTTGTGACAGTTAGATTTTAAAAATGCTTTCTTATACGGAGAATTAAATGAAGAAGTGTACATGGAACTAGCTCTTGGGATGTGTATAAAGATAACGAATTATAGTGTGCAAGCTGAACAAATCTATTTATGAACTGAAGTAATCACCAAGAGCATGGTTTGATAAATTCAGTAAAGCAGTATGCAATCTTGGTTACCAAAGAAGTCTCAATGATCATACTATCTTCTTCAAGAAGAGCTCAAAATTATCTATTCTTGCTGTCTATGTTGATGATATTATTGTTACAGGTAATGATTTTGAAGAAATATCAAGGCTGAAGAAAAATCTCCATAAACTATTTGATCTAAAAGATTTGGGTCGACTTCACTACTTCTTGGGAATAGAGGTATTGTATTCAACTCATGGTATTCTTTTAACTCAAAATAAATATATAATGGATCTTCTTCAGGACACACATTTGCTTGACTGTAAACCAAGTGATATACCTATGGAAGTGAATGAGAGATTATCCGTTGGGGATAGTGAAGTGTTTAGAGACATACATAAATATCAGACGTTAGTTGGGAAGCTTATTTACTTGACAATTACTCGTCAAGATATTACGTATGCTGTGGGAGTGGTGAGCAGATATATGCATTCACCTACGAAAAATCATATGGATGCTGTGTATAGAATCCTTAGATATCTCAAATCAACTGCAGGAATGGGCTTACGTTATTCTAGATCATCGAATTTACATATTGAACTTTATTTTGATGCAGACTGGGCTGGTTCACGTGATGACAGAAAATCAACTACAGGATATGTTATATTACTTAGTGGTAATAATGTATCTTGGAAGAGTAAAAAGCATACAGTGGTTGCGAGATCTACAGCGAAAGCAGAATACAGAGCTATAGCGCAAGCTATGTGTGAAGGAAAATAGGTGTCATCATTTATCAGTGAACTGGGATCATTATATACCTCTATATTGTGACAGTAGTGTTGCTATTCAGATGGCTTCCAATCCAATATATCATGAAAGAACTAAGCATATAGAGATTGACTGTCATTTCATCCAAGAGAAGATATCTAATCATGAATTCAAGTTGGAGTATGTTCAATCTTCAAAACAGGTGGTTGACTTTCTAACTAAAGCTACTACCAGCAGACAATTAAAGGAGACATTATCCAAGTTGGGTGTTACAAATGTCTTTCACCCAACTTGAGGGGGAGTGTTAAAGGATGTAATGTTAGATGTAGAAGTAGGTTAGTTTATTGTTATTTCACGTCATGTAAGTGTATTTAGTATATTTAACGTGTTATGTCTTTTTAGTGGTAATTAGTATTAATTAGGGGTAGTTTAGCAATTCAAGTTAGATAGGGTATAAGTAGTAGTGATTAGGGTTGAGTCTTATAAGTGAGTAAGGGCTAGACATCAACACTGCGGCAGCCGCAAGTCACATTTTGGGGTAGATTGGAGGTTTTGTAAGTTTTCTCAATCTTGTTTAATGCATTTATTTCTTAATATCCTCCATTAAAGAGGAATACTAAGTCATGGCCAATAAACAACAACAACAACAACTAAGCCTTTTCCCATACTAGACGGGGTCGGCTACATGGATTCTTTATTTTCATAGATCCCTATCATGTGCCATGTTAGCAGGTAACTCACAATAAGCTAGATCATTCTTTATTGTTTCTTTCCAACACTTTTGTGGTCGTCCTCTACCTCTTTTAATACTTTTCAAATTTAGTTTTTCTAACCTTCTTAAAGGTTCTTCTTTTGATCTTCTTTATATATGTCCAAACCATCTTAAACAATATTCTCTCATTTTATCCTCTATTGGTGCCACTCTTAATTTGTTTCTAATAACCTCATTATGTATACGGTCTTTTCTTCTATGACCACTCATCCATCTTAACATCTTCATTTCTGTCACACACATCTTTTGTACATGTTGATGATTAACTGCCCAACACTCAGAACCATAAAACATGGCAGGCTTAATTGTTACTCTATAATATTTACCTTTTAATTTTAATAGTATCTTCTTATCACAAAGAATACCTGATGCTCCTCTCCATTTTAACCAACCAGCATTTATTCCATGCGTAACATCTCCATCAATTCTTCCAACACTGAAAAAGTGACCCTAGGTATTTAAAACTTTCTTTTTGAGGGATGCAATGTGTGCCAATTTTAATTTCTATGTCCTCTGAGGTAACCAAATGATCAAACTTACATTCCATATATTCTGTCTTTGTTCTACTAAGTCGGAGGCCTTTGCTTTCTAATGTTTTTCTCCATAGTTCCAATTTTCTATTAACTTTTTCCTTAGACTCCTCCACTAATACAATGTCATCTGCAAATAACATACACCAAGGTACTTCATCTTGAATATGTTTTGTTAACTCATCCAACACCATTATAAATAAGTGGACTTAAAGTTGATCCTTGATGTAACTCAATATTAACTTCAAAGAAGTCTGTCGTTCCTTCATGAGTCCTCACACATGTTTTTGCACCATCATACATGTCTCTTATAAGGTTAATATATGTCAATGGGATACCTCTTTTTTCCAAAGTTCTCCAAAGAACCTCCCTCGATACCCTATCATAAGCTTTTTCTAGATCAATAAATATCATGTGAAGATCTTTCTTTTTTGCTCTAAAATATTTCATAAGATATCTCAAAAGGTGAATCGCTTCAATAGTAGATATGCCTGGCATGAATCCAAATTGGTTCTCTGTTGTACTTATACTTGTCTTAACCTACGTTCGATAATTCTTTCCCATAATTTCATAGTATGGCTCATTAACTTGATACCTCGATAATTTGGACAATTTTGAATGTCTCCCTTGTTCTTATATATAGGTATTAGTGTACTTGCTCACCATTCTTCGGGCATCTTTTGGTTTTTCCATATTTCATTAAATAGTCTTGTGAGACAAGTGATTCCTATTTCTCCAAAACTTCTATAGGAATATTATATGGTCCTACCGATTTACCACCCTTCATATGTTTAAGAGCCTCTTTGACTTCATTCTTTTGAATACGTCGGTAGAAATTATGGTTCATATACTTTTCTGATTTGGCTAACTCTCCTAAGTTAATACTAACATCTTTATTTTCATTAAAAAGATTATAAAAATAGTTTTTCCATCTATTTCTTATATCATCATTTGCCACTAGAATTTTTTCATCCTCATCTTTGATGCATCTAACATAATTAAGATCTTTAGTTTTCTTATCTCTAGCCTTAGCTATCCTAAAAATATCTCTTTAACCCTTTTTGAGTTGAATTTTTTATATAAGTCCTCCCAAATTTTAGCTTTTGCTTCACTCACGGCCTTTTTCGCTTCCTTTTTTGCTTTCTTATAAGCCTCTAAAGTTTCACTAGTTTTCTTAGCATAATGTAATTTGTAACATACCCTCTTTGCCTTGATTTTATTTTGTACTACTTCACTCCACCACCAAGTTCTTTTTGTGCCGATACACCTCCCTTAGATACCCCTAACATATCTTTCGTCACTTTCCTAATATGTATAGCCATATTGTTCCACATATCACAGGGTGTACCAACATAATTCCAAACATCTCCTTGAAGGACTTTCTGTTTAAATATATCTTCTTTCTCGCTTTTGAGGTTCCACCATTTAGTCTGAATAGCTCGATACACTCTTTTCTTCTTTGCCTTTTTTTTTATTTGTAAATCCATAACTAAAAGTCGATGTTGGGTGGTTAAGCTTTCTCCTGGAATTACCTTGCAATCTTTACAACACGATCTATCTTTTTTTCTACAAATAGAGTAATCAATTTGTGTTTGTGATAAGCCACTCTTATAAGTAATTAAATGTTCATCTCATTTTTTGAAGATTGTATTGACTATAAAGAGATCAAATACCATAGCAAAATCTAAAATCTCCCTACCTTCCTCATTTATATCCCCAAAACTAAAGTTTTCATGAATCCCTTGATATCCTAATGCCTCTTTACCAACATGTCTATTTAAGTCTCCTCCTAAACAAATCATCTCCCTTTGTGGAATCTTTTGAATAACCTTATCTAACTCTTCCCAAAAAGTTGTCTTTATACTATCTTCTAGTCCTACTTGGGGTGCGTAAGCACAAACTATATTCAAAACCTTTGCTCCTAACACTAATTTCAACGTCATGATTCGGTCACCGTATCGTTGTATGTCTACTACACTATCCTTTAAATTTTTAATTATGATAATACCAACTCCGTTTCGAGCCTTTTCTTTACATGAGTACCATAATGTAAAACCTTTATCCTCTATCTCCTTTGCTTTTTCTCCAACCCATTTTGTCTCTTTGTAAACATAGAATATGAATCTTTCTCCGAATCGTAGTATCCAGTGTTATCCGTATCGTACGATACAGTCCGATATGTATCGCACGATACGCCGTGGGATCCTTGGTCCCGGACCGATAGAAACCCACGATTTTTCGTGGGTTTCCTCTCTCCTCTTGGGTTCCTCAAGCTCTCTAAGAGCCGATTTTCGCCTCCTTAGTGTTCAAAACTCCAAAATCGTGCCCTACGGTATTCGTGCAAGCCTCGAAACTCGGATTTTGTTATATTTTTAATATTTTTTCTATTTTTTTTCTTTATATTTATTGTTTTTTGTATTATTTCGAGGGGTTTTTTGAATGACAAAATATGAAGTTATTAAGTGTGTGTATACAATTTTTATTGCATTCATGAAGTGGGAGACCCGATTTGAGTGTTATTTGAAGATTGGAGGATTTACGAAGTGCTTTTATTTTCAGGTTTTTGTTTGAATTAAAGTACTCCATTGAGATGGCAGGAAGGGGTGGTAGAGACTCTTATTCAAAGTCTGATGATCCAGCATGGCAGTGGGGTATACCAGTTGAGGGTTCAAGGTTAAAAATCATATGCTTATTTTGTGAAAATGTGGTTAGTGATGGAATATCAAGGTTGAAACACCACCTAGCAGGAACCAAGAAAGAAGTTGCTCTAGAAGTGTGCCAGAAGGTATTAAATGGCAATGCTTGCCGATGATTGAGAGCATACAAAAAAGGAGATAACAAAAGGATGATTTCCAGATGTATGAAGAAGTTGATGATGCTACTGCCACTGGAGTTGGATTCACTGATAGTTTGCCTTTAGATGCTAGAACAGATATTGGTAGTAGCAGTTCGCGAGCACCTAACAGGGAAAAGAGGGTTGCAACTGAAGACTTTGGAGGTGGCAGAAGAAGAAGTTATAGAAGGAGTAGAGGAAGAGCTTCTTCTTCTAGCATACATTCGTTATTTCCTCCTTCCACTACACCCCGTGCTCAGCCATAAATTCGTGTCGCTATGGCTTCAGAACAACTGCATGATCAAGCAGACCTTGCAGTGGGCAGATGGTTTTATGATGCATGCATTCCATTTAATGCAGCAAAAAGTTTTCATTTTCAAGTAATGGCAGATGCAGTTGCTAACATTGGTCTAGGATTCAGGATGCCCTCTTATCAGAAGTTGAGAGGGAAGATATTAGATCAGACCGTCATTGAAGTGCAGCAATATTGTTCGACTTTGAGACAATCATGGAAGGAAACAAGATGCACTATCATGACAAATGGATGGACCGATAGGCGAGGAAGGACATTGCTAAACTTTCTTGTATATTGTCCTAAAGGACTCATGTTTTTTAGATCACTAGATATGTCAGAGGAGAGACACACTGCAAAGATCTTACGAGAGGAATTTGATAAGGTTATACAGGAGGTTGGGCTAGAAAATATAATCCAATTGATTACAGATAATGCAGCTAACTACAAAACAGCTGGAAAGGAGTTAGCTGATATTTATGGGACTTTCTACTGGACACCATGTGCAACCCATTGTTTAGATCTCATCCTCGAGGACATTGGTGAGATGGATGAAATAAAGGCAGCAACTGAGTGTTGCCAAGATATTACAAAATTCATTTACAACCATGCATTTGTTTTGTGTATGATGAGGAGATACACAGAAGGTGCAGAGCTTCTTCGCATAGCTACAACTCGGTTCGCAACAAACTTCTTATCTGTACAGAGTATTGTGAGACAGAAGCAAGCTTTAAAGAGAATGTTCTCCTTAGATGAGTGGCAACAATTTGCAGAGTTGCCTCAAAACAGAAGGAACAAAAAGTTAAATGAGATTGCAGAAACGGTTTTTAGAAATTCATTTTAGAATGCATGTATCAGATTATTGAAAATTACTTGTCCTTCAGTGAAAATTTTGAGATTGGCTAACAACGAGAAGAAACCATCTATGGGCTACCTTTATGAAGCTATGGACAGGGCAAAATAAGCAATCAGAAATAACTTTAATAGAAAAAAAAGAGATTATGTGCCCGTGTGGAAAATAATTGATAGTAGATGGAATAAACAATTGCATCAGCCTATTCATACAGCAGCTTACTATCTAAACCCATCATTGAGGTACTCAGCAACCTTCAAAAGGGATGGTGAGGTTAATCGAGGAATCATTGAATGCATCGACAGATTAGTCCCTGATGAGAGCATAGCAGATGCGATACATCGAAAGATAGAGATATATGATAATGCTCTTCACTTGATGGATTTGCCTGTTGCAATTCGCAACCGCAGTACGATGCGTCCAAGTAAATTGTTTATTTTCATATTTAAGTTTCATCTTACATTACTGTGGACTATGTCTATAATGTTTGTCTTTTTCTACAGATGTTTGGTGGAACAGGTTTGGAACTGATTGTCTAAACCTTAAAGATTTTGCAGTGAGAGTCTTAAGCCAAACCTGTAGTGCAATAGGTTGTGAAAGAAATTGGAGTATTTTTTAACACATCCATACAAAGAAGCGCAACAGGTTGGAACACAAAAGACTAAATTATTTAGTTTATATTTGTTGTAACATGCGCCTTCATAAAAGGTAATGTTGTATTACTTTCAAATTTTCAATTCAATATAGTTTAACTTCAGTCTTCAATTGTTAATATTATTTACTAATTGTTTATCTTTGTTTGTCGTAGGCAATTAAAAAAAGTAAATAGAGAAGAAAGTCACTTCGATCCAATAAGTTTGGATAATTTTAATATATTAGAAGATTGGGTTATGGAAGACACTGAAGAAAATGCCCTCCTAACTCAAGAAGACGTTGCTTGGATTAATTTAGAAGGAGCGCAACAACAATATTAAGGAGATGAAGAATTTGATTTTCAAGAAGGTGTCGCTGATGATGATGATGAGGATCTAACAAGGAGAAGATGAAGATTATTTAGTTGATGATCATGATTACAATTTGTAAAATGTAACTGTGTCTGTAATGTGTATTTCATTTTTTGAATTCAAAATATGTAAATTGAGATGCAATTGTTCAATGTTGAATGCTCAATATGTACTAAACTTACAATATATGAATTTAAAGTAATTACCAGATTTTTCCTGAATTTTTTCGATTTTTTTCAGATTTTTACTAATTTTTATTGTTTTTTAATTAATTTTTGCATTATTTTAAAATTAAAGTACGATACGGTATGATACGATACGCCCGTATCGTGGATCCCAGCGATACACGATACGATACGCGTCAGACAACACTGATAGTATCTACCACCTCCATTAGCTTACCGGATAATGTTCTGATTTTCCAAGAACCAATACGAATCTTATTATCTAGGACTAGCTTCCTTACCCCCCGCATCCGTCCATAATCAAAATGCGCAGACCCTCTCTGAAAATTTTTCACTACATTCAGGTGGCAATGTAGCGGGACTAACTTCTTTACCAACACCCGTCCATGATATGGGAACCTTCTCTGCAATTGATTCACTACATTCAGGCAAAAATATAGTGGCCATTGCTTACTTATTACTGGACTCGGGTTTTGCAGTACGTCGCTAGGTGGGAACGCCCTAAAGCAATGCTCATAATTTTTGTAATCCATGTTATAAAAATCCAACAAAGTTTTACGCTGGCTGTCGGAAGCATAACACAACCCTCCTCCTTTATCTGGGCTTGGGACCGACAATACAAGGGTGATCCCTTACATGGGCAGAGTTACTAAGTCATGGCCAATACTACCACAAAATTAACGTGGATTAGATGACTACTCTAAGTTTTTGGATGGTCGATCCCATGCCTAGATAAAGGAGTAGGGTTAAGTTAGGCTTTCAACAACCATCGTAAAACTTTGTCGAACTTATTTACAATTCTATAAATTATGATAGGTCTATGCGGAACCATATAATCGACCCCATCTAGTATGGGAAAAGGCTAGTTGTTGTAGACGACTATAAGTTCTAGATGTAACACTTTACCAACCTCTCTTTAGGTGTATTTTCTATTTCTTATTTTTGTATTTTTTTTTCATGTATGATAAGACCCAAGAGCACCAGGGTCATTTGGGCCCTGTCACATTGCACCCGAATGAATGGCCCTTGGCGGCATGCCACCTGAGCCAAGGCGTTAGGCCCTAATGGCTAGTCCACCTAACTGTTGGGGGTTGACTGAGTGTTGTTCTCACTCTCTCTTCTCTCCCTTCTTCTTATCTAAACTCTCTCATGTACACTCTTTAAAACATACTTTTTGTGGTTGATTAATAAGATTGATTTTTCGTTACTTTTGATATGCCTTTATTGTACTTGAATGTGATTATAGCTTTTTTTAAGGCTTTGTGATACTCATGTTGTGGTGATATTTATTCATTGATCTTCCGTTGCTACATTGAAGAATTGTCTTCATTACATGGTATCAGAGCCATTTTTAATCGTGAGAACGTGGTTTGTTACCTAGAGAAGTGTACTGATTTGTAAGTTTACCTTTTTAAATTTCATTTCTTCTTGAAAAATAGATAAAAAATAAGAGTTGAACTTTCATTTAACACCCACAAACTATAACACGTGGGCTCAATCTATAGAAAATTACTTATATTTTAAAAAATTATTAGACTATATAAGTGATTCGAAAGTGAATCCTCTGGTAATGTCATGCTTGAGCAAAAAGAAGAATATAAATGAAGTTATAGAATGATTCTATGAGTGCTCATAAAGAATGTGAATGAGCACACTAGGGACACTTTTGCCGACTTTACTAGTGTTAGAGAAGCATGAGAATATTTGAAAGAATCTCATGTTCAAAATGATGTTGCTCATAAAATATCATTACGAGATAAATTGTCAAGGCAGGGACACTTTTGCCGACTTTACTAGTGTTAGAGAAGCATGAGAATATTTGAAAGAATCTCATGTTCAAAATGATGTTGCTCATAAAATATCATTACGAGATAAATTGTCAAGGAATATGGTCCTCCTCATTTTAAAATTGAAGGGTCAAATGAGGGTAGAAAAGAAGTTTGTTACTTTTGTAAGGAGGTTTGTCCTATTAGGCCAAATTGTCCTAAATTGAAAAGGCCAAATTGTCCTAAATTGAAAAAGAAGTGGTCGTGGTAGAAGAATAAGCCTCCTCCTCTATTCTTCCACTTCAAGAAAAAGTAAAGATACTTAAGTTTAAATAAAGGAAAAATCAACGGTGGGAGCGGTTTGTTATTCTTCAACTAAAGAAACTCAAGGTATGACTTCTTGGCTTCTTGATTAAGGTGTTTCTTTCCATATGACTTGTAATGAGAAAAATTTAAATTCATGTGTTAGTAAGCCCCTATCTTGTGTTTATACTGCAGATGAAACCAAATTAATGATAATATTGGTGACCTTCAAAACAAAAATTTTGAGATCTTTAAAATAAATATTGTTCCAAAATTAAATTTAAATTTGTTTTCTCTATCTCAAATTTTGGACAATAGTTGTGTTATAACTTTTTTATCCACAAGATATATTGTACATGATCACCTATCGAAGAAGGTGATAGGGCGTGCCCATAGGGAAGGCAGACTTTATATCATTGATTACTTGCATATTATAGGATATGTTAATGTTTTATCAAATAATGCTCTTTTGTGGCACAAAATATTAGGAGAGTGTTATCTATATCGCACGTATCGTATCGTGTACGATATAGTCCCCCGTATCGCACATTAGAAATTATTGTGTTGTATCGTGCAATACGCCCAAATACCTTTTTAAAGGGTCCCTGGCCGAATAGAAACCCGTAGTTTTGCAGGTTTCTGGCTTCTGTTTGCTTCCCTTCACGTGTGTTGAAAGTTGTCCAACGCACTCTCCCCCGTTCTTAGTGTTCATGGCTCGAAAGAAAGTGCTCTACGACGTCCGTGGAAGCCCCCAACTCGGATTGTGGTATTTCTTTTGTATTTTTGAGAGATTTTTTCTTTGTATCTATTATTTTTTTTTATGTTTATATTTTTTTAATGACAAAATATAACATTATAAAGTGCGTGGATATTATTTGTATTGCATTCGTGAAGTGAGAGACACTTTATTTGAGTGTTATGTGAAAATTGAGAATTTATGAAGTACTTTTATTTTCAGGTTTTTTATTGAATTAAAGTGCTCAATTGAGATGACAGGAATGGGTGTTAGAGACTCTCAGTCTCGGTCTGATGATCTGACATGGCAGTGGAGTACAACAGTTGAGGGTTCTAGATTTAAGATCAAATGTTTGTTTTATGAGAAGGTGGTTAGTGGTGGAATTTCATGATTGAAACACCACCTAGTAGGGATTAGAAAAAAAGTTGCTCATTGCACAAACAGAGTTAGAAGTTTGCCTGAAGCCATTAAATGACAATGTCTTCAGATGATTGAGAGCATACATGAGAGGAGACAACAGAAGGATGACTTAGGGATGTTTGAGGAAGAAGATAATGATGTTATTGGATTGACTGATAGTATTCCTTCATATGATAGAAAAGAGGTTGGTAGTAATAGTTTTCGACCATCAACCACGAGAAAAAGGGCTATTGAAGATTTTGCAAGTGAAAGTGGTAGAAAAGTAAGGAGTAGAAGAAGAACTTCTTGCGTACATTCATTTTTTCCTCCTAACACTACACATGGTGCTCAACCTAGAATTCGTGCTACTATGGCTTCATAACAACTGCATGATCAGGCAGACCTTGTAGTGGACAGATGATTTTATGATGCATGTATTTTATTTAATACAGCAAATAATTTTTATTTTCAAACAATGACAGAGCAATTGTTAATATTGGTTCAAAATACAAGATGCCCTCTTATCAAAAGTTGAGAGAAAAATTATTAGATAAGACCGTCCTTGAAGGAAGTGAAAGAATATTATTCAACTTTTAGAGAGTCATGAAAGAAGACAAGATGTATTATCATGACAGACGGATGGACAAATAGGCGAGAAAGGACTTTGTTAAACTTTTTTGTCTACTGTCCTAAAGGACTTATGTTTCTAAGATCTCTAGACATGTCAAAGGATAGGTATAATGCACACATCATAAGGCAAGAGTTTGATAAGATGATATGCAAGGTTGGGCTAGAGAATGTAGTACAATTCATTACAAATAATACAACTAACTATAAAACAGCTGGAAAGGAGTTAACAGATACTTATGGGACTTTCTATTAGACATCATATGCAACCCATTATTTAGATCTCATCCTTAAAGCTATGGGTGAGATGGATGAAATAAAGGCATCAACTAAGTGTTGCCAAGATATCACCAAATTTATCTCCAACCATGCCTTTGTATTGTTTATGATGAGGAGATATACAGATGGTTAAGAGCTTCTTCGTATAATTGTAATTCGGTTTGCAACTAATTTCTTATCTATATAGAGCATTATGATATAGAAACTAGCCTTGAAGAGAATGTTCTCTTTAAATAAGTGACACCAATTTGAAGAGTTGTCTCAAAATAGAAGAAACTGAAAGTTGATTGAGATTTCAAAGACAGTATTCAGGAGTACATTTTGGAATGCACCAGTTAGACTATCGAGGATTACATGTCCTTTAATGAAGGTTTTGAGATTGGCTGATAGCGATGAGAAACCATCTATGGGCTACCTTTATGAAGCAATGGATGGGGCAAAAAAAAGCCATTAGAAATAATTTTAATAGAAGAAAGAGAGATTATGTGTCCGTGTGGAACATTATAGATAATAGATGGAATAAACAATTACATCAGCCTATTCATACAATAATATATTACATAAACCCAGTATTCAGGTACTCAGCAAGCTTCAAATGGGACAATGAGGTCAATCGAGGCATCATTGATTGTATAGAAAGATTAGTCCCTAATGAGAGTAGAGCAGATGCTATACATCGAGAGACGGAGATCTATGATAATGCTCTTCACTTGATGGGTTTGCCTGTAGCAATTCGCAACCGCACTAATATGCACTCTGGTAAATTGTTTATCTTCTTATTTAAGTTTCTTAAATCTTATATTATTGTTGATTAAGTCCTTCATGCTTGTCTTTTTCTATAGATGTTTGGTGGAATAGGTTTGGAAGTAATTGCCTAAACCTTAAAGATTTTGTAATAAAAGTTTTGAGCCAAACCTTTAGTGCAACGGGTTGTGAAAGGAATTGGAGTGTCGAACATATCCATACGAAAAAGCACAATAGGTTGGAACATAAGCGGCTCAATGACTTAGTTTTCATCCGTTGTAATATGTGGCTTCGCCAAAGGTAATCTTTTTTCATCCGTTGTAACATGCAGCTTCGCCAAAGGTAATCTTGCATTAGTTACAACTTAAAATTCAATTCAATATTTTATTTGACTTTAATTGTTAATGTTATTTACTAATTACATCTTTCTTTCTTGTAAGCAATTAAAAAAGGTAAATAGAGAAGAAAGCCAATTTGATCCAATAAGTTTGGATAATTTTGATATATTAGAGGAGTAACTATCAATTGGATGACAACTGTCAGAACTCTTATAGTTGTGTTGTTAAGTGTTAGAACAACTATCAATTGGATGTGAATTTTTTTTTTAAATGGTTGGTTAAAGGAAGAGGTATATATGGAACCTTTATCTGGTCTTAATATTCTCGATAACCAAGTCTTACAAGTAAAAAGGGCATTGTATGGTCTCAAACAAGCCTATAAGGCTTGGTTTGACAAAATGACTGAATTCATGGTGTTGCATGGTTTTACTACCTGTTATAATGACACGACCTTGTTTATAAGGAAATATGCTGCAATTAATGTTATTTTTCTACTCTACGTACACGACATGATTATTTTACGTAGTGATGATTCTAGGATCCAACAAGTTTAAGCAAGAACTTGGTAAGACGTTTGAGATGAAGAATCTTGAACAACTATCCGACTTTTTGGGTAATTGAGGTAACTAGAGATGTTAGAGGTTTCTTTTTATCCCAAACTAAATTCAAATATTATTATTAGATCAAGACTTACATATATAAAATTGTTGAGATACCTGAGGTGATCAACTAGAAAATACAAAATGCAACTTGTTGATGGAGAGTTGTTAAGAGATCCTACCCCTTACACACAGATGGTTGGGGCACTCACTTATCTCACCATAACACGACCCTATGTTATCAATAGCGCGCTATAGCATCCGCTATAGCACGCTATAGTGTATTAGCGGTCCTCGGATCACTATAGCGCTCATTAAATAGCGGGCGGCCCGTTTGGGCCCAATTAGCAGTAGCACCGCTAACAACGTGATAGGCGGTCCGCTATATCACTCTTAGCGTACAATGGAGTTTGGCTCGGGTCGATCCAACATTGACCCGATCCAAACTACATAAAACCCTACGAAAGTTGTCTCCCGCATCCCACGCCTCTCGCCCCTCTCGCCGCTACTCTCTTCGCCTTCAGTCGCAGTCATCAACGGTCGCTGTCTTGCTTCGCACTGCTACCAAGCCCTCGTGTCTCTTGTACATGCACGTAGCCGGTAGGAATCTAAATCTCGCTCTTCTCCGTTCTCCCTCTGTCCCTCAACCCCCAAATGCCAAACTACAGTCGAACACACACTCACACACACAGCCCAAATAAAGACCCTAGCTACGCGTGTTGCCCATCACTGCCCAAATAAAGACCCCAGATATGCGTGCTGCCCATCAAGCACACTCTCGTACATGCTCAGGGCATGGGAAGCACCCTTCGACTCAGTCCTCTTAAGGGATAGAGGGAGAACGGAGAAGAGCGAGATTTAGGGGAAGGGGATTTGTTTACAGATGCAAAATATGAGCAGGCAAGCGTTTAAGAGCTTTGCGGAGGTTATTCGTATCAACCCACAGAATGCATGTGCGTTGATGCATTGTGGGATTCTATACAAGGATGAAGGGCACCCTGCTTGAGGCTACAGAGGTACTTTTGGTTTTTGAATAAATGATTCGTTTGGAAAAGTTAAATTTGTCCAATTTCTGTTTAAGTTGGTTCTGCCACATCTTGTATATATATGGCTTAAGTATTGAACTTCAATTGCATATTTATTGCGTGGGATTCTTTGTTTGCTTCGATTTATTTTATTGTCTCACGCATAGTGCGATACTATATATTGATGAAGGACACCGATTGGAGGCTGCCAATGCACTTAACTTTTTTTCCAAATGGGTTGACCTTAAAAGATCATAAAATCTTCTCCTCTTTCTAGAAGTGATCCTATTTTTTATTTGTACCACATCTTACACAAGTATGGCTTTAATGTTGAATTTCCGTGTAGTTTGTGGACAAGTTTGTTTGTCAGCTTTGGTTCATTTTAGCTATTGCTATTGGTATTCTTGTCACATTTGATTTTAGCTATTGCTATTGGTATTCTTGTCACATTTTTCATCATTTTCCATAATTTCCATGGGAATCATGAGAAATATAGCATACATTTATAGTAGGGTTACTGGAGGCTTCTACCCTAAGTGAAAAGCTCGTATTAGAAGTAGATGCCTTTTGCTTCCAGCTTCACAGCAATGTCCTTCCACAATTCCCTTTCCTTTTGTGTTCATTATATATTATATTTGTTATAAATAATGTATACGATTCATATGCTTTTCTTGTCAATGTACTCGCACAAAAGTATCTTGCAATGTTTTAACTTTAATGTGATAATCTTTAAAGTTTGCATATGAAAGATAGCATATATGATATGCTTTATTGTTTTTATTTATAGGCAATCTGGGGTTAGACCAGCACCTAGCAGATGCACACCCTATGCATGCATTTCAATGTTACATTCTTTTGTGGTTATAAGACGCCTGTTTGTATGTTTGTGTAGGATCCTAGAATAGGTACAAGTATCGACTCTTTCTATGAGTATCTATTGAAGGTTCTTCATAGGCATCTAGTTTGTTACTATCTTCTAGATGAGATATATTGATACAATATATTGAACTTCCTGGTACCATTTTCTCCTTTTACACATTTTTCTTTTCATAAAGTACTTAATTCTGACTTCGGTTGTATCTTTGTTATGTTTTTGTGTTTTTTTAGAAGTTAGAAGTAGAATTTGTTTATTTAGTTTGATTCATATTTCTGAGATTCACATCCTGTTTTGAGTCACATTTGTGGCCGATATCTTGTGACTCAGATTGGAAGACTGTCAATTCGCAAAGCACTCAAGGTGCTGATTGTTTACAGTTTCTCCAAGCCTCTTTTACAATAAAAGGGAGTTTGGTGCACCTACCTTAGTGTTCTTAATTTAAGACTTCGCCCTTTCCCTTCATGTGCAACTTAGCCTCTACAAGAAAAGGGCATGTTCTAATTATCATACTCACCTTTCTTCTTTTCTAATGAGCATATATACATAATGAGTTTCACAAGTAATCATGTTAAATCATACTCAATGATCTAGCAATTTGATGAGTGGTTGACACAAAAAAAAGCTAATTTTTTTAAAAGTACACATATAGTTTTTTGCTTTTTGTTTTTAATCTCAACCATTGGTATTTTTTATCGACCGTTGAAATCATTGAAAACACATTTAGCATGATCCCTCTCTCTATATCTATCTATCTATCTATCTATCAACAATTCAACATATATGTCCAGTCCATATCTATATCTATATATATGTATATGTGTGTGAGCACTGTGTGTGTATATATATATATATATATATATATTATGAATGACAGCCACAACAAAGGCAATTACTTTTTAATAACGAAGGTATTGCGTAGTGAACATATTACTATGTGGCCAGAATCATTGCGTAGTGAACATATTACTATGTGGCCAGAATCATTGCGCATTTTGATGCCTAGAGCCACTTGCTGAAAATGTTTGTGCTTGAAATGAAACTGAAAATGTTTGTGCTTGAAATGAAACCTAAATAATTTTGCATTGTCTTTTTGAAAGTTAAATGAAAGCTTATAAGTATAAATTTTCATTAATTTATACGAGATGGGCGTTGTGTGTCTATCCCAATAATTAATAGTCTTATCCCTGTGTTCCAAAAAACTTATCGCTTGGTACTAGTCGGTTTCAGTTCAAACCTGACCCTGTAAGACACCCCTAACCAGCGATAGGCTTGCAGTGACCCGTCAGGGCCCTTGATTATGAATCCATTTGTTTGAGTTAGATATGAATATGATCTAGGTTCTGAATCTATTAAATCAAATCTGATAAGCCAAACATATTTGATTATACATGGAATCATGTCGAACAAGAATCATTCTCTGCAAGACGAAGGGCTTGAAGATGATTTGAAGCATAAAAATGGTTTGGGACTTTGCTAATGAGAATAAACTTGTCGTAGTATCATTACCAATGACTACAACAGACTAATGCATCCATTCAAGAGCATGAAATATTCTCTAGTTCTTTTAACCGCATAAGTGGGAGCGATCTGCTAAATCACTGCCTGTGAGACAAAAATCATGAGCATGGGAAGACTAAATTTGGAGAAAGTAGTTGCTATCTGTGCCAGTTATGCATGTATTTGCAGTTTCCATGAATAAAATGTTTTGGGGCTCAACCGGCTCCAACTTTGAAAACATGACTTGGAAAGATACGCAATTTATCGGCACATAACCAACTACGATTTCCTGGTTCAGGGATAGACTCAAAAGTCCTTTAAGTCAAAGGTCCCGAGTTCAATACCCAGGGTGTAGTCGACTCAAAAACAGTTCAATCAATACGATTGTGATAATCAGACCCTTGAAAGTTGAAACACCATCTCAATAAATAGCATTTCTCGTATCTCCAAGTAATTAGAAGACAATCTAAACATTACCAGGATTGATGAGCATGCCCCTTTTACTATACGATGTTTTCCCCAAAATACATGTAATTACGAAAGCATCCTTTAGCTAGAAAACGGAAACTTATCTTTCCTAATGCGTGAATCTGCTTTGGGCCATCATTTACAGTCATTCTTGGCTCCCCGGCTCATTTCAAGCACTTATTATTCAATCTATAACTATTTTTGACAAAAGAATGGATAGAAATCCGTCAAAAAAAAAAAACAAAGAATCGAAAGAAAGAGAAAAAAGGAGAGAAATGAAAAAAAAGAAGATAGAAAAGCTATTCAAAGCAGATTCATCGATTTATGGATTTATTTTATTGATTTGGTTTTATTTTTTTTAGTTGTTTTGATTGATTTGAATAGAGCATTCAATAAAGATACGTGGGTCGATCGCGTCTCCTCAACCAGAGAAATGATTGAGACGCGGGTCACACGCGTCTCTCCTAACGACAGAGACCCGCGTCTTACTGGTTGAGGAAGATGCGCTCGACCCACGACTCTCTTATGCGGTAAACGCACCCGACGCGGCTCTTCGGTCGGGACGGTCTAATTTTTAACTTTCAAGTTTCTTAATTCTCTTTTTTAGCTTATCTTTCTTCTTATTTTGTTCCATGGTTATCTTTCTTCTTATTTTGTTCTATCGTTATTGTTTTCGTACTATTGTTCTTTTATTTTTCTTTATTTTTTTCTATCTTTTCTTCGACTAGATTCATATTATTATGAATACGCATCGTTGAGGTGAGAGAAACATTATTTATACAAAGTTATAAAAGAAAGAGTATCGAATAACATGATTTATACAAAATTATAAAGAGTATCGAATAGTCAAAAGGGTGTGGAAATACTGTGAGAGACCAAAAAGACGGATATATCCTCGAGATTAGAAGATTAAAAGTAAATTGGTCTCGACAGGAAACAAAGAAATCCACAAAAACGCCCTAAGAGATATTTGACCCCAAAGTCGGATGTAAAACAAATGCAGTTTCAAAGACGTCTTCGTAAATTTTGCATCGACAAACCTTCTTCCACAGAGGAGGCTCTCTGAGAGTTTGAGGAGTTGTGATCGCGGAATTTCCGTTCATTTCGCTGTGAGTCGCAAAAGGAGAAATAGTAAGAGGAAGAAAATTACCCGGAAAAGAGAGGAGGAGGCGATCGAACGAGCTTAACCAGACTCCAGTGATGGGTCGGCGGCCTCCAGACGGCAGGGTAGCAGATCGAACTGCCGGGATTCTTTAGGGAGCGAGCGATCGAACGATGGATGAGAGATCCCGGTGGTTGGGTCAGCTATGGCGGGCGGACTCCTTCCCCTCCCCCCCTGAAATGATCCCGTGAATCGCGGAACTCGCATTTTGAAGTGGTGGCAAATGGGTTGTGAGATCCTGAACCGATTTATTTTGTAACATATCCGACCCATACTCGGAAATTAGCAGTTCGTCCACTCAAGTCTGCAGTTTTTAAACCGGCGAGAGAGACTCTTGTTCGAATGGGATGGGAAAAAAGAGAGAAGCGTTAAATTAGAGGGGAGAGAAAGATAAAAAGGATAATTTTGATATTTTTTTGATAAAAGGATAATTTTTTATATTTTTTTGAAAAAAATGTTTAAATAGTAAAAAGAGGGTGCAAATACGAATAATGTGTACAACTTTTTTTTTTGTGACTCAAGACTTCTCCATTGAATGCACTATGCATTATATTGAACTATCCATCATTTTTTCTCTCTCTTCTTTTGTACTTCTCATCGACTATTTTCATACCATTTTTTTTAGTAACTCATGACTTGAAGCTCAATTCAATACACGATTTAAATATAATTGAAAAAGAGAAAAACAAGGGAAAATAAGAGAAAAAGGGAGGAGGAAGCCGATTCGAAGAGGGTTTCAATGATTTGGATGGGGTATTTTGTTGATTTGATGTATTTTTTGTCATTTATTTGATATATTTATTTTATTTTCAATCGAAATAAAAAATAAAGTCAAGTTTTTTACTCAAAGTGTGGCACAAGTGCATCTCCTTAAGGAAACGTGTCCCAAATGCATTTCTCAAAAGAGGGAGATATGGTTGGAATAGGTTTCCCTTGTTAGCAGACACGTCAATGTCGTGTTTCGAGTCCATAACTTCACCTTCTTCTTTTCTTATTTTTACATTTTTACATTTTTTCTCTTTTTCATTTTTTATTATTAATTTTATTTTTTGTTTCAATTTTTTTTGTTCTTAATTGATTCTTGTTGGAATTGGGTGAGAGAGAATAGAGAAACATTGAAATTGGGTGTGAAAGGAGAGAAAGTAATAAGAGATAATTTAATATTTTTTGAAAAAAAAAGTGCCTAAAGTGGTGTGTTTCTTTTCAAAACTATCTTATCATGTGTAGGTGTTGTCTTTTGATATCTTTTTCCTATTCTCTCCATCTTGTCTACCATCTCTTCATCTTTGCCACCGCCACCTTCTCCTATTGCTCTTACTAATCTGTCCTCCTCTCGCTTTCTCTTCCTTCCTCTCTTTCACCTTGCCGTACACTCTCTCTCTCCTACCATTAGAGACACCCTATGATGTTATGTTTCAAACTTCCATTCAGTTTTATACAAAGCTTGAGAATTTTATGTATCAATTCTTTTAGAATAGTCACTAAGAGGAAGAAAGTATGCATTGGATGAGTTGGAAAAGGATGCATAGACCAAAAGATCATGGGGATCAGGATTCTATGACCAAAAATTTAACCTCTCTCGCTTTTGGCAAAACAAGGCACTGATAATGAATAATGAGCAATCCACCAAATATGCAATTAAAGAATCGATATTTTTTCAAAGCGAGCAATTGCTAGCACTAGAAATCACCCTTTCTCAACATAACAAGAAGACCTTTGACGAAAAGAACTTGTATGGCTCCACACCACATAAGGATCGTTTAGAGGTATTCTCTTTTTGAGCTTTATTCTTTAATTCTCCTTTCTTTCTTTTAAGAAGACTATGTCACAGGTCGAGGTTTCTTAGAACTGAAAATTTACACACAATTCTCTTTTGACTTGGGACTTAAAAGGTCTACCAAAATTGTTTGTTTGGTTTAAATCTTAATTTGCTTGTTAGATTTTATGAGCATCTTGGTTGACACTTCCACATACAAAGGTGCATGTTGTATAAAGCACAACTGCATGATTCACACACTCACATGAATATACACTAATGTTCATGGACTCCATATTTTTGTATATCTCATTATATATACTTGAATCACTTTCACACACAAGCACTAAGCATTCTTAGGTTTGTCCATAGGAAATCAGCTTCATGAGTCTCCACCCCCTAAATTTTCGACTCCACCTAGTGAGGATCCATTCCTTGAAAGACTCTCCCTCTAACTCCATCATCAATCCCTTCATAAGGGATGTTGCCATCCTTATTGTCTTTGTCATCACCAACATCAGAGTCGAGAGTCAATCTTGAAATGTATGAGTCTTTGGTACCTTCATCTTTCATTATTACTCCACACACTACATTGCCTAGCTTCACAAATCATCCTACTTTAACCTAAGAGTACCCTCAATCATAGCCAAAAAAGAAGTTAGAATATAGCCCTCTCCACCCATGAAGTTGTTCCTCCATAAGAAAGGTAGACTGCATGGGTGCATCCACTTAATCAAACCGACCTATACAATCTACTTCCAATGATGTTACCCCAAAGTCAGCCATCACTAACCTTCCTACTCATACAAATCTTTTATAAGAGATCATAGCCATGTTGATCCAAGATGAACTCATGGAGCTTATTGATATTAACCTCGATGGTCACCATCCATCTACTCAATCATTCAAGACAAACATACCTACTTTTGATATTCCTTATTCAATCAATTGTCCTACTAAGCTTGGTGGATTCAACCTTGGCATTTTCCTAGAATGGTCTTTTTTATAGTCTCATGACCCTAGGACTTCTCTAAGGAGGATTTACACCCAAAGCTCTCGCCTTTGAGAATCTACACTTCCACATGACATCTCCTACTATACCATTCTTATCATTTTTATCATGTCAATCTTATGAGTATAGCATCACCATGCAATAACATGAACCTATTGCCAAAGGTTGAAACATGTTTAAGATGAGATGAGCTCATTGTGATTATCATGGAGTTTAGTCCTCCCAATGAATCCCTTCATACTTCATCGCTCCCTTTAAGAGCATATCATGTCCCTTCCCTGGCTATCCCTACAAGGTATAGTCTTGTCCTTCCCATTGTTCTTCATGTTAGATAAAAAAAGTAGATTTCACTCTCTCTACCATCCTCTCTAATGAGGCTCCCTACCCTTAGGGTTGACCATCATACTCGTCACCATTCTTGAATACTATCAGCATGCTCCTTGATCCTTTCACTCAAGTATTGGGGTATTCCCCACCTTCAACTCATCTCGCACACGAGACATAATCTTTAGTGACCCTGATCATAGCTCTCTTGCTTTGAGATCTACATCTAGAGACCCTACTCCTTAGGAACACACTCTTGATGCTCCCACTCTTTCTAATCCTCCTTGGTCCTAACTCTTTTGGCACTTCTATATGAATGTTAAACCTTGATTGTATACTATGTACATAAGTAGTCCTTAGGAGCATGCATTTACATCCACATCCCCGTGCATTTCTATTTGTCCTTGCATCATGCATCTATTCATCCATCATTCAATGTTTGTGCCTTTGCATTTAATCATGTATCATTGTCTGCCCATGCATCTTTTGCCCTCTTTGATATTTTTCATCTTTTTCTTCACCTTTAATTGTTCTTACATAGCTATCTATTGTCATGTGATTGTAAATTTTACGTTGACTATCTTAGCATACTTATTTGCCTTAGCATTTTGCACGATCTTGCTACTACTTATTTTTGCACATACTACTAGTTTTTGAGCTCACATACTCATTTAAGTATTTGATGCTATCTTATTCTTTAAACTTGCATGGTTACTAGCATCAAGGTTAGCATTAGCTTACCTACCTCTCCTTGTGTTTGTGTTTGTACCTCCCATGCAATAAAGTTTTTAATAGGTGATTTACTATGTGATTGAGAACTTGTACATACTCACTAATACTAGTAATAGAGACTTGTGTGATCCCACAAATATCGAATGCTAAAAATGTATTATTCATGATGTTTGTTAGATCTTGACTTTATTTTTGTAGCTAAGTTTTGTATAGATGATAAGAGGGTATTTTTTAAAAATAACCTAAAGGCGGGGATTCTATGTGATGTACTTACTATTGACTATGCATGGCTTGATCTCTTCAAGTTGTTGCTTTCATGGTTAGAAGTATTACTTTAAGATTCTAGTCTTTCATAATTTAATGCACTCATATTTTTTTTCCATTTTATGCCTTTTGCATTTGGTTTAGAAAATTCTAATCTTACCTTGTTTCAATTTATTTCAAATTAAATCTTCTTGAACAAATTGTTTTCACTTGAAGTTTAGAAAAGTGTCAATTGCCTGCATTTTGGTTACATTATCTTGATTTTTAAGATATTGAAATAATTTATCTTTAGGTATCTTAGTTGGTAGATTTATTGGTGTCTGCTTGAATCCTTATTGTCTATTGTGGTGTGTGTAGCAAGTATAATGGTTTTTCAAGTATTTTCCACTTATCCATCCTTCATTGATGCATTTGATATGTTCATTCTATAAATGTGCTAAAATATTATATTAAAAAAGTAAAAGAAAAAGAAAACATGGAAAAGAAGAAAAGTTTGTGAAAAAAGAGGAAAATGAAAAGTAAAGCTTTATTCTTTTTCTTATACCTTTTGTCTTCTTATCCTCTTGTACACTCGGGATGTTTAAGGAGGGACCAAGTGAGTCTTATGGTGTATCTTCTTATACTTGGGATATCATGATCTTATGCATTTAGTCTTAATAGTTTATTACATTTGATAAGGAACCATGATCCATCTGAAGTTAAGAGTCCAAGTATGTAATATTGTAAAACTCATATTGTATCATATGATACAATATGAGTTTATCATATATCATAGACGAGCACAATACGATACAAGTAACCGTATTGCGCTCTATGATTTATCAGACCATATCATATTATATCACACGATACAACACCATATTATGCCATATCACACAATATGACCCATATCGTATGAGTCCACCTTATATAAGATTTAGTTACTCGATGCAACATCCATTTAGAGCTAAGTAAGTATATAAATAGTGTTGGAGATTTTGGAAGGCCAATTGCAATACAACTTCGTTTACAAATGTAGCTAGGTATGATTTTGTTTTTTGATAAATTATTATTACTTCTTCATTCTAATGACTTGTATTGCTTCTTAAGACTTAATCTTTTCGTTTACTATTTTTCATTATAGATGAATGATGGACTTGCTTTAGTGTGATAAACCGAACTTGTCAAGGTTTACACAACGCATATTAAGCCAAGCATCTAGTTCGAGTGGATGTAAAAAAAAATTAGAGTTTTTTTAACACATTCAAAAAAGAAGAGAAAATGATTAGAGCATGCTTGTCTTCGTGGTTTGGTATATATTACATATAATATGAATTTAAGGTAAAGGTAAAATTTTAAAGAAGATTATACATTTGTTACTCCTTACATTCATATCAATTTGAATGTTTTTTAAACTTTTAAGTACATAATATTATTGTATTCTTTCTTTTGTTTGATTGAAGATGACAAAGTGGAAGGCAAATGATTAGAGGACCCAATTATAGAAGAAGAGAAGGGAGATAATGGTGATGATGGTGATGATGATGATAATGGCAGCAATTCTGATTATAATGCTTATGATGAATTTGTTGATTATGATCCATGTTTTGTGGAATAAAATATTGAAATTGAACTCTTGTAGTTTGTAACTTTGTATTTATATTATGTAAATTGTAATCTTAATTCTCAATGACATGGTAATTTCAAACTTTCTTATACTTGTAGCTTGTTCGTATTATTAATTTTAAGTTTAACGTTCTTACTCTTATAGCCTATTGGTATTATTGATTGTGAAATGCCATTGTCATGCCATGTCAATGCTTAACTGCTCATTAATTGAATTCTCATTATGTTTTCTAACCATTTATTACCTTTTGTTTTTTATTTTCAAAATTTTTTATTTTTGGATTTTTTTATGATTTTTTCTTTATTATTTAAGATGTAATGTATCATACCATACCGTAACATATGATGCAGTATGATTATTGGGTATCGGTGCTACACTAATTACAATATTGTTAGTATGTTTACTTGCTTATGGGTCACTAGATAGTTGTTTTTCATATTTTAAAAATTGAGATTTTGATCACTAAAATGAAAATTACCTTTTTTCTCTATTAATGCTTTGAGATAGAGACTTAGTTAAAATGTTTTGTTCAATTCGATTTTATTTAAAGTTATTCAAGCAAAAAAAGGTTGATTTCAAAATATCATTATAATTTTCTAAAACCAACATATGAATTGTGATCACCTACAAAATATTTAGATGCATGTTTATTCTTGTCTTAGTACCTAGATTTGTTCTGGTCTTAGTGATGAGTCATGTTCTTTTTTCCTTTAGCTTATACTAAAATACCTTTCATCCTGACATTTTGACAGGAGCATTACCTGTCCCACTAACACACAAATCACATATTATATGGCATATCATGCATACCTTCACTCTTGTCCATGATACATTCTCATGGCATAGATGTATTTTCTTACAAGTGGGGCATCTTTCTTTTCTTTTGGGTCGTCCTAAGAGTCAAGTCAGTCCCTTTGACATTAGAGTCACAATATTCTCTTGCTATTACAAAGATGTTTTTCTTTGATGCATTGTGCACATAATAACCTTTTTCTTTAAGGAGGTTCTTTTAAGCCCACCATGGCTTCTCTCTAACTGGAACACATCCCTCTACTTTCACTTTACTTCACTTTCACATCCATACTCACACTCATATGTTACATTTATATATTCTCATTGCATGATTAGTATATCTCTGGTATTTTTATACTATTTGGAGTATTATTCTTTTGTTAATCTCTTCTCCATGGCTAGGATACATTTACTTGATATTGCTAGAGTTTTTTTATATATTTTAGAATTTTACAAGTTGTTTTTGGTGTGCATGATAGATGTTGCCTAGGTTAAACATGACAGTGTGCATGATATGTGTTGCCTAAGTCAAACATGACGTACCTCTGATCTCCATCAGCTTGATTGAGTTATCATATCACAGAATTAGGCGACAAATGGCTTTACATGTTAAGATAAACCTATATGATAGCTTGAGAATATTTGAAAAGAGACTGAAGTTACCTAAAAAAATGCCTCGAGAACACTTCAAAAGCGACTTAAGCACAATTGGATATGGACCCAAGCTCAAGCCATTATTGTTGAAGAGAAAGAAAGAAGATAACATTTATATCATACTCATCCACATTTTAGGCACAAAGGTTTAAGGCATTACTCTCATGTTATTTTCAAATCAATCATTTTAAAATTTGTTTCACAAAAAATAAGCTCATTTTTTCCAGAAACACAAAGGTATCTCTTTTCCAATGGCCTTGAAAGAACTTTCAAAGAATGCTTGCTATTTTTCTCTCTTAAAAGAATTGTTTTAAAAGCAGGCTTACTAATTTGGGTTTAGCAAAAATTTTCTTGAGTCAACTTCAATCCATTATAAAACCAATCATCTATCTCAAAAACATAACCTCACACATGGTTTGTGGTAGGTCCCATGACAAGATGCCTTTTGGTTCCGACTGGGCCATAATAACCCCATGTTTTCACACTAGATTTTAATAAAAAATTTCAAGTTGTTTCAAGATTAGTTTTTTCTACCATATTCAAGTAAATTAAATTTTGTGTTTACTTATTTGACATCAACCAAATGTATATTAATTAATGTCAAACAGGAGCATCTGTAAACACCAAAAATTTTTATTTAAGAAATAAAATGTTTAAAAATATTTTGAAATGATAGATTTCCAAAAATATGGGATTACGCTTTTGGAATTAGAATTCTTAAGAATTGTAGAATGAGCATGATATAGTGAACAATGGTACATAAAATGACAACCATAGAAGTATAATATCAAATACAACAAGCATATCGATAAGATTGTATTCCATATCATTTCATCCGCACAAAGGTATTACATAGACCCACTAACCACTAATGGGATTGGGGACACAAAAGAAATGGGATAATATGGACACTAAGAATATTTTAAGGAAGGACTTTTACAGACATACTAATTGGCTTTTACAGTAGACATACAAATTGCAAAATTCAGCCCCATATAAAGAGCAAGTGGCTAAATTTTGAAAAAGAAAAAAGATAAATAATATCTCTCAAAATATAATTTTTTTCATTCTCTTACGCAACCAACCATGAAACAAACAACAACAAGATTTAGCCAACCTTCTTTCTAGTGTTGTAAAAGGTCAAAATATATCTCTCTCAATGGCAGCCAAATCATCTGTATAAGATTAGTTTACTCAAGGGTTTTGGGCATTCAGCTACCCTATATTCTTCCTCTACACAAATCTCCATATGATGATAACGTGCAAAAAAATGAAAGACAAGGTTAGTTCATTGTGCCAAAAACATCAAATACACTCATAAAAACCTGCTACCATAAGAAGTCCAATAATTAACAAAGGTTCACTATGCAAAGGCAACTGCATCCCGTGTAAGATCCAAAAAGTCATGAAAATGAGTAAGATTTGGCTAAAAAAGATAAAGGCATTCAATGCAGAAACTCTATAAAAAGGAAACAAATTGTTCATTTGTTGGGTGATTTTCAAAATACTACATTACATTTTGTGAAAGTTATGCGCACAACCATGTTGTGGTATTAATAGCTACTTACCTAAGTGACAATTGTGCTCATTAGTAGCACATATAGTGATTGTAACTCATAAGTATTTTCTAGCCATGTTGTGGCATTAAGAGTCACTTAGTTAACTGAAAATTATGCTCATAGTAGCATGTGTAGTGACTATAACTCATGAGCATTTTTCAGTTATGTTGTGATATTAAGAACTACTTACTTAAGTGACAATTGTACTAATTAGTATCACATGTAGTAACTATAACTCTTCAGTATTTTCCAACTATATTTCACCACTAAGACTCACTTAATTGAGTGATAATTATACTTATTAATAGTATATGAAGTGGTTGTAACTCTTGAACATTTAGATCCATGTTATGACATTAAGAGCCACCTTCTTAAGTGACAATTATCCTCATTAGTAGCATATCATGAGTTACATCTTTACCATGTATATATATGGTGATATTTCAAACTTTTTCTCTCATTATGTGAGTCATTTTCTACTTAGTTTTTTAAGAGAGTTTGCAAGTCCTATTATAGAACTAATTGGATTTGCAACATCATCATCTTTGCTTTTTCGGTTGTATATGTATAGGATGATCCAAGGATCTTTGTTATATCCTAAAGGTATTTGGTAGGGTCGATTTTATTTGATTATTTGATATTGGTGGCAGCAAATAAACCTAAAGGTTAGTGTTTATCATGCATCGAAGAATAACGCTATCATAACCTTTTCAGGGTGTTAAATTCAATCTCTCACATACAGACTATTTAAGAACCGTGCCATTTAAAAGAGCTCAACTCTAACAATCTTTAGGTTTATTTGTTAAGATGACTATTTCCCTTTGAGAGATGATAGCAGACTTCATCAAGTTTGATAGATTTGATGCCAATAATTTCTTATTACGGTAAAAGAAGATGAATTTCCTTTTTGCCACATTAAAAGTCACGTATGTAAAATAATGACTAATATGACCTTTTAAGAAAACCACAAGCAACAAAAGTAGGATAATGATGATTATATTTGCATGGGTCACATTCTCAATGGCATGTACGATGCCTTATTTGAGAGCTACCAAATATCAACATAAACAAAAGACTTATTAGACAAACATGAAGTGAGTATATGAGAGAGGATGTTAAAAGTAAGAAATTTCTAGTTACCTATTACAATAGTTATAAGATGGTAGATGATAAATCTATTATAGAGCATTTGTATGAGCTCAAACGAATCATGAATAATTTCAAACATCATAAGATGAGGATGGATGAAACCATCATTGTCTCCTCTATCATAGACAAACTTCCTTCTTTATAAAAAAGATTTTAAAAGAAATTTAAAACAAAAGAAAGAAGACATTTCTCTTGAGTAATTGACTATTTATCTTATGCTTGAATAAGAGTATCAAAAATAAGATGATTCTAAAGACCAATGTACTCAAGAGAAAGTCTATGTTATAGAGAAAGCTAAGCTCATAGAGCCTTTAAAGAAAAGAAATCGAGATTTCCAAAAATCTTACTGAAACAATGGTAGGGACAGCAAGCCTAAGAAAAAGAAAGGTTGATGCTACCATATTGGAAAATCTGACCATTATAAGAGTGAATGTCGATACTTGAAAAAGTTGAATAAAGACAGGAGTCTTAACTCTTTTAAGAACAATCTTGTTTCCATCATATCAGGGGTAAATATGAGACAAAAAATATTGAATTTTGGCGGGTAGATTCCGATGCTACTCGCCATGTGTGTAAAAACCAAAGTCTCTTCAAAATTTCAGTAGAAGAAGGCAAACCGGTTTTGTATATGAGCAATGCTTCTATGACTCAGTGAAAAGCAAAGGAACAGTTGAACTTGAATTTACTTCAAGTAAAGTTTTTATTGTTAAGGATGCGCTCTTTATACCATAAGTACGGAAAAATTTGGTATCAATTCTCTTACTTAATAAGTATGGGTTTAAAAGTGTTTTTAAGGGTGACAAGTTTATTTTGTCTTAGAGAGGCATGTTTCTTGGAAAGGGTTGTCTGTGTAAGTCTATGTTAAGTTGAATCTCAGTGACAAGCATGTGAATTTTATAAAATTTCATAAAATGGCTAAAAATCAAATTTGATTTCAAAACTATACAAGTCAATGAACTCATATTCTACTTGCATTTATACCAAAATCACTAAACCCTATTTTCAAGAATTTAAATAAGTTCTAAAATTTTAAATTTAATTCATTAAGATGTTTGTGATTTGCATGGTTTGCAAATAATAGGAAGAAAAAAATATTTTGTAACTTTTATTGATGATTGGACTAGATTTTACTATGTATATTTGATATATGCAAATGATGAAGTTTTAGAAAAATTTAAGATTTTAAAAATTCAAGTGGAACTTCAACATGAAATTTTCATTAAGTATTTGAGAACCGGTAGGGAGGGAGAATTTTATAATTCTAGTTATTTTGAGTCTACGAGAATTATATATCAAACTATGACTTCTTATTTTTCACAACAAAATGGTATGATAAAAAGAAAAAATAGAGTGTTATAAAAAATGATGAATATTTTGGTTTATCAAATGATAATTAGGGTAAAACATTATTAACTACTTATTTTATTTTAAATATAGTTCTAAATAAAAGGAACCAAATTATCCAATATGAACTCTAGAATAAAAGAAGTCCCAACCTAAACTTTGTCAAAGTTTTGGATTGTATGGCTATTATCAAAGTTTCATAACCTAAAAAAAAGAAGTTGGGTGAAAGAGGAATTGAATGTGTTTTCTTGATATACAGTGAAGAAAGTAAAGCATATGGATTCATTGTAGTTAAATTAAATGACTCATATCCTATTAATATAATAATAGAGTCATGAGATGTTTTTTTTAAGAAAGATTTACCTCAATTCATAGACCTAGAAGACCGTTCATGGAAATGAACATGATCTAAAAAATATTGAAACTAGTAATGATAATATAGAGAATTTTATGTATAGACAAAGAAAAAGGTAAAGAAAGACGTTCCTTTGGACCAACATGTTTCTAGTTAAAGGAACTTTTTACTCAATTGTGAGCCACATGTCATTTTGTTATGGATCTCGATACTTATTAAGAGGCTATGAAGTCTCTTGAATCAGTATTTTGTAAGAAAGCCATCGAAGATGAGATGGACTCAATAATGGGTAACAAAATTTGGAAATTAATAGACCTTCCTCTTGGTTCTAAAGTAATTGATTGTAAATGGATTTTCAAAAAAAGAAAATGAGACTAAATGGAACTATTGATAAAATTCAAAATAAGACTAGTTGCTATGGGGTTTATACTAAAAGGAGTTGATTATTTTGATACATATGCACTTGTAACAAGAATTGTTATAATTAGAGTGCTTTTTGGCACTTACTTCCATCTATAAATTTGTTATTCATCAAATGGATGTTAAAAACAATATTCTTAACTAATGAGTTGGATGAAGAGGTGTATATGAAGCAACCCAGAAAGGACACAGGTATATTGGTCAAAGAAAACAAAGTTTGTAAATTAGTCAAGTTCTTGCAAATGGTTTGAAAATAAATAAACCAAATAAATATGTTTATAGCAAATTTCATTATGGAAAGGTTATTTATTTCTTTACATATTTATGGTTTGCTCTTTTTTAGTACTATTTTAAAAGAAATTAAAATGTCAAAAGTTTTTGTCTAGTAATTTTGATATGAAAGACATGGCAAAACATATGTTATTCTGGGCATTAGAATAAAAAAAGGACACAATATATGGCTTACACAATCTCATTATATTTAAAAAGTTAAAAAAAATAATTATTTTGATTGATATCCCATCTCTTCTCCATTTGATATAAACATTAAGTTAGTATCAAATAAAAGACACCCCGTGACACAGTTAGAGTATGCTAAAATTATTGGATACAAGATGTATGCTATGACATTTACTCGACCTAACATTGAATATGTAGTGGGTTGATTGAGTCAATATGCAAGCAATCTAAGTAAGGATCACTATATAGTATTCATCAAGTATTAAAATATTTGAAATGAACAGTTGACTATAGCTTAGTGTATAACGGAAGTCCTTTAATTTTATAAGGACATTTATATGCTAATTGGGTTAGGTACTTAAAAGATCATACATCTACAGGTGGTTGGATCTTTACTATTAGTGGAGGTGTCATTTGTTGAAGTTTTAAGAAACAAATATGCATAGCCGATTTCACCATGGATACCGAGTTCATAGATTTAGTTTCGGTATGTAAAGAAGCAGAATGGTTAAGAAATTTGCTTCATGAGATTTTGATATGGCCAACACCTATGACAACATATAAATTATGATAGCCAAAGTACGTTATGAAAAACTTATTGTTAAACATATAATGGAAAATCTAGACATATTGACCTAAGACATAGCAATGTTAAAGATTTTATAAAGAGTGGAGTAATTTTCATTATTTGTATAAGATTAGAATTAAATCTTGCAGATCTTTGAAAGAAAGATTTAACAAGGTATTTGATGCAAAAGACATTAATTGGGATAGGTCTAAGCCTCATTTATAAGATCACCAACTATAAAGTCTTGCTTCAATGAGTTAAATTCTATTATTAGATTGATTGCAAGTACTAACTAACTAAATATCTCCAAAAAAGATATTTGGACTCATAAAGCAAAAAAATAGGTTGAGACTTCTCTTAATAGACATATATCATATATACATATATGTTAAAGTGCTTATATTAAAATTTTTCTATACAATATACTTAGTGAGTGTGAAGTAGGACTACTTCTTAGAGTCTTGGGCTTGACTCTTAAAGCACTTAAGAAAAAATATACCAGACATAAAGTCTATAAAAATGTGTCAATTGAAACATGATACATACCGGTGTTAGAATCTTATATGTAAAATCGAGATGAGTGAAACTCATGTTTTGCTAGATAAAGGTTTAAATTGCTGTAAACACCCAAAATTTTCTGAACATGATGGGTACTTAAATCTCCACCAAAAAAATTTTGTTAACTTTTTAGAATGATAAATTTCATTAAAATAAGTGATCTATACACCGAGTTATAGGAGTTTTACTAAGGCCTTCAGTTTCAGTGACAAGCACTGTTCAAATGCCCGAACAACATTCGGTTGAAAACATCTCTCTAATTTTTATATGATCAACAAACTATTAAAAAAAAAAATTGTTAATAAAACCTTGCACCTAAAACTAACTTGGACCAAATTTTCAAGATTTTTGGACTTCAAGAAATGCCTTGATAAAATGTGAACTCTATGAAATAGGATTAATTCTATTTTTCACATAATTGAACCTAGTTATGTATAAAATTTGGTTTTAGAAAAGGATCCTTTGAATAAAAAATGTTTTGAGAAAACTTCGAGTTTCAAAATAATTTCTCATAAGTGTCTAGGTTGACCTTTGAACGCTAGTTCAAGAAGTCCTATATCGATAAAAACCTACTTCTCCACATTTGCCTAAGAAGTTAAAGTCATACCCAAACCTTTGTAAGTTTAAGTAAACTTGTTGGCTCACACATTTTTTGCAAGCAAAGTTTTAAGTTTACATAAGACCGAAAATTTTGTTTACAAATACTTTTATTGAAATTATAAGATTTTTAAAGTCATGATCTTTCCAAATGTATTTTGAAAATGGTGAGGATTGTTAGATGAATTTCAAAATACCAAAATATATTTGGCGAAGGGCATGGATGCAACCATGTTGTGGTATTAATAGCAACTTACTTAAGTGATAATTGTACTCATTAATAGCACATCTAGTGGCTGTAACTCATGTATATTTTCAGCCATGTTGTGACATTAAGAGCTACATTGAAGCACAAAATACTTCCAAAATCAGGCTGCTTACAGAAGAAGGAAGAATAGAATTCAAAAGCTGTAGATTTTTGAATGGTTATGGCTATTTTGTCAGGATGCTATTGATGACTTGGCGATAGAATACTTTCAAGGGTTCCAGCAACCCTTCAGAAGAATAGATTCAGTAGGTGACTGAATGTGCTGATCAAGATGTTGGAGAAGATATTAGTACTTTCCTTAATATGCCACATAAAGCTGGTGAAGTTAAAGAAGCGATAGATCATATGGATCCTAATAAAACACTAGGGTCTACTTGCACTCTTTTACAAATTTTTGTGGGCTCAAATTGTCAAAGAAACAACAGTTGCAGCGCTGAATTGTCTAAATGATAGAGGTGAGTTATAGAACATTAATCGGTGCTATACTACGCTAATAACAAAAGTATTAGCACCCAAGAAAATAAGAGTTTAGGCCTATTTCATCATGTAATATTCTATACAAAATTAATGGCAGTAAATAGACTGAACATGTTCCTGCCGCAAATAATTTCAAGGTCTTCTTTGAGGAACAGGAGAACATATTTATTGCATAAGAAATGGTGCATTCAATGAAAAGGAAGTGTAAAGGGAATGAGGGTGGTATAGCTTCAAAATTGGACATGAAGAAGGCCTATGATTGTATCAAGTGGGTGTATCTTTAGGCAGGTTTGATGGAAAATGCGTTGTGGTGGTAATGAGGTGTGTCATTTCAATGGAATACTATTTGGTAATCAATGGTAAGACGGTGTTTGTTTCAAAGCACAGAGAAGTCTACAGAAAGGGTACCATCTTTCCCCATATCTTTTCATGTTATACAGCGAAGGACTTGGATCAATGGTTAAGAAAGCTGAATGTTACATGGTCTCCCAGTTAGTATAGCTCTAGCTCTAGTGGTGTCACTTGTTTTTCGTGAAGAATTATTTTCGTCAAAGCAAATCTAAGGAAATGTAAATGTCCTACACAATGTTCTTACTGATTACAGCCAGCCATGGGCCAGCAAATAATTTATGAGAAATCGGCTATTTTGGCTTAGTATTGCCAAGACACCGTTCATATGTCAAATTAGTGAGCGATAAAGTTCTAATGGCACGTTTTCTCAATGATTTATCAAGTAAACTTTGATTAAGAAGGAAAACATAAACCGACGAAAATGACAAAGGGAAGAAACAAAGGCGTGTCCGATAGATCGCTGGTAAGAGGCAGACTTTACCCGAAAAGCTAGCAACCTTCCACAAATTACAGACATCTCGCATCAGATTTTCTATCCCTCATCGAAACTCGCTTCTTTTGGCCTTACATATATTCAATAAGAACCCAACAAAAACAACAATTCCTTAAAATATCTCAACAAAACTGGCTGGATGAGAATTCTAAGTCAATTAAGTTTTCGGTTCTGTGGATCACTACAACAAAATACCTAAACAAATACTCCAAAACCAAACACCGAGGCCTTGGATTCACAATGTCAAATATCCAAGTCGCCTAGGGGTGTAACCAAATTGACTGGACTCGCGCGTCAAAAACTCAGTTCTTCATGTACATTCACCAACTCTCGTAGTTCTCATTCATGAGATATGGAACACAAGTGGGAGCTCCATTCATCTTCTCCATACTCATTAATCTTGAAATAGACAAAGCTCTTGATACAACTTTGTTAGAATCTATGTACTCAGAAGAAATAAAAATTAAATAACAAAATCACACAAAAGAGTGGAAAAAGATTACTCATTAACAAATTCTCATATTTCTCTGATGAAATCATAATCTTTTTATTACATTCATAGAGACAAAACAAAATACTATAGAAAAGTTGCATAACTTGCTTCACAAACTGTCTCGTATTAAAGAAAAAAACTTCCCTAGAGACAAAGTTCGTGACAAACCTTTCCCCATGATAAATATACAGATAATAAACTTTTATACAAGCCAAATCTCATAAAATAGGCAACCACTAACTCTCTACAGTCTGGACAATGTCTAAGTAAATCAAGTTTATTTCAGTCTGCTAACTTCGGCGAGAGATCAAAATGATATTCATCTACATTTTCATGTTTAGCACCTGAAATTTCCAATATATTCTGCATTGAAATCCCTAGCATGCTAGCACATCTTATCCTGCGAATTCAAAAATACTTCATATAAAAATTTCAAAGATTCTGCTAACAAATAAGATTAGAATCTCATAGTATTCAAACAACACCATGTTTTACGGTAAACATATCTAAAAAAGAAGATTTAGTCCATAGAAAGAAGCCAGGCCGTCCATTTAGCGTGACAGTTAATAAGAACCTTAGTAGATGTGTGGACTTCGATATCCAAAATGTATATATCTAGTAGGGGTCTTGGTGTCGAGCTTGCAACTATGGGTAAAAAATGATGCTGTCAAGGACGGGCCAGAGAATCAAATGGGTGATGACAGTATTAGTGCCTCAAAAAGAAGCAGATGGGCAGTTGCCATTGTGCTCCGGTTCATCGCCGGAGATTTTTTGAGTCGCAGTGGAACGTGGATATGGCTTTGGAATATACCTTCTGAGATGACCGGGAAAAGGAAGAAGATGTATACGGTTTCCCACAGACGGTTACGCATTGAATATGACTTTCATATTTCACTGTATCTTTTCAATACGCTTTTATGTATTCTTTCTACAGTATTTATAGACCACTTTATCTTCCTGGTTTTCACGTTTGGGCTTTATGTTACAAGCCGTTTAATCTCTATAACGTTGCTATTTCTCTAATTTAATTTCTGTAACGTTACCATTTCTCTTTTGTGTAATGTTTTACAGCTTGAGAATGGTTATTTTACGTTACATCTTCCACATTAGAGCTAAGTAATTTGACATAGTGGTTTTGCCTCCCACTTTTGTAGGGTTTTCCAAGTTTCATATATGTTATTGCAATCATTACCCGTTGTGTGGTTTCTTACCTAGACAACAATCAAACATCAAACCCATATTTGTAATATGCTTTGTGAAAAGATTCAGTGTTGTATCTTTAGTGAAGGGGTCCGTCAACATGTTATCAGTTGGCATATATGAGATGGATATTTTCTTTCTCATAACCATATCATGAACATAGTATTATTTAACCATTATATGCTTGCTTTTGGAGTTATCAGCTTCACTCTTAATCAGAGTAATTGCTGCATTGTTGTCACAATAAATAACAATCGACTTGTTAGTTATATCCAACTTCAAATCACATATGAAGCGACTTATCCAAACGACACTAGTTGTAGCCATACAACGAGCCATATACTCACCCTCTTATATATGCAATGCTACACAACCTTGTTTCTTTTAGGCCCACGAAACATCTCCACCTTCAAATACGAATATTTGTCCCGAGGTTAATTTGTTGTCATCTTTGCTCTCAACAAAGTCAACATATGAGTATCCTCCTACTTTCAGTTCATTTGCTTGAAACTATAATTTCAAGTCTTTTGTTTCTTTAAGATATCTTAGAATCCGTTTCACATCTATCCAATGTTGTCATCCAAGATTACTTTGATATCTACTCATAAGACTAACAACAAAACTGATATAAGATCTTATACATAACATATCATACATCAAGCTACCAACAACTTGTGTATAAGGAACATTAGACTTATCGTCTCCCTCACCGAGACAATCAACCTTACTTAATTTGACCCCTTTCGTAATGGGTACAGGTGGAGACTTGTATTTTAAATTTCTTGAGGATATATTCGATATCTCTCTCCTTAGGCATAGGAATTTAGAGAAATCTTTATACCCAAGATATAGGATGCTTCCCCCATATCTTTCATTTCAAACGTTGGGTTTAACCGTGACTTGATTTTACAATTATCATTCTCAGTCAACAATATGTCATCTATATATAATGATAATATGACAAAGTGACTCCCATTGTTTCTAGTATATATAGAGTGGTCAAGTTCATTAGCCACAAACCCAAATTCAAGAATAACATTTTGAAAGGTCAAATACCATTGGCGAGATGACTGTTTAAGGCCATATAGGGATTTTTTTAACCTATATACTTTATCTTCTTGACCTTTAACTTTATATCCTTTGGGCTATTGCATATATGTTTTCATCTAAATCTCCATTTAAAAAAGAAGTTTTTACATCTAATTGATGTAAATTCAAATCATATTATGCTGAAATTATCAAGATTATTCTTATTAATCCAAATTTTACAAGGGAATATGTCTCAACATAATCTATCCCATCTTTTTGCGAAAAATCCTTTGCAATCAATCTCGCCTTAAACTTGTCGATTATTATATTAACCTTATATTTTTTTATGAGAACCCATTTACATCCTATAACTTTTCTTCTTTTATGTCATATATGAGTTCACAAGATGATTGATATAGATCTACTAGATCGTCAATATACTCATCTTAATTTTCAAGGATGTCATTATTATTATCTTCTACGAATTCAACATCCTTGCTCTCTATGAGTCAATGATCCTTGTGATAAAACCGATATCCCTTAGATCCTTTAGGATATCTAATAAATATATATCTTAAGGACCTACTGTCTAACTTATCTCTAGACTGGTGAAGTATCTTCACATGAGCGATATATTCCTTTAGGATATTCAATAAATATACATCTCAAAGACCTATTATCTAACTTATCTCTAGATTGGTGAAGTATCTTTACATGAGCGATAGATCCCCACCTCTTGAGATGACCTAGATTTGGTTTTCTCCTAAACCACATCTCATATGGTGTAGAGAATATAACTTTACATGGTACTATATTTAGAATATACACAACTATACTTACTACTTCTTACCAAAATACCCTTGATAGTATACATCTATTAACATATACCTTATCATATTTAGTAAGATCCTCTTATATCTTTCTACTACACTATTATGTTGAGGTATCTTGGGCATTATATTTTGCTTTGAAACACCAAAGTTTTTATAGAATTCTAGAAATTTTGCTGAAGTATACTCACCACCTTTATCTGATCTCAAGACTTTGATTATATGTCCTAGTTGATTTTCAACTTCCTATTTATATTTTTTAAATGCTTTAAGTGCCTCATATTTATGTAGTAAGATTTATATATGTATATCTCAAGTAATTATTGATAAATGTTATGAAATATACTTTCCCACGATGAGATCTTACCCTAAAAAGTCTATATAAATTTGTATGAATGATTTTTAACAAGGTTGTTGCCCTTGTTATTTTCTTAAAAAATATTTTTCTTGCCATTTTTCCTTATATACATTTCACATTTACCAAAAGTGTTTTCTTAAAATCTTGACAATAAGTCAAAGTCGTATAACTTCCTCAACCTTTTCAAACTTATGTGCCCAAGGCGTTTATGCCATACATTCACATCATTATTAAAGGCACAATCGATATTAGCAAAAGATCCTCCTCTTTCATTTATTTTCAACTTTAACAATCCTTGTTTATTATCGAATAATCCTGAAAAGGTTATCCTTCCATACTTCCCTATGGTTACCTTTTTAAGGATAAACCTTACTTCAAAACTCTTCTTAACCAGGGTAGGGATCGAGACCAAATTATACTTTATAGTTGACATAATTAATACATCAGTTAGAACAACCGATGTGTCTTGTACAAGAATCCTAAAGGATCCCACTCAAAGGACATCTGAAAATGTGTTGTTTCCCATATATACCTGATGTTTTCTTGGTTTATATTCCTTTAGCTCCATAGCCCCTTGTTTGCTCTTTGAAATATGCCTTGTTGATATATAGTCAATCCACCAACCAGATATTTGGCGGTCTACGTAGATGCATTCAAAAACCGCACATATTATGTCTAGATTTTCCGATTAACTGTATTGTTGGTTTTTCCACAACTAGTTTTATTGTTGCGGAAATCCCTCTTTTAGTACTCCATATTTCCACAATTGAAGTACTTGACCCGAAAAGCAGTTTATTGCGATTTGTTAAAAGTTTAACTACCTTTCTTATTATTCTTGCTAAACTTTTTGTTTGCTTTATTCTTTTTCTTTAGAGCTTGTCTCAATCTCTTCTTAAGCTACTATCAACTTGTCCTTATTTCTATTCATGTGTTCTTGTTCAATTGCTAGTTTGAGGGATAACTTAAAAAGGTTTATTTTACCTCTTAATCTCAAGGTTCTGACAACTATATTCCATGAAGGGGAAGGCTATTCAGGATAGTTGATATTTGCATAACCTCGGGGATGATTGACTTTGCTACAATTAAGTCTCTTGCCATTACCAACATTTGGTTTACATGTTCTACTACATTATCTCCTTTCATTTTGTAGAAGTTATACTTTTGTAGTAATAACTGAACATGTAGCTTAGTTGTAGTATCATATTTAGTTGTTATTGAACCAAACAACTCTTTTGCAATCTCATATTGTTCAAATACCCTAATGAGGTCATCCTCCATATAGGTTAGCATTATAGTTTTGGCTATGGTATCATCTTTAAGGAATGTTTTTTACGCTTTCTTTTCATCCTTAATTGCATTTGGTTTTCCTCTTCAGTTGCAGTTGGAGTAGGTAGTGGAACTCTATCATTTAGAACATAATGGGATACGTCTTTCCACATTTAGAAATTTAAACCATTCAGTTTTTGTCAACTCTGATACACAAATCGTAAAGTTCATTTTAGTTTGTTTGATAAAAATAACAATAGAATGGTCTAAAAAAAAGAAACAATCAACCACGTGTGTTAGTAGAATGTTATAATTTACAGAAAACATCTAGGTACTTATCTGAAAAATATGTCTAAGTACCTTTGAGTAATTTTATTTGATACTTAGGTATCAATTAAAAAAAACTCTTAACTTGATTCTGCTATTTCATAACGAGCCTAGGGACGAAACAATAATTTTTCCATTCATTTCGTACCACTATAATTTCTCAAAAAACTCAAGGGCAAACCAAAAATTTTACCCTTTTGTTCAATTTTGTAATATTTCAAAGAGACTTATGCAGAATAGTAAAATTGTACCTGTTTTTCAAATTTTCTTAAAAAGATAGGGATAATATTGTCTTTTTGCATAGTAGCAAAACTGTTAAATTTTGGCCATTCGGGGGTAATTTTGTACTTTCATAGTCTGGTATTTCACAATTTTCAAAAACTGCAAGAGGACAATTTTGTCTTTTCATCTGGTAAGGGTAAAATTATCTTTTACTCAAAAAATATCTCAGGAAAATCGATTTTAGGAAACCGTGGGTGGAAAGATTCAAGAAGAGAGAGAGGTGACAAAGGGGGAAACAACGAGAGAGAAGAAGAGGGTGACGAGAGAGAGAGGGGGAGCATGAGATACAGCGAGGGGAGAGAGAAAGAAGGGGAGAGGGAGAAGAAGAGGGAGTTTTGCCTTGCCTCTTCCTCCTTTTGTCTAGGTTTCGCCACTCCACCTTTTGGGTGAGCCTTGCCACTCTGCCTTCTAGCCGAGCCTCGCCACTCTGCTTTTTTTCTCAACCTCGCCGCTCTCCTTTGTTATTTCTTTTCCTGTTCTTATACATGTGTCTCTTTCCTTTTTGACGGAAAGAATATCCGACAACCTCTTCTTTTATGCTTTTTCTTATTTAAACTATTTTATATATGTGTGCCGGTTCTCAACAAGCCTAGCACTAATACCAATGACGAGTAGTCGACGTTCTTTTGTTCGTCACTAAAGGTTTTTTGAGTCATAGCGGAACATGGATCTAGCTTGGGAATATACCTTCTAAGATGACTGGACGATGAAAAAATATGTATACGATTTCCCATAGACGACTTACATAGGGAAGATAGTTTTCAGATTTTTTCAATACACATTTTTGTATTCTTTGTATAATATTTGTAGACGGCTTCATCTTTCAGGTTTTCACGTTTGGATTTTCTATACAAGCCGTTTAATCTCTATAATGTTGCCGTTTGATTTAATTTTTTTAATGTTATTGTCACACGGTTTACAGTTTGAGAATGGTCATTTTATGTTACACAAGCATGTGCAACTAACGGCACCCTGCCCATATCATTTCTCAGTTTAAGAAAGGAATCTTTCTACTATATTTTCTTCCCTTTTATAGAACTGTACGGCAAAGGTTTTTTTCATGTCTGAATACGCCATGGGGAAACCGTTCAGATTATGGTCCTCTGTGCTGATTTTGTTTGTTGTAGTGTGTCGTAATCATGCCCAAGGAAGAAAATCACCAAGCAAATTTTATCCTGCGGTGCCTCCCGTGAAGACCATTCAGGTTCGTCATTTTCACCATTAACCGTTCCAATCACTAAGATGGAGTTTCATCTTTCCCTCCAAAAGAACTCTTTTTGGTATCTTGTTGTATGTACATGTAGGTATGTTTATGTATATATATGTTTGTAGAGATTATATATGCATATGTATGTATTTACCTATCTAAATATATAGATGTAATCGACTGTGGACGACATTTATGCTCAACTTTGGCCCATCCCTACTTAAAAATCACGCAATCAAGGTTCTTTGTGTGTGTGTGCGCGTGTGGCAACAGACGCATTTTGACGGTCTCATACGTTGAACTTTTCCTTCAGATGAAAGAGGAGACGGCCGCAAAAGATGCACGCAGTACACCACGAAGAGGTCGTTAAACAGGGAAACGGGTTCGGCAAACATGGCTCAATAGTGGCGGTTGCCCCAACGGCACTATTCCTATTCTAAGGCCACCCGCCCATTATAACCCGAAAACAGTTGCAACTCCAGGCATAATTAGAAGTGTCAACCTACGGTAAAGAAGTTTCGGAGATTGACATCAAGCTACATTGGGTGAGCTGCACTTGTACTCTCTCTCTCTCTCCACGAGGACTACGTCGTGAAAAAGTGCAAAGGACTTTTATTAATGACAATATAATTTTTCAGTGCTCACTACGATATTCTTTAGAATCAACCAGTCATGTATTTACCAACTTCTGCTAGGATTCATTTTCTGTCAGAAGGGAAAACCGAACTGAAACAACGAATGAGGAAATTGCTTGCATGAATCGCCCAAATTCTTAAGAGAAAAAGAATAAGGTACGGACTTGGATGAAATTGTTCACTGGGAGTTATTCTTTAATTCGGTTGCCAAGCACCTTTAAAGTTTCGCATTTCGCCAAGTGATGGATTCAACGAGCTGCATCCTTCGTGTGTGGACTGGTTTGAGAACACAGTTCCCTCAAAAGATTCCTCGATAGCACCACAGAATCTAATCGGAAGGAACGAACCGTTTTCAACACCTAAGACCAATAACGGGGGAAACCTACACAAAATGCCCTCAAAAGATCTGAAGAAACTCTAACTGAACGAATTGAAACAATGCAATGCTGGTCGACTAAGCATCTAATTGACTCATGTACATGAAAACTATGTGAGCATTATGCTTATTCCTATGAAAAACAAAAAACATGTAGCAAATCCAAAGTTAAATTAAATTGAGAAACCTCATTGATTGTTGATTCCCATTAATTTCTTGCCAATCTCCTCCATCCCAAACCTCAAACAAATTTTGAAATAATGTTTAGCTTAATAAGATCCCTCAACCTCAAAACATATAGGAAGAAACCTAAAATTTATAGGAAATCCTTTCCTTATTAGCCTAGGTCTTCCATAAACTACCTATTATTGATAGGATTATCTTTCTTCCATTCTCTTGACTTTTTTTTTGCTTCACATTTTGTTGATCATCGATCTAAATATTAATTTAGAGTCACTTGGATCTAGGGTGCTACCAAATGTATCTGAATTGGCTAAACTTTGCCAATATATGTGCCTTTGTAAAAGGCAGGCTTATTACGTGCTATATTTATGTATGATATATATATATATATATATATATGTATATATATATATATATATATATATATATATATATATATAAAAGATATATATATGCATAATGTGTTAAGGTACATAATCATGTATCAACATCTTTACTCTTTGAATGACATGATCAGTGATGGAGTTTGAATTAAAAAGTTAGAAAAGTAGATAGAGGGAGGTATTTCTCAATGCATAATGTGTTAAGGTACATAATCATGTATCAACATCTTTACTCTTTGAATGACATGATCAGTGATGGAGTTTGAATTAAAAAGTTAGAAAAGTATCATTGTACTTTCATATGTTGCATTTAATGCATCATGTATATTAAATGCTTTATGTTTTGTCACCTCAACTATTCATGATCGAACAATAAAGATGTTTATACAAAATTATGTAGGTAACATATTATGCATTTACAACTACCTCTATACATACATATATAGATATACTAGTGGACCACAAGTAACTCATTTTCTTAACAACAAAATGTTAGGCAAAGCATATGATATAGCATTCGATTTATAGATAACCAAAGCGTACAACCAAGTGGGTGGTCTATGGTTGATTATGGAAAAATTGGGTCTTTGAACCATGGATCAAGTGGATTAAGCAATGCATTACATTCCTTTCTAATTCTATAGCTGATGATCTATAGGGCTTCCTGAAGGTAATCCTCCTTCATCATACTTATTTTTATTTTATGCTTAGCGAATGATGGTTTATTGGCCGGAATCAATATTTTCTCGATTGAGTTTATCTTGTACTTATTATCTGCATGTGATTCCCTTCTAGAACAGTGCTCTTTCTTTAAGAATGTTCTCTATCTCACTACAACAATGCAACATCATGATATTATTGAAGGTTTTAAGGATTTCCTTTTCAATACACTTTCACAAACCAAAAGTTTTATTATAGTATTGATATGAGAAATGTAGTGGGCAATCATTCATTTAAATTGGTTCACTTTTGTAGATCGTACATGGAAAGTAGGGTGTGGAGTTCTATGGGAAAAGGAGTTTCATATTGGTCACTATTTAGCAAACATAGTATCTTGGTATCTCATCTTATATTCAGAGATGAAAGAAGTAGACTATTACTTATAAACAATAGAATGTTAAGCTTTTATAAACTAGAGGAAAGGAAATGCTTATTGAAGTGGTTGCAACAGCTAAACCTATATACAAGATATCTTCTTTCAAGTTGACCGGTAGTTTCATAAATGATATATGTCACATAATAATGAACTTTTGATTGGGCCAAAAGCATGGTGAGTGTAAGCACCATTGGATTGGTTGGGAGCTTTTGTGCATGTGGGAAAAAGATAGTAAAACATAGATTTGAAGACTTAAAATCATGTAACCTTCCATGTTCCCTTGCATGGCATGCCAAGATAGTGCATCCACAACTATGTTCACTTTAGTTGGAGCTAATTGGGACATAAAACCTTTAAAGTTTGTCTCCTGTAAAATGGTGCCAATTGAGGAAGTCTTAGCTTTCCATGAGTGCCATTCTAAACCTACAATTAAATTCTAGACTCCTAACTTGAGTGCCATTCTAAACCCATCGCTGCTACCAATATGTCTTCTTTATGGGGAGAATGCATATCCCCACATATGAATAAACTTAGCTGCAACAAACATACCTCAGTAGTCCTGTAACACCTTTTGTAACCCTGCCTTAAGTTCTTGCTCCTTAAAAATTGCTTGACATTTAACTTACACACAACAAGAGGTGTTCTTTGCAAGATTGGGTGTATAAATATTGTCTCTCTCTACTGCTAGCAAACTTGACCATGAAAAAAGACTTAAAGTAGATGTTTACTTCACCAACTAGCAGCTCTAGACTTCTAATTGGTATTCCCATTCATGTATCATACCTTTCTATACATAATAGATTCCAAAGGGAAACCATCTTCCAAAGTAATCTTTCATCCAAAGGTAATACCTCTTCATCTTGATTACACAAGTGGTATTTGTGTTGAGCATGCACTCCCCTGTTAAAGAACTGGGCTAGAGTGGCCTGCCTTGGCCCACTGGGCCATCAGGGCCACTAGCCGTTGGGGGTTGGCTGCAGCCAGCCCCCCTCTTTCCCCTCTTTTCCCTCTTGAGTCTTTCACTTCCTCTCAATCTCTTTTACTCTCTTTTCTTTATAAATACCTCTTGTAAACCATTGTAAATTCAAGCCTTTGATGGCTAATGAATAAAGATTATTTATTCAAGCTTGTATTGTATTTATTTTCTTTTTCGCATGCACTTGTTGCTCTCAGCTATTGCCTTTTTTAAGGCTTTGTGATTGATACTTTGTGGTGTTGTCCACTCATTGATCTTCCGTAACTATATTGAAGCATAATCTTCATTACATGGTATCAGAGTCATTTCTCGATTGTGAGAGTATTGTTCATCGTCTCGAGAAGCATGTCGGTTATATTTTATATTGCTCATCGCCTAAAAAAGCATGCCAATCGTATTTTGTAAGTTTACTTATTTAGTTTCTTTCTCCTTGAAATATGGATGATAAAAGGAGTTTTAATTTCCGTCTAACATCTTCGAACTATAAAACATAGGCCCAATTTATAGAAAACTACTTGTATTTCAAAAAATTATGGGGTTATATAAGTGGTTCGAAGATAGAACCCTCTATTAATACAACACTTGAACAAAAAGAGGAATATGAAGGAGGCCATAGAACGATCCTATGGGTGCTCATGAATAATGTAAACGAGAACACTAGGGACACTTTAGCCGATTTTACCAACACTAAAGAAGCATGGGAATATTTTTAAAAAATCCCATATTCAAAGCGATGTGGCTCATATGATAGCATTAAGAGACAAATTGGTCTCACTCAAACAAGGAGATAAAGGGGTAAACGAATTTTTGGAGGAATTTTTTAATGTTTGGAATCAATTGTATAGTTACAAAAAGAAATATACACAATGTCTTAGTGAGAGACAATGTAAAGACAATGAGGACTTTCTATATCAATTTCTAAGAAGTCTCAGGGAAGAATTTGAAGGGGTAAGATCATCGCTCATTCATAGAAAACATTTTCCTACAAAAGAAAAGATTCTTACCGATCTTCAAATGGAGGTGGCTTATGTCACAAGACGTATGAGTATACTGGAATGCATGAAGGGTGACTCAAGTAAGGCAATGAAATAGTAGTGTATCTCTCTCTCATATACATATACATACATATATATATATATATATATATATATATATATATATATATATATATATATATATATATATATACATGTGTGTTTTCTTTGATATACACTTCAGTTTTATATAAAGAATTACAAAAACAAATAATAATTATGCTCACTTTTATGTTATTCTCTTGAGTATATGTTTTCTTTCTTTTTTCTCCAAACTCTTTTATGCTTTTCTTTTCCATTCTTGAAATTTTTTCTCTTTCCTTTTCTCTTTTGATCATATTTCTTCTTCCTTTTGTTCACGTCTTTCCTTCTACTATCAGCATCCACATCTATATAAACAAGAAGAGGTGCAAAAATTAGAATGTCCACGAAACTATTATCTTATCTTATCAAACACAAAGAGAAAGAACCAACTATTTACATGACACAACTAGCAACAACCCATATCATGTGGCTTGCACTTGAACAAAAATTAAAGTAACTTGAAGCTCAAATGAAGAAAAAAGCAATGGTTGGTGTGGCTTGCTCTTCTTCAACAAAAAAAACTCAAGGTACGATCTCTTGGATTTTTTATTCGGGTGCTTCATTTCATATGACTTGTAATGAACATATCTTAAAATCATGTGTTCAAAAACCCATATCATGTGTTTATACGGCGGATGGTACACAATTAAATGTTGATAAAATTGGTGACTTGCAAAATAAGAATTTTAAAGTTTCCAAAATTAGTGTTGTTCCAAAACTAAATTTAAACTTACTTTCCGTATCTCAAATTTCGAATAAAAATTATGTTATAACCTTTTCATCCACCGGATGTATTGTATAGGATTACCTCTCGAAGAAGGTGATTGGGCGTGGCCATAGAGAGGGCAGACTTTACATTATGGACTATTTGCATAGTATAGGATATGTTAATGTTTTGACAAATGATGCCCTTTTATGGCACAAGAGACTTGGACATCTTAATGCTCAAAAATTATATCAATTTTCTCTTGAAATAAAATTTAAGGAATCTTTTTATTGCAAAGATTGTGTTCTTGGAAAAATGCAACATCTCCCATTTTCAAACAAAACACATGTTACAACAAGACCCTTCGAAATAATTCATTCGAATGTATGGGGTCCGACACCTGTTTTGTCTAAATGAGGCATTTCCTATTATGTTATTTTTGTAGATGACTTTACTAGGTATACATGAGTATATCTTTTAAAAGCAAAATTCGATGTCTTTCAAAATTTTGTTATTTTTCATAATCTTATAAAGAATCAATTTGATTCCGAAATCAAAATTTTTAGATCAGATTCAAGAAGAGAGTTTATGTCAAAGGATTTTGAAAACCATCTCAATAAGTTTGGGATTATACATCAAACTTATTGTTCTAAGACTCCTCAATAAAATGATGTTTCTAAATGAAAGCATAGACATATTTTGAAAACCACAAGAACTTTGCTTTTGTCAAGTGGTGTTCCTAAAAATTTGTGGGCAGAAGCTATTATGACTATAGTCTATTTAATTAATCGGATGCCCTCTTCGGTTTTACAAAATATGTCTCCTATAGAAAAACTTTTTAAAGTTTCTCCTAACTATTCAAGATTGCGTGTTTTTGGATGTAAATGTTTTTTTTATACTAACAAAGATGATAAATTATCATCTCGGGCCATAGAATGTGTCTTTCTAAGATATGAAATAACCAAAAAGGGATATAGGTGTTATGATTGTAAAAATGATAAGCTTTATGTATCTCGAGATGTTAGATTTTTTGTGGGTTTATAAAATCAAGACTCTTTCGATGGTTCTATTGAGCGGTACAAAGCTCGTCTAGTGGCAAAAAGGTTCACTCAGGAGTATGGTATTGATTATAAAGAAACTTTTGCCCTTATTGCACGCATCACCTCTGTTCGAACTCTTCTTGCCATTGCGAGCCACTCGACAATGGCCACTTACACAAATGGATGTTAAAAATGTCTTCCTTAATGGTGAGTTAGAAGAAGAGGTTTATATGCGTCCTCCTCCGGGATACACTTGTCCGACCAACAAGGTTTGTCATCTTCGTAAGGCTCTTTATGGTCTCAAACAAGCACCTCGGCCTGGTTTGCTAAATTTCACAAAGCACTATCATCGGTTGGGGTTCTTTCGTTTCATGATTTTGCTCTTTTTACTCAAAAATAGAAAATGGTACTATTGTCTTGCTTCTTTATGTCGATGATATGATTATTTGATAGAGGTTTCTTTTTATCACAAACTAAGTTTACTAATGATGTTATTCTTAGATTAGGTATTACAGATGATAAAGTCATTGAGATACCAAAAGTAATCAACCAGAAGATACGCCTAGTTGATGGTGAACTTCTGAGTGATCCCACACCTTATAGACAGATGGTTGGAGCACTCACATATCTCACCATAACACAGCCTGATATTGCTAATGTTGTTCATACTGTAAGTTAATTTCAGCATGTACCCACCTCAGTGCATATGAGTGTTGTTATGAGGATTGTTCATTATATTCGACAAACCTCAACTAAGGAAGTATTTCTATCTTCATCCTCATTATTTCAGTTGCTTGCATATATTGATGCTGATTGGGGTGGTGATGTGAATGATATGCACTCTACTACCAGATATTGCATATTCCTTGGTCACTCACTCATTTCATGGAGATACAAGAAACAACAAAAGGTATCTCTTTCATCCACTGAAGTTGAGTATCATGTTATGGCCAACACTACTACAGAACTAACTTGGCTGCGACGACTACTTCAAGACTTGAGCATACAACTGAAAGCTTCTCCAATAATGTTCTATAACAACAAAAGTACTATGTATATAGCCAACAACCACACCTTCCATGAGTGCACAAAGCACATAGAGATGGATTGTCACTATGTTCATGAAGAGCATCTACAAGGCAATTTGACATTACAGTTTGTAAAATCAGAATATCAACTTGCAGATGTATTCACCAAGTCCTTACTTGCTCATCGATTTCAATCTTTAATTGGCAAACTTTAGGTCATGGAGCGGTCAGTTTGAGGGGGGGTGTTAAAGAACTGGGCCAGAGTGGCCCGACCTTAGCCCACTGGGCCATCAGGGCTAGGGCCACTAGCCGTTGGGGGCTGGCTGCAGCCAGCCCCCCTCTTTCCCCTCTTTTCCCTCTTGAGTCTTTTACTTCCTCTGAATCTCTTTCACTCCCTTTTCTCTATAAATACCTCTTGTAAACCATTGTAAATTCAAGCCTTTGGTGGCTAATGAATAAAGATTATTTATTCAAGCTTGTGTTGTGTTTATTCTCTTTTTCGCATGCACTTGTTGCTCTTGGCTATTGCCTTTTTTAAGGCTTTGTGATTGATACTTTGTGGTGTTGTCCACTCATTGATCTTCCGCAACTATATTGAAGCATAATCTTCATTACATCCCCAACTCTTCAATCTTTCTATTATGAGGAACTATTATTTTTTTACTCTATAGGAAATAACTCATCTTTGGCTTAATTGGCAATTTCCATACTTTAATCCACCATGCTTTTGCTTCTCTACAAATTAGTTAACATTGGTATCCTATTTGTTGGGTGATTTCCATAATACTTGGTGAAGAAAACCTTTTGGAATCCGCTCTATGGGGAAACAACTTTATAAAACAAGCCATTCTCTCTACCTTTTAAGTAGGGGTAGGGACAAGCTGCTTGTAGAATATCGCTTTAGGGGTTCCCACTACCACTAACCAATTAGTAGGCTGCCTTGCATTACTTGCTTGCCCTTAAAGCAAGTGGGTGCCCCTTTCTCCATGGGGCAGATTGATAGTCGCACTGGGCTGTACTTACCTTACTCCCACTCTCATCACCCGCTGTCATTCATGCCCTAAAAGGTAGTTGGTTACCTCCTTAGTGAACTTGAAAAGAGAATTTCCTCACCTTGAAGACCATTGTCGTGCCTCTATGGTCCTTCCTATTATCCTTGATCAACATGGAAATGTGCCCCACAATTTACTTGGAAAGCGAATGGCAGTAGAGATAGATCTCTTTCCATTTCCCATCTACATATATTTCTGTAACAAATAGTACAATTAATAACCATGTTGTGGTACTAAAAGCCACCTTCTTGAGTGGAAATTGTGCTCATTAGTAACACCACATAAGTTATATGTTCATCATATCTATATATAATAGTGATGTTAAACAAAATTCATCAAACTTTTTTTTCATAGTGTGAGTCCTTTCATACTCAATTTTTTTAAGAGAATTTACAAGTCTTATTACAATGCTAATTGGATTTATAGTATTATTATCTTTTCTTTGTTGGTTTGTCTAAGACTCAATTGTATTTGTGAAAGACAAACCGAGGGTCTTCATTATATTTTGAAGGCATATGCTAGGGTCACTATATCCTATTATTTGACACTAGTGGAGTCAAATAAACCTAAAATTTAGTGTTTATCATGCAAAGAATAGCACTATCATACACTTTCTTTTCAGGGTATTAAAACCATTCTCTCAGGTGTGAACCACTGAATAAATTGTCATCTATAAGAGATCAATACCAATAATCTTTGAATTTATTTGGTTAAGATGGTTATTTTCCTTTAAGAGATGACGTCCAACTTCATTAAGTTGGATAGGTTTGTTGAGAAAAGATGTAGATCTTGGCTACACTTAGACCAAACTTGCAAAAGCAATGAAGACATTCTTGTACCTCTTTGATTTGTTATAAGCTAGATTCAACAAACAATATAAGATCATCAACAAGCAAGAGATGGAAAATGGTCAACTTAGTTCTTCCCCACTTTAATAGGTCTCCATCTCATTTCAAAAGTAATTCTAGTTTTATCAGCATTAATCATCACTATATTTATAAAGCCTTTTGGGAACTTTATTTCCTTGATACTTGTATGGATGAAGTACCATTTGATTATATGCCTTCTCGAGATCTACCTCACACTTCGCTCATAGAGTACACCAATTCCTTGTGACTATGATGTTTCCTTGGATGTTTGTTCAAGTTTAAAACTTGCTAAATAGGGAAATATTATAATTGGGAGGATTATTTAGAGCCTGCTGTGTGGATCTTTAGCTAATATGTTAATTATTTCCTTCATCGAATCATGGTTCTTCCATATCTCAACTAAGTCATGGAGACATTAATCCACACTACTTTGCAGTTCTTTTAAAGAATAACATTGAGTAGCCATCCTTCCTTGGATCTTTAAGTTGAATATCCCTTGCATAGCATCATCAATTCTTTTGTTTTGTTGAGAACCACCAACCTCCACATTCTTTCTCTTAACCCGCTAATTATGTCTTCTTTGTATACAAGCTCTATCTATTCTCATTTCTTTGAAAAGTTCTTGGTAGAAGTTCACCAGCATCATCTTAATTTTATGTATATCCTCCACCCATTTGTTATTTCATCCTTTGACTTCTACACTTTATTTCTGCTTGACCTAATGATGGTATGGTAATAAGTTGCATGGTAGTTTCCTGATTAAGCCAATTTGATCTTGGCTTTTAGTACCATAAACTTTTCTCTCATAGGAGTGTCATCTATAGTTTTGGTTTGTGGTGGTCTCCAAGCTTTATTGGGAATGGTTTCCTTCTCTCTAAAGGTTTTTCAGATCCCTCTGTACTCTTGGTTCAAAGATGCTTTTTCAAAGAAAGATGTGGAAAAATGCTTTTTGTTCCATTGTTCCTATGCTCAAAAGAAGTCTTTGAGTAAGTCATTTGCCTCTTCTTCATCAATATTCCATGACCTTAGAAAGTTTTTAAAATATGAATCATATAGCTAAACTACTTCAATTTTGAATAGCCTATGTAGTCCCTTACCCTTAATTCCTCCAAATGAATAATAGGCAGCAATTTAATTGAATCATGGGATCCATCAAAACTCAGTACTTCCATGAAGTAGTTTCTATTCTTTTATCCTATAGGGCCCACTCAGACCTTTTATAAATTCTATACTATCTAGGCCATTAGGATCCCTATCAAGTATACTTGGGCATGATACTCCGAAGTCAATCAAACTATATCCTTTATCCAATATGCATACCTAGTGCATCTTTGTCATTTGATGTGTGTTCCTCCTCTTTGCTCCTTCTCTACTTAATTTCACACTTAAGTCGCCTGCCAAGATCTAGGGAAAGCTCTCATTCTTCACAAGGCTAGTCTTTCCCATAAGGTTCTTCTATTTTCTCCTCTCAAAACTAGCATATATCATTGGGAACATACAAGGAGGTTCAACTTCATGACAAATAGGATGTACAAGTTGTAGATAATTTTCCCAAGTCATAATCTTCATTTCACAATCCAATTCCTCTATCATATCCTCTTCTTCCCCTGGTACAAAGAATTGAATGCTCACTACAAATCACTTTTGCTACTTTTGAGCATCATCTCTCTAGTAGAACCACAATAGTTGGCTTTCTTTTCCATTCTTATCTTCTTTAATTTGGGCTAAACTAAAAATTTTTTCTGTTGCCCCTTTGCAATTCCTTCTCATAGTTATATTAATTATTAGTTTGCACTTGTTACCAGTCCTATATTGTATCATTCAGTGCACTTTAAGTGAGGAGCCTTGCTTCTCCTTTGAATGTCCTCCTCCTTTCTCATCTATACTTGTCATTTAAAATTAATTATACCCTCTAACAATAGAATCACCCCATATCATTGTATCGGACTCTGTATTCTCTCCCACCCAATAAAGGTTGAGCTCTTCTTCCATCCTTCTTGTTTTATTATCATACTACTTGGCATTATTTCCTTCCATTGATGAGAACTCCAATCAACCATCACATGGTGTTGTCTTGTATCATTCTTCCACCATTACTCGAGATCTTTGTCTTTCCTTCTTTTGCCTATAGGCTTTCATCTTATTCTCTTTTTGCTAGGTTTACGGTATGTACATGCATACACACATATGTATGTTATGTATATATCACTTTTACTCCATTATTATTTTCTTCAATTGTGACACCTTTTCTCCCCTCTCTTAGGCATTCATGTTTGGTTTTGTCCTTCCTCAATTTCATTGGCACCCTTTATCTACTTCCCTCCTAGTCAATGATAATGCCTCTTATCAGTGTGACTCTTTAATTAGGTCTTCCTCCGACCTTCCCAGTTTTCACTACCTCTTTCTTTTATCCTCTAGATTCTAACTATTGTTTTTTTTTTTATGTATACAAATTTTTGGTTCTACAAAACCTCGATTCATAAGTACAAATTTACTTCAAAAGATAGAACGAATAAAAATGAACTCTCTAAGAAATTACCTCTAATCACTCCTTATGCATTGTGGGCATGACTTTTCTCTTTTCACCTGAAATCTTCTTTATTGAGAAAGGGTCAATCTCCCACATTAGCCATTTGTTTAAAAATTTTACACACTTAAAAGAAAAGGTAAGCACAAAAGGAGATCAGCTTGATGAGATCCAAATGATCTTAAGCAGTTTTATCTCCGAAATTTTCCAATACATTTGGTCCCCTAGCTGAACGAAGTCCCAGGCCTCTTAGTCTTTGACCAATTTAAGTATTGATTTTGTGCGTCATGCATTCTATTTGAGCCTTGAATCCTAACTAGACAAGATGGGTTGAGCCAAGCCTTGAATCTTAAGTCAAATGGGCATCAAGATTACACAAGCTAGTGCCAATGTTGAGTCGTTAAGGTGAGTCAACCACAGTCAAGATCTTAAGTAGGACTAAGCCAAGTTGGGACCAAAGGGGCTAAACTTAGCTTAGGGTAATGCTGGTTCAGTGGGATTGAATAGTTATGCCATTGGGTCATGTTCTAATGGGATCAACTAGTAGGCTATTGGGTCAAGGTCAAATCAAGCCAAGCTTGGTGAGCCCATTTCAAATGTGAGTAATTTATATAATTTTATAAGCATACAATATAAAGAGAATAACTACTTATGTAAATAAATAAAATACAACATTGATTTCCTAAATAGATGAGATTGTAGAGATTTTGAAGCACGCAAATAGGAACCAAAAGCAAGACTTTTCAATAACATTTCCTATGTTTTTAATCAATTTATATGTATTTCCATCATTAATAAAACTTTAAATTCGTGATATATATGGAAAATGACATCCTCATATATGTATATACATTTTAAAACCTCATTTGCACATGCTAGACCCACACTTAATGTATTATATATATATATATATATATATATATATATATATATATGTATATTTTTTATGAAATTCATTATATATATAGCGTTCGACCTATATATTGTACATCCAATACGTATAATTATCTTCAAATCCATATGGATAAATATAATATGTGATATAAAACCAGTTTGAGGCTCAACTCAATAGGTTTTTAGGATAAAATGGGTGTAACATAGGCTAAATAAACTAAGGTTTAATGAATCAGGTTCTATGGTAATGAAATAAAGGTCTAGTTTCATACGATAACTCAATTTAGGCTCAAAACTCAAATGTACCTATAAAAGGATTGCAGTCAAGCTCGAGACAACCCACTTTTGGCTTATTATCTCATAGAAGGATCTAAAATGATCTAATTGTATGAAAACCAAGGTTCAGGATATCACTTCATATGTTATGAAATTGGCTTTTAAAAAACTATTTTTCTTAAATCAAAACCATATTTTTCAAGAAAAATTTTGGGTGTTCACACTTCCCATCCTCCATCTATAAATGCAAATTGTTCAATTTTTTTCTTTTAATCAAGTAAAATTGCATTTATTCTCTTTCCCATTAATGTCGAGCATACACACGTATATTTGTTAAATGGGTTAAAGATGTACATTGATCTTAGAGCTGAAAAGTCATTGTGTTTTCAATCATTATCTAGGATATAACTCTAGTTTGTCAAATAACCTAGATATCAAATAATTGCAATTCATATGCCTCCAAAACATATTTAATTACATAATTGAATATGCACATAAGCAATTTTATGAAATGAATAATCAGGCAAGTTATTCATGATTGCAAAAATAATGATGTTATACTCATAAATCATGCTCATTATTAATGAACGAAAAACAAGTCCTGAGAAAATTTATAATCACCCTGATAATTGAAGGTAATGTTCATTGTTACTAACTAACCAAAAGTTATAAACACTAAAAAAATTGGTACTAAACCTTCTAATACAATGATCATGTGTTTCCCAAATAAATCATGGCTTATAATGACGGCCATAAATCATGGTCATGTTGCCATAAACCATGGGCAGTAAACGAGAAACAAAAATTAATTTTTCAACAAAAGTTCATGCATATGATTCACTGTCTTCAAGTTTGCAATACCTACTTTACAAACAAGCAAACACTGAATAACAAATCTTCTAATACAAAATATAATTAGGCCTCAAGGATGTACCGTAACAAAATGCCAAAGCTAGAGATTCTTTCTAAAACATCCATATTCATGCATGACCCGGAACAGGTTGAAACTGCTATGGTCCCAATCTTGGGAAAAATTAATTTGATGAGCAAACTTACTGGTTCACCTTAAGTTGAAAGAAGACCAAGCAATGACTTAATCACCGGTTGTGGGAATAATCATAAATTGAATCATCCATCAATTTCACATACTAAATCTCTTATTTTAGAGAGACTAATTTCCAAAACATGTTCATTACTCTAGAGTGCTCTTTTGATTTTTTTATGACTCTCTTCTTCAAACGGGCTTGTTTATAGACCACTCATGTTGATTTAAACTCATGGGAGTAACTTCTTGATTTATCCTCATTCAGCAAATGCTTCCACCGATTCTGAATGAGCAGAGATACTATTCATGCATAGTTGGTCTATGGGTGATTCTTATTCACTCGTCAGAGGTTTGACTAATAAGAGAAAACTAAGAAATCTATCTCACCACTAATTCTAAATTGAATTAGATAAGAGAACACAAAATTTACAAGAAAATGGATATTACCTTCTTCATTCTACCAAGAGGTCTATTTAAGCTTGGACAAGGTCCCCAAAGCTGGCCATACAAAAATAAATCAAAACACAAGTTTTCATGCAACAATTAACTCAAGTTGTAGGTTCCCAAAGTGGTAAATGCAATATGATATTTTCCCAGGCATTGAGAACACAAAACATAAGTTCTCATGCAACAATTAACACATGATGTAGGTTCCTAGGATAGTAAATGCAACATTCTGTTTTCTCAGGCATTGAGAACACAAAAGCTGGATTACCAGACTGTATCCACATTTCTCATGGTATTGGATGAATTCTTGCTATAGTTACCCTAGCATATATCATCATGAATTAATTCTATAGTTTGATAATTTTCAGCTTGTGATTCCTCAAGAGTGAGGACATTTTTGGAACCTTCGACAGTGGGATTCTAACCATTTCTAATGGAGTTGTTCTCATTAACATATTTTTGAACCAATTGGACGAATTGAGAAACTTATCTTGTCATGGACTTGGTGTGTCACCAAGTGGATCCTATTGATGAATTTGGATTGATGTCCATATCATTCTCGTCAGGTTAGAGAAGAACATCCCGATCTTCAGAATTTGGCACATAAGGAGTCAGGTCTCTGATGTTGAAAGTAGGTGACACTATATAATGCTTAGGGAGGTCAATAGTGTAGGTATTTTCATTGATCTCGACGAGAACTTTGAAATGACCATATTCTCTTGTGTTTAGTTTGGAAGATCTCTATTGGGAAAACCGTTCTTTGCGGAGGTGTATCAAGATCAAATCCCCCAGTTGAAATTGGATGGATTTCTTGTGCTTGTTGGCAGCCTCTGCATATTTTGTCATAAAATTTTTGAACATATTTAGCAAGTTGCTTTCCTTTTGCGTCTTTTGGATGACCTGTATTGAGACTAAATATATCTAAACGAGTAAGAGGGTTGTGCCCATATGTAGCTTTAAAAGGAGTTTGTCTCATAGTGCGATTGATAGCTCTATTGTATGCGAGTTTTGCCTATGTCAGTTGTTCATCCCAAGATTTGTTTGGCTTGAGCAAAATAGTTCGTAGCAAGGTCGAGAGAGTATGGTTGACAACCTTTGTTTGCCTATATGTTCGAGGGTGGAAAGAAGTACTGAACATGAGCTTTATTTCCAATCTATTCCATAAAGTCCTCTAGAAGTGACTCAAAAACTTATAATCTCAATCGGAGACAATGGAGCATGGGATCCCATGCAGCCTCACAATTCCCCGAAAGAATAACTCAGCAATATGTGAAGCATCATCTATTTTATGACAAGCAATAAAATGAGCCATGTGTGAGAAACAATCAACAATAGCAAAACAAAATCCTTCTCTTGCTTGGTGCGGGCTAAACTAAGAACAAAATCAATGCTAAGTGCTTCCCAAGGATAATTTGGAACCCTGTAGGGGCCGATATAACCCCTGGTTGGCGTGTTTGGTACTCTTGACTTTCTTGCAAATGATGCAATGTTCCAAGAATGGTGGACATGTCTCCTCATTTCTGGCCAGTATAAGTGTTCTTTGAGGGTTAAGTGGCAAGCAAGTCCTCCATCATGGACATCTTTAATTAAGAGTTCTTGTATGAATCCTTTGGGGATACATAGCATTCCAAAATGAAAAATGTATTCATCATGCATGTAGAAACCTTGTTCGGAATTGTGGGGTTGCATTGCAAATTTTGCCAGTTGTGGGTCTTAGGTGTACACTTCCTTGATAAACCCAAGGCCCATAAGTTTAGTGCTAGCAAATGAAATGAGGGTATACCTCCTGAAAAGAGCATCAACTACGATGTTAATAGAGCCCTTCTTGTATTTAATAGTATAGTGAAACATCTCTAAGAATTCCACCAATTTTTCATGTCTGCGACTCAACTTTTCTTAGGCCTGTAAATGTCTAAGAGATGCATGATCGGTGGAAGGAGATAGTGTTGCCCATGCTTGAGGGCATGAATCAAGGCATACAACTTCTTGTCATATGTTGAATAGTTCAAAGTGGCTCCTTTCAACTTTTCACTAAAAAATTTAATAGGTTTCCCCTCTTGAGTTAGAACAACACCAATACCTATACCAGATGCATCACACTCAACCTCAAAGGCTTTGTTAAAAGCTGGGAGTACTAGAACTGGTGTAAAGCTCAATTTTCTTTTAATATTTCGAATCTTTCTTGATGTAAAGGCATCTAACAAAAATGTTTCTTTTCATGCAATCCATCATGGGCGCCATGATAGTGCTAAAATCTTTGATAAAATGATGTGAGCCCCATAGAAACTTCTGATCTCACTAAGCTTTATGGGAACTTGCCAATCCATAACAGCCTTTATCTTCTCTTCGTCCACTTTGATATTATGCTGGGACACTATGTACCCAAGGAAGATGACTTGTTCTTGGCAGAAATGATATTTCTTTAGGTTGCGAAAGAGTTGTTGTTCTCTTAATTTGAAGAAGAGTGAACCCAAGTGTTGTTCATATCCTACTATAGACTAAAATATCATCAAAATAAATAACAATAAATTTTTCAATGTAATCATGCAAAACTTGATTCATAAGTCTCATGAAAGTGATTGGGGCATTTGTTAATCCAAATAGCATAACTAGCCATTCATATAGACCAGTCTTGGTTTTGAAAGTCGTATTCCATTCATCCCCCTCCTTCATCCTTATTTGGTGGTATCCGCTTCTCAAATCGATTTTTGAGAACCATCAGGCTCCATGCAACTCATCCAACATATCATCTAAACGAGATATGGGGTACCTGTATTTAATGATAATTTTGTTAACAACTCTGTTATAAATACACATTCTGAGAGTTCTATCCTTTTTTGGTAACAATAATGTAGGGACCGCATAGGGACTTAAGAGTTCTGTGACATAACCCTTGTTCATCAGTTCATCAATCTGTCTTTGAAACTCCTTAATTTCCTCTGGATTGCACCTGTAGGCTAACCGGTTGGGAAGTGGTGCTCTGGGCATGAAATCAATTTCATGTTCAATGCCTCGAATGGGTGGTAGACCATAAGGTAGTTCTTCAGGGAAGATATATTGGAATTCTTGGAGTAGCTTGAATATGAATTCTGAGAAGTCTGAGAGTGATGGGGTTGGGATTTCTTTTAGGTAGAGAACAAAGAAAGGTTGATGCTTAGTTATGGAGTGTAAGACTGAATACTTTGAAATCAAGAGGTTTTCTTTTGGGTTTGTGGGTTTAAGAAAGGTACTTTGGAGAAGTTGTTTTAGGCTGAGTGGTGCAAGGGTGATTTACTTTCCATCCTTAGTGAAATTATAGGTGTTCAAGTAGTCATCATGAAGGACTTGTCTATCGAACTACCAGGGACGTCCTAGTAATAGGTGGTTGGTTTTCATGAGAATGATATCACAAAGAATAGTATCCGGGTAACTTTTTCTATAGAGAATAGGATTTTCGCTTGTTGGGTTACTTGGATCTCTCCAGTGTTGTTCAAACACTAAAGTTGGTATAGCCTAGGATGTGCTATCGGGCTCAATTGCAGCTTGTTTACCAACTCTGTAGAAGCAGCATTAGTACAACTTCCACCATCTATAATGAGAGAGCATACCTTCCCTTTGATTGTGCGCTGGGTATGGAAGATCACATCTCTTTGATCAAGCTTTGGAGGTGGTGAGCACTAAGCATTCTACGGATCACCAATAGTTCTTTTGAATTTGCATATTCGGTATAAGATTATTCCACTTTTTCCTTAGGTTTTGTCTCATCTTCACTCTCAATGTAGTCAAATGCACCCTTTAAGATGATGATCTTTTTGTTAGGGCATTGAGAGGCAATATGGCCCCTGTCCAAATAGTTAAAGCACTTAATATCTCTTGAGCAAGTTGTAGAAGACTCATCAACAACAAATTTTCCTTTCATGAAAATCAAGCCCAATAATTTATACAAACACACATATATATTTATTTATTTTCATATATCCATATGTATATATATGTAGGATACCAATATATACTTATGTAGCCCAATAGGTTCTCCTAAGGTTCAACTCGATATTGCTTAAACAAAAATTTAGGTCAAATGGATGCAATTAAGGCTCAATGATTTTTAATAATGGATGTAATAAGGAAATCAAACTTGGTTTTATGAAAATGAGAAGGCTTAGGTTCAAACTCATAAATGGTCTAAGATGCTTGACTTCACCTTGGATGACCCATCCTAAACTCACACTAGATGGGGGGTATATTCATGATTTCATGTTGATGTGAGGTCTCTTTAATTGGATTCAAAACACTCCTATAGCTATTTTTTCTCAAACATTCAAAACTTTTAGAATAATTTCATGTCCTTTAAAAATGAATATCTAAAACCATTTCTATGAACTTTAGATTTTTTTAAGAAATTTTTTGGGTGTTTATACACTAAAAAAGGACAGTTGTAGAAGGTTTGGATATCAATATCTATAATTTGTATATTCTAATAGGAGTCACATGCCTAACCCTAGCTTCGAATTAATGGAAAACAAGTGATATCTAAAGACGCGTCCAGAGCGTAAAATGGTTCATATTCACTATTGATAGCGAGTCACCAAGAGGTGTGCAACTGTGGAAACCCGGCCAATGTCATTGCCCATTTTACGAAAGGGATCTTTCGGCTTTATTTTTCTCCCTTTATAGAATTGCACGGCCATGACTTTTCATGTGTTAGTAAGTGATATATAAAAGAGGATGAGTAACTATTACACTGAGGCTTTTTCATCACGGAATACGTCATGAAAAACGGGTTGAGATTTTGGACATTTGTGGTGATTTCGTTTGTTGTTGTACGTCAAGATCATGCTAGGAAGAGCACCATCATGCAAATTTTATCCCCACAATCCTCCTGTAAGAACATTTAGGTTTGCCATTATCATCATTTACTGTTCCACTCATTACCACGAGCAGTGATTGAGTTTAATCTTTTTCAGCATAGAAAATTTCCTCAAAAGGGAAAAACATTGGATTCCTAGAAAATTTCCTCAAAAGGTGGTACTAGTGGAACAGTAAATGAGTGGAACAGTACAAGGGATGAGTGCAACCTCTGTCACAGTTTTCAGGACTATATATGCACATAAAAGGTGGGCCTAAATTTAGTTTTCCTAATACCGTATGAAGGTGGCAATAAAAGGGAAAAACATTTTTCCTCAAAATTGTGACAGGTTGCACTACTACAAGGGAGGCTCAACCCATGTTATGCTGCGTTCGGAGTACAAGGGAAATTTTCTGTTTGGAATCCTCGCGTTGAGGTTCTTGAGACAGAATTCAGTGCAGCAAGGATTTGGGTTTATGCTTCTGATGGATCGGGCAGCAATTTCCATGAAGCTATCCAAGTAGGATGGATCGTACGCACTCTCTCTCTCTCTCTCCGAAGGCTGCAACGGGATCCGTGTTTGACTGGTAATTTGCATATTACAACATTGTTTAACAGGTTCATAACGGCATATTTGCGGACTCTCTTACCCGCCTCTTTGTTTTTTTGGCGTGTGAGGCTCTCTCTCTCTCTCTAAAAGAAAAAAAGAAAAGTAAGAAAGTTCACCGTAGTTTATTTACTGACTAAATATTAAAAGCATAGCACTGTCAACAAATGAGAAACGATGTAGAGTTGGGCTCTCTAACATGTGCAAGTCGGCCTAATATATATATATATATAGTATGTGTGTTAGTTGAAGGACTTCAGCATTTTCCCTTTTATTAATCTCTTCATATCTACTTTTACTTACTGAAAGGATTTTTTTGCTAACTAAACTGTGAAGAAGGTTATAAAAATAACTCTTTGGTTGAACATAGTTCTATTAATCCAAATGATTGCTATAATCTATTTTGCAAGGGTTTTATACAAATTATGTTGGAAAAAATCGTAGACATAAATGTATAATAACATAATATGCAACAAATGTAAATATTATGATCATAAACAACACCGTAGATCCAAAATAAGTCATAATCAAATCGTACGGAAAACAAAAATAGAAGCAAAAATAAGTGCCCCGCTATGAGTATGTACGGGTACCTGTGCCTTCCTCATAGGATAAAACATACACACAACTCGAAGAGCACGTACCTGACTTCAAGTCGACCTCGAACATACCTCAATCGCCTATGATTGTAGCAGAAAGAGGGACCACCCACGGCACAGGGACAGAAGCACAAGCACAGAGGCAGAACCACGAAAAGAGAGAGAGAGAGGAAAACAATATGAACTCCATGATTAGGGAGGATCCTTAATCACCTATTTATAGGTACGCGTGTGGATCACATGTTGTGGATTCGATCCAAATGACGCACCGCCTTATCCTCAACCGTCCCGTCTTGTTCAGAACCACCCCTACCTTATCCGAAACCGCCTCATCTTATCCTTATCCTTGACCATTCAACTTTTGACCATTAGATCAAAAAAGATTTTCATACAAGATAGATCAAGACCCAAACACAGGGCAAGCGCCCAAGCCTAAGCCTAGCTCGATATATGTGCGTGTGTGTGGTATAGCATATCCTCTTTAAGCTCTTTGACCTACATTTCATGAGCTATCAATATGGGACTAAATTGTCTCTTTTTTATCATCTTTCACAAAAGTTCCTCATATTTTACTTTTATACTTTAAGACTTTTACATATATTAATTAAATATATATAGATACTAATGCATCAAATCCAACAGATTAGCCCAACAACGCTTCTTGGCACCACATTTTATGTGTCAACCTAGGGTCAGAAAGTTTTGCACATCGATATCAAGCAATATAAGGTGGGCGTACTTCTTCTCTCTCCCTTCTTTTTCTGAGATGACACGAGAACTACTTGGTTAAAATGTATAAGGCAAGGACTGTTTTATTACTCACAGTATAATTATTCACATCTTGCTCACTGTATACTGTCAGGTCAACTCTGAAGTGTATTTGCCAACTTCTGTCCTCACTCATTCTGCCACAAGGGAAAACCAAACTCAAACACGGAGTGCTTGGATAGCTCGGCCGAAATTCTTGAAAAGAACAAGAAACCAAGTTCGATGGAGTGTGTCTCTCGGGGTTGTTCTTCGATTCAAAGCACCCTTAAGTTTTCGCTTTTTGCCATGTGATGAACTCAACGAGCTGCACTCTTCGGGTGTTTGTCTGATGCTATAGTGGTGGCCAACAGTAGTAATTTGGTGACGGTGACTCCTTTCATTCGGTTCAGAACGTACAATGACAGAGTTTTCATGGATCATAATGAATGAGTCTACTGGTAAAAGTGTTGATTACATGTTGTGTGTTGTGGTGTTCGTACTCAGTATAATGCATTTTCAAGCCTATTTCATGTATACATTATCCATTGATGTATTTTGATATATTTATTTTATATATGTGTTGAAATGGTATATTGTGAAGATAAGTGAAAGACATAAGACATGAAAAAAGGAAAAGGAAAAGGAAAAGGAAAAGCAAAGCAAATCTCTATTTTATAAGTTTTCTTATGAGTTATCATTCTTTGTATACTCGAGACAATTGTGAAGGGACCGAATAATTCTTAATGTACATCTTCTTGTATTTGAGATATGTGTTCCTATACATTTTCAGTGTTGAGAGTTTATTACATTTTAAGAGGGATTCATGCTCTATCTGGAGTTAAGAGTCTTAGCCCATCTATTTGTTTGTGGGTCACTAGATTATTTCTCTTATTTTGAAAGTTAAGATTGTGATTACCAAAATTGATATTATTTTCTTCCTCTATTAGTACCAATAGAGAATTAAGTGAAGCTGCTTTGTCCTTCTGGATTTTATTTAGAGTGGTCCATTAAAAAAGAGGTTGGTATTAGAAAAACATTTATGATTTTTCAAAATGAATGCAAGAGTAATGATCACCTACAAAGAATAAATTTGCATGTTTGTGCCTAGATTTGTTTTGACCTTTGTAAAGAGTCTTATTTTTTCTTTTCTTAGCTTATATTAAAATGCATATCTTTTATTGTGGACTTTAGCAAGGGCATCCTTTGTCCGACTAAGGTTGAGAGTGTGCACTTCATGACATCATGACACATATATCGGGTCACATCCATTATACATTTTCATAACATGAATGTATTTTGTTACAAGCTTGAGTACTTTTCTATTTTTTGAATCATGATAGGAGTCAAGTTTTGTTCCTCTTTAGCATTACGTCTAAAGTCTTATCCTTATTATGCTAGAGATTCTTTACTCGATATTGCTCTTTTATGATACTCAGCTTAGTATCATTGATTCTAGGGATTAGGATACACTCACTTGATCTTTCTAGTTGTCTTTTTATATTGCAAGATTCTACAAGATGCTGAAAAATATGCCATCTATCTTCAGCTTACCCCCATCGGGCATTCGAGGAAGAGAAAGTCATCGTCTAATCCTACCAACACCTCTCTTTATTCCATTGGATTCTACTTGGTATTCTAATATTTTAGTCAATATCCTACCAGCCATCCTTATGCTTGAGGACACTTTAAAAGGGACTCAAGGAAAATGAAATATTGACCTATACTCATAACACTGCAATAAGAGAAAGGAAATTAATTAGTGATAATGTCACCCTCAATATGAGTTTCTACATATAGAGATCAAGGTTCAAGGTATCATCTTTATGTTATTTTAAAATTGGTTATTATGAAATATATTCTCTAAAAACAAGCTCATTCTTCCTCGAAATTCAAATATAACTTTGTTCAAAAGCCTTGGCTCTAGTTTTATACTCTTTAATTTCAAAGGAAATAATTTTTAAACTAGTTTTACGTTTCTTGTGTCAACTCAAAATCCCTTTATAAAACTGATTCTTTCTTACAAGAACAAACTATTTCTAAGAACTAAAGAAAAGTTTTTTTTTGTCTTACACTTCATCATTTATATGGCTTGTGGTATGTCCCCTGACAAGACACTCCTTTTTGTCTTAGTCAAGCTATAACATGACCACCTGAACTTTTTAAATATCTTGTTTTTACACCAAGTTTCATAATGGATTTCAAGTTGTTCAAGTTAATTTTGTACCAAAATCTATGAAGTAAGTCAAGTTTTGGTGTTTACCTCTTTTTCATGAATCAAGTCTCGTCTTCATTGATATCAAAGAGGAGCATCTGTAAACACCCAAAATTTTTCTTAATAAAAAATCTACTTTTGATTTATAAAAGCTGGTTTCAAATATCCAATTTTAAAACATGAGAAATGATTATGTGAATCTTAGATCATGGGATTTTCGTCAAGAGCATCCAGGTATGTTTTACAATGAACCAAATCAAATGTAATGTAAAATTCACATGCCTTATTTGGAATATAGAAGGTTCTATCATTAGAGAAAATTTTAGCAAGGCAAGAATATCCAAATTATTTTTATATATTATATACACATGGCATACATATGGCTGAACATCATAAGTGAAAGGCATAAGGCATGACTCACGAATAATGGTTGGACATTCAAGTATAAAAAGGGATGACTCATGTGAAAAATGTGAACATGTTCATATGAAGTTGAATGGCATGAGAATAGAAAATCTGAATCCAATAGAAAAGGAAGACATACAATACTTTCCATTCTCATGAAATTGTTGAAGCTGTAAAAATCTTAACATCATGGTTTTACACAAATTTGAATATCATGTGAATGGAAAGGCTGAATCAAAAAGGAAAGGAAGCTAGCAAACACATTTTATTCTTGTGAAACTGTTGAACTTACCAAAATCTGATCATTAGGGTGTATCGATGGGAGAAAATCAAACCAAATAAATGTCAGCCGGTTTCATATATGCAGGAAGCATTTTACTTATCATTTAGAACATACTCAAGAAGGAAATATGATTAGTGAAAATACCAAAAATTTCATATTCTTGTCTTTTTTTGTTTTGCTTTCTCAAAATGAAAAAAGTTATATCAAGTTTTCCTTTTTTATAATGCCTAAGAAAAACTATAAATAGGGTGTTTATCATCATGAGAAAGGAAGCAAGAGAATAGAGAAGAAATAAAAAATCCTAGATACACTTTTGTGTTTCTCTAGTGCATAGATTGTTGTGCATGTAATTGTTCTATCTGAGCAAAGATTGTTGGGCATCATTTGTCTATGTCGATGCAATCCAAGCCAAGTATCAATATAATTTTAGAGCATTAAGGATCGACCATTGGTATCTATATCTTTCATCCAACTCATTACTAGAGTTTGTCGACATCCTTATTAAATGCATTAGCTTTACTCAGTTCAACAACATAGTCATATATCTATCATTGTGCATCCATCAGATCAAGTCTCGCATGCTACTCAATAAAATGATCTCATGCTTATGGTTTGAATTTGTTTTAATCATTTGATTCTTCTTTCATTCGAATGAAGTTATATTCCTACATATTGTATATTCCTAATCAATATTGAATTCTTAACAAAATCTGGAGTTATAGCATATTCATGCAAAAAATATGAACCAAAAAAAAGGTGTGCTTGTGTCTATCAATTTTGCATTCACATCAACATTATCATTCATCATCGGTTTAGATATGCAAATTGTTGATCTTCTTGTTGCCTGCATGTTGGGAAACTTGACCTTTTTTGGTTGATTCATAACTTTATGACCCTTAAATGAGTATTACCCTCATAAGGTTGCTTATATTCTTCTTGCTTTCATACAATTTGACACTCATATATACATACACCATGCATATTCCTCTCGAACCTATATATTGACAATGACTAGCATGCAGAGGTTGACCCTACCTTATCAGGGGTAGAAGACTACTAGCGAAGCCCAAACCGAGTCCCACATTTTACATTTAAAAATTAATTTTGAAGAATCATATTGTAAGTCTTGGTTCTTTATTGGAACCAAAACACATGAACTAAGGTATTCCTCATCAATCTCCAAACTTCCAAACCTCAACCAGATGCAAGAATCATGTTTAGTGTAATGATAATCCAAATTTCTCAAAGTATATGTGAAAAAACCTAAATTTGATAGGAAATCTTTCCGATTTCTATAAATTACCAATTTGACGGGATTTTCTTGTCTTTGTATGACATTTCCCATGCATCTTATGTCTAAATATTTGGTTTGACTAAATCCAACTTGGGGGATTACAATCTACCTCTTAAAAAGATTTTCATCCTCAAAATGTATGATGTATCTGAATAGGTGGGGTATTTATCTTAGATCTCACTTTACAACTCACTCCCACATAACTTTATTGGGAAGTATGACTTAACTGCACCTTTAGCATTTTGAATGCTTGTTCATGAAGTATCTATTCTTCTATGTCAACAACGGATTGGTTGTTCCTCATAGATCCTTATATACTTGCAACAGTTAAGCTTTAGTGACGTGAAGGATCATGAACATAATATCTCTTTAACATTGATACATGAAACATCACAATCTCCGAATAACAATAGTGGTAGCAGCTCCAATAGATGTGATACATCTACGATCCTCTTCTAAGTCTTAAAAGTTTTGAAAAATCTTGGACTCAACCCTTTTCTCCAAACCACATAACTCCTCGAGTAGGAGACACCTTTAAAAAGATGTGATCTCCAACTACAAGTTTTAAGTCATGGTGCTACCTATATATGTGACTCTTTTGTTGGTTGTGTGTTGCCTTAATTCATTGACACAACCTAAACATCGGTTTACATGATTGATGGAACAATTTTAGGTCCAGTTACAAGTGACATACATAATTTGGTGCCAGTATAACTGCATTTGACAAATTTTCTCGACCCAACAATTCACAAGCTGAATGAAAGTTCTAGCATCATGACTCAAAGGAAGAACTTTGGCCTATCTTTCACGAATTTCAGCTTCTCTTGTGCATTAGTGCCCTTAATAGGACTCCAAACACAAAGTATTTGTGAAAAAATACTCCTTTATATTTATAAATATAACTTGAAGTCTTGCTTTTACAAATGAAAGCGTCATTGGGTGTCTTGTATGTGCATAAATGGGCACGTTTAAGCATAAGTTTTGAAATTTTCATGCCCAATAAATATAAAAACCAACTCATGTTATATGCCCAAAATACTTAGAGATTTTTTCACTAAATTTCTAATTGGGAAAATAGTTGTTTCTAAATAGGTATTGCAAGATTGTTCTGGGATTATTGGTCACTTACATGTTGACCTTGTTACCATGTTCATCTGAAACTATGATGTGGTGTTGGACATCAACTGGTTGTTGTATAGGAATCATGGCTTAATTGTTTGCAAAACAAAAGAGACCACATTCGATATCTTTCATGAGGCAACAATCATTTTTTAGGGAAAAGCATGAAGAAAATCTAGTGACCATGATATCAACATTTGGTTATCCAACTATATGCATGAGAGTTTTCTTGGATTTATGGCATGTCTTGTGTAGGTAGATAGATAGTTAAGAAATGGTGTTGGTAGATATTTTCATTATTGATGAGTTCTTCAAATTTTTGATTTTCCAAATATTTTGTTTGTAATGTAGTATATCAAACAAATAGGATGCAATAGAATTCAAGCATAGACAAATAGATCTATTCTTGTGGTCTCACAGGTTTGGTCTTTTACTTCATTCAAAACATTAATTGGTTTGATGTGTCATCCAGGATAGAGGAAGTCCTGAGGTCCATCATAACGATCTTCTACAGTTTACTATTGACTTATCATGGACAAGTTTGATATCTAAGGTACCTTACTGGATTGCACCAACTAACTTACATAGAGTTGCAAACACAACTTTATGAATTGTTAGAGAAGGGTTTTACTCGACCTTTGTACCTCATCTTAGGAAGCTCTTGCCTTGTTTGTCAAGAAGAAAGCTGGTGCTCTTCATTTGCGCAATGACATGACTTTAGGGCATTCAGTTGAGTCACGATCAAGAACTAGTACCCAATGTTGAGAATTGAGAATTTGGTTGACCAACTGCAGCGCACGTGTTTTCTAAGATTGACCAGTGATTTGGCTGCTAGTTGCAAGTTTGTATTGTGGCTATAACCAAGACAACCTCTCGTACATATTATTGGCATTATGAATTTCCAATTATGCCTTTTGGGTTGGCTAATAACCCAACTACTTTTACTGATTTAATGAATTAAATATTTTGATACTACATTGATAAGTTCGTGATTGTCTTTATCAATGATGCTCTCATTTATTTTAAAAGTAGGAAAGAGCATTCTTATCATCTTTATATCATCCTCGAGCTATTGCAAAGAAGTGAACTATAAGCGAAGCTTTCTAAGTGTAAACTGTGAGTTGAGCAAGTTTGTTTTTTTGGGGCATGTCATTTTGAAGAGAGCTTATGAGTAGACCCCACCAAGATATCCACAATGGTTAAATGGAAGCAACGACAGAATGTTTCTAAAGTTCACAGCTTCTAAGTTTAACAGGATACTACCATGGATTAGTAGAAGGATTTTCTACAATAGTGGGTCCTCTTATGAGGTTCATGAAAGTGAACACCAAGTTCATTTAGAGAAATGAGTGCAAGCAAAGTTCTCAAGAATCGGATCCAAGGTTGCCCAACATGCCAGCATTGAGGATTTTGTCTGACAATAAAGATCTCGAGATATATTATGATGCTTCCCTTAATGGTCTTGAATGCATCTTCACGGAGTGTGGCAAGGTTGTAGCATATGCATCAAAGCAGCCCAAGAAGCATGAAGTTAGTTATCCCAACATGACCTTGAGTAAATACCTAAAAAAAATTGTTAATAAAAAATCTACTTTTGAATCAGAAAAGGCTGTTTCAAAATATCTAATTTTAAAACAAGTGAAATGATTATGTAAACCTTGAATCATGGGATATTTATCAAGAGGGTTCAAATCTGTTTTAGAATGAAGCAAATCAGATATTAAATTTCTGACCTAAGAAAATATCAAGAAATAAAAGAAAAAGAAAGAGAAAAGCTACAACATTCACTTGCCTGATTTGGAATGTAAAAGAGGTTATTGTTCGAGAAAATTTCAATAAGGCAAGAATATCCAAAGTATTTTCTGTCATTATGATAAGCCATTCATACATATTACATATATGCTATATAGATATAGATGAAACTACATATATATCCATATAGAATATAACATAAATATATATATATATATGAATATATTTACATGTAATAACTGAAAACTAACCTATATATAAAACTATATATATAGTTAACATATGTCTTAGGAATAGATACTTATCTACAAAAAAATAGATTAATGTTAGGGAGGACAAAAAGTCTCTTAAAAAATTGAAAAAATCTTCAATATATACAAGAAAACATAACACTCACCAAAAAATCATAGGTTCAAGAATTAAAATATAACATCCACCAAATATCAAAAATATTTATAATACTTTTGAAGTAACAACATCAAATCTAACAACTAACACTTAACAAATAACATGTCGAAAACATAACATCCATCAAATGTGATCACAATATAAACTTAATTATTTAAGATGAACCATAAAAGCTATATATTTTATATTCTATAGGAAACTAATCATGTTCATTTTTAGATGAAAATCATTGTTCTTCTAATTTCTCTTGCTCTTTATTTGTTTCTTCAAAATCAAATTCTTCTTCCTCATGTTAAATAGGTGTCTTATCCTTTCCCTTACTTTGCCTTTTTTTTCATTTTTGTGTCCTTGATCTTGTATATACAACTCTCTCTCTTGATACTTCGGATGTCAAATCACTATCTCACTATGTAAGTGATTGATTGCACCAACGAACTTATCCTCAGTTAGTTATTCATCATGATCTTTAACCGATATCAATATTATGGGGTCAAAATTCTTTTCATTAGCTTTCCTCTCTTCATACCTTCTTTATAGTTTTTTATTATATTGCACAAAGCTAAGTTGTTAATTTTTTGATGTAATAATTTGTTCTGTTTCTTTGTATGAATCTAATATAAGAGAAATAATCCATAATAAGTTTTAGTTTAATAACAAATTAACAATATTAAGAACTTAATAGATAGCTTAATTTTGTTATATTATAAATAACAAAGTATAATTCTTACAATTTTAAAGGTACTCTCATTGCATTCACATGAGGTGGCACTACAAGTGAGATTCAAAACACGTATATCAAAATTTTACAACTCGGGGCATCCATAGCCAAAGGTCATCCACCATTTAACTATAGCAAAAACATACATAAACCATAAGTTAAATCAAATTCAAAAACCCAAAAGCATATCTTAACAATGAAATAAAGCAAGTTGTTTGAATTAATTACTTGTGTATATGTTTTCCTTAAACTTATAGCTAATTATAGTCCAAATCCACTGGAGACACTTTGACAACTCATAAGTTGTTGAGTGATTTGTAGTTGTTTTTCTTTACTTCGTACAAGTATATTAATAACTTGAAACAAGCAATCTTTATTCTCACCATTAGATTATATCCCTTTATGCTCATAATACAAACTTGGCTATTGCAATAGCTTATCCATTTGGTTATCCCATCTTTTGTCTATGATCTCCCAAATAAAAGCATATTGCTCTTCTTTATTCTTTCAGTTAACCTATAAAATAAGATAATATAGTTAATATCATGATTAATAACACACAACTAATTGAATTAAGTAAAATTGTAAAATAAATCTTGAAACGTTTATGTACCTTTATTTGCTCATTTACGTTATCCATCTTTATAGATATAGTGCATGACTATTTTTTCATCACTATCCATCATATGTAAAACATGTAACAAGGGTTTTATTGCTCTAAGTAAAAAACTAATGCCCTTCCCAAATCTGAGTTACAAAATTATTACCTTAGATTGCTTCCCTTTAGAATTATTTGATTAAAAATATTTTTCGTATTGTTCTAAAATAACAATAGACCTAAGAGCTTCTCTTGACTATTACAAGTTGTCTAATGTTAAGAATCTAGTAGCGAAATGGGTAACAATTGACTTATATATGCCTTTTTTTTAGGAAATATCTCATTATATGTAATATCTACCCATGCCTATATAAAAAGGTCACTAACTTCTTTGTCATGCTAAAGATACTCTCTAATATCTTCAAGCATCAAATATATATAATGTGTAGTACATGGTATCCAAAACAAATGGTTAAATTCACCCATCAATATTCTACCTGTTGCCATATAATTTGTTACAGTATTTGTAACCACTTGCACAATATTTTTTTCAACCTCTAACATCACTTCTTTTAATATAGATCTTCATAGTGAGTTAGAAGATGAATGAACGAATGAATCCATGGGCCCCTTACAAAGAGGTGGTCGTGAACCAAATGATGAAAATGGTACAACATGTTGGGTTGCTCCCCAAAATTAGCTTTCATACTAGAAACTTCTCCTCCATGCATTTCCATATATGGAAAAAAAATCTGACAGCATTTAAAGGGATACTATTTTGATACATCTACCTACTAATCGATCTACATATTTGTTCTATTTCTTTCTTCTTGTATTGATTTTCTAATATAAATCTTCATAGTGAGTTAGAAGATGACTGAACAAATGAATCCATGAGCCCCTTAGAAAGAGGTGGTCATGAACCAAATGATGAAAATGGTACAACATGTTGGGCTGCTCCCCAAAATTAGCTTTCATACTAGAAATTTCGCCTCCATGCATTTCCATATATGGAAAAAAAAATCCTTTTAGCTTTCTTCTTTATTGTACCATTCACGTAGTCTAAATCACTCTCTTTATCTCTTTTGTTGCATTCTTACAAGGTGTCACATTTCTCGCCTTTCTCATTAAATGTTTCTTGTACCTAGTTATTCCACTAGTGAAAATGTGACCACATAACGTATAAAAACTGACACGTTATTTGTCCTAAATTTTATCAAACCACAATTACATTCATGGTCCTTAGAAGTTGGGGGTCTGTACTGGTATATGGAATTAGAAAATCAAGTACCACATGTGCTAGCACCAATGCCCACTTGGATAACTTGTAGTTGCACTAGCTGATGATTTCATACTCATTATAATAAAAATAGAATAAATAAATTCAAAGACTAGAAAATTAAGAACTAATGGTAATTGGTAAGATTATACAAAACATATGGTTAACAAGACAAGAGAAAAAGAGAGTAAAGCTTCATTTTGAAGGATAAAAACTTTAAAAGCTTCATCCCGTAAGTCTTCTTTAAAATAAACAAAAGTAACAATGGTGTCATGCAAGTTATTTGTAGCAAGAATAGACTGCCATAGTACCAACTATCAAGCATATTATACTTATTATGTCCATTCAAATCAATGAAAAAAACATAACAGGAGAAGACGGGCCTCTTAGACATGAACATGTTGTAAGAAGTTAGGGAAGGATTTAGAAACAATTAGAGCCAAAGGTCCTTTGTATTTAAACAAAGGATCCTAAGTTGATTGCCACTAGAGAGAATCTAAAAGAAACCTGGGAGTGACATTGTACTTTGCCACACAAAGTACATTTTGATGATCCACTTGAATGACGCATGATGTGTAGGATACTTGATACTTCAGTGACTTATTTTGATGAAATTTTAATCTTTTCTAAACAAATTTGTTGCTTCTCATTAGAAGATCAGTTTTCATCAACGAAAAATATCGGATATTAAGTATTCAAAAATGTCCCATCTCCTATTCCCAAAAAGCTTCGCAAATTTATAGCAGCTTGTGAGTGGCATATCAAAAGCACAAGCCTCGTGACGAGCCATTACAGGCCTTTAACAACTCAGTTTGACTTGATGTTACAGCTCTCAAACAAAGCAAATTTAACAAAAAAGGTACAAAGAAAGAGTTGAACCTTAAGACTACATTCTTCATACGTAACAACATATACATTTGACTTCCAACAAGTACCCAATTTGGTGTTGTGAATGCTTCAGTTAATATGTACACTGTTGTCAAGCATAATTAATTTATACATGATGAGAGATTCGTTGGTATGCACACGTACAAAAGGACAGATTACGCTATCATCTTCCGGAGGTATGAAACAGGAACCTATGTCCACATGCTTGGCATTGTTAAGTTTTTGCACTGACTCATATATTATGTGGTTAAACATTTGGAATCACAAGCAGTACCGTACATTTTGTTACTAATGTACATGAATCACAAGCTTCAAATAATGTTGTAGCATTAGATGAAATATTAAATCTTCCACATGCTAACCACTAGTTTACAGCTAACAGGCATATCCACAATTACATTTAATGTTTCATACGATGGATCCTGATTATGTAATTTCTATGGCTCTGGTGGCGAGAGTTGGTGGTGGTGGTGGACTGATGGGGCGGTTAAATCTTTCATATGCCAACCAGTAGTTTACATCTAACAGGAACGTCCACAATTACATTTAATGTTTCATACGATGGATCCTGATTATGTAATTGCTATGGCGCTGGTGGCGAGAGACAGAGAGGGATGTTAGTGGGGGACTGCTGGGCGGTGATGGAGAGAGAGACCGGTGGCGGTGGTGAGCTTATCCATTGCCAGTGGCAATGGAAGGCATGAGAGGGGAGGGAGACAAGGAAAGAGAGGGAGATGAGAATCAACCTCATCTGATATATGTTTGGAAATCGAGTCAGATCAACTCATATCCATTGAGTTCACACTGTTATAGTGGCTACGAAACCGCTAATTCGAAATAGTGAACCCTATAGTGGGCTATTGATAACATAGATTCAGAACTAAAAGTCGTCTGATCCCATTTAGTTCCGCTCCACAAAAACACCCTAAAGATCCAAAGGAAAATTTTCCCCCCTTGTTATGATATGCTTTTTTCTACAAGATTATTTTATTTAGGTTCTTTCCGGAACCGAGCAAAACTTGTTTTTTCATATTGTTCAGTGCCACAAGTTGTTCCTGCATGTGTATTTGTGTTCCTGTGTACACATGCATAAGAAACATTTTTCTCGATACAAATGAAGCATAGACTCAAGGAAGATATCTCTTGTTATAAACTGCAAAAGATTTTTCAAAAATATGCAGATGCTCTTGTTCCAAAGAATTATTCAGCCAAGGAAGACTACATAAATTGAAAAGGTGAACCAAACTGTATCAAGAGGTAGACTCCGATGAGATGAAAAGGAAAGGCAGAACACAGTTTAACCAGTAAGAGCCGCATTGAGGAAACTGTGAACGTCAATGCCGATCTGTGCTTCTGCCTTCTCTAGGTCCGTTGATGCCGTATTCAGCTTTTGTTGAAAATCAGCCAGCCCTTTCTGAACCAGGCTTGGATCAATTCGGTCGATGGGCACGGTTTCTACTGCAACTATATCTGCAAAGGAATTGGCATGGATGAACGCAAAGCCACTGCTAACGAAATATTTGGTCACATCATTTCCCTCATGAACAGAAAGAATTCCAGGCTTAAGTTCAGCAATTGTTGCAACGTGCCCAGGCAGGACACCCATCTGCCCTGTTGTAGCTGGGATTATGACCATATCAACCTGCAACAAAAGGAACAGATCTCACCTTTGTTGTTCGAGTATTATCCAAGTGCACATGAACTTAGAACAAGATTTCCATGTTGACGCAAGAGGTCAGTATCAACTAAACCAATATATATATACATACATGCATATATATATATAACAAGCAATTGCAGATCCGCGGGATGGAACTTCAATTTCAAGTTATTTGAAATGCAAATATAGTCTCGTTTGTCCAGCTTCTCTAGTAATTTTTTCCCTTGATCATCGTGAAGACTAGTGAACACCTTATCACAAGGAAGGACAGGAACTTCAATGAAAATCAATAGTTTATTATTCTAAACTCAGAGAAACAACCGTTTCTAGAGTGGTAAGAAACCCAGTGCAAAACTTCTAGGCTAGGAACCAGGGTCTCCAGAACCTACGCTAAGTGTCAGCACCTGGTGAGTCAAATCCCCTTAGCAGCGAGAAGCCCTAGGCTAAGGCCCCTTGGCGATACTTGACACGATTAGTTGTAGCACATAATAAACCTACTTTGCTTGAATTCATGAAAGCTGTATGTCGAACAACTGCACACAAGCAGAAAGAAGTGCAAGTTATGCTAAACGAAGCAATAAGTCCTTTGAAAGTGCTCATGCAAAGGAATAGACGATAGTAACTTCTAAAGGAGGGCATAAGAAGAATACCCAACGATCAAATTCTCAACTACTAATTGTGCAATACCACCATTCAGCTATTTATTCAGTCCCTCATCTCAGTTAAAACCTTTTCTTGGGGTAGGACCACCGAACAACCCCAGAACAGAACTCTGTGGCCAGAACTTCCTTCCCTGGACCTATGTTGTGCCTTAGTTCCACCAGTTAGTGGCTCCAAGGGTAGAACCATCGGCTCCCAGAGCCTATGCTGTGGCGGAGTTCTACTAGTTTACACAAAAGTTCAGTAAAATGTGATTGGCATCATCTACTCTAGCCACTAGATTATTTAACTTTGTTCTAAAGCAGTCTTTCCCCTTCATGCTCAAAATGCAGAGAAGCATCCCTCCATGCCTACAATAGATGTTTAGGATCTAGACTTTCTACACCGAATATAGTATTTTCTTTGAAAGCTTTATGGTTAAACTTTTATTTAGGAACGTTAGTTTGACAACAACAATAACTATGTAGAGGCGTTACATCCAAAGATGAACAACCGTTACATCTAAGAACATCAATGTCCTTCATTTTGGGTGAGAAACCCTCAAGTACGTGCCTACAAGATCATATGATTCAAAGCAGTGAACAAATCAAATATTTAAAAAAATGGTCAATACTCCATCCAAAATGAATTAGAAGACTCAAGAATTTGACTTAGAAAAGATCAGTAATCTGCAACATCAGAGTAGAGTGGACAGATGACCAAACATTTAGCATCTTAACCTAAAAGGTAGCTTTAATCTATCACTGGCTAAAGGAATAAAAGCAACTAAGCACTATGTGATAAATTAGCAGGTTGAATTGTTGTGCCAATCATGAACATACTAATGTTGTAATTCAGAAAAGCATTGCATGAGATTAAACACACAAAATAAGACTAATATTAAAGAGAAAAAATGATGGATTGAAAGAAGGGGCGGACCTCCAATGAAGGCCCCTCCTCTTCTTCACTCTTTCTTACAACACAACCTTCAAGTCTAATACAACCTACCAGCCCTTATATAGGGAGCTGTAAAACGGAATTTGACCAAAATGACCAAAATACCCCCTAATACAGAAAATTACCAAAATGCTCCTAAAGTTTCGGGCGAGTACAATAATACCTAAAAGCATAAAACTAACACAAAGAACACTAGATAAGCATATTCTTCAATACTCCCCCTCAAGTTGGGAGTGAGATACTTCGAACTCCAAACTTGCCAAAAAATCTTCATATATGTTTGCAACATTCTTCATATGTCTTCATCACTGATCTGATCTTCAACAGCTTCTTTGGCTGAAAAATATCTTAGTCTTCTTTGCTTATCATCACAAGCAGCATCTCTAGCTACACACAGTGTTATTTGTATCACACCGTATCGTACGATATGGGGGGTGTATCACAAATGTAAGTGTATCGCACCGTATCGTGTGATATGGTGCGTATCGCCTTAGGACCCTTATAAAAGGTCCCCGGTCGACTGAAACTTGTAATTTTTCGCAGGTTTTCTCTCTCTTTTTGGGTTCCTCAAACTCCCTAAGAGCCGGTTTTTGCCTCCTTAGTGTTCAAAGCTCCAAAATCGTGCCCTACGGTATCCGTGCAAGCCTCGAAAGTCGGATTTAGGTATATTTTTAATGTTTTTTCTATTTTTTTTCTTTATAATTATTGTTTTTTGTGTTATTTCATTTTTTTTAATGACAAAATATGAAGTTATTAAGTGTGTATGTATACGATTTTTATTGCATTCATGAAGTGGGAGACACTCGATTTGAGTGTTATTTGAAGATTGGGGGATTTACGAAGTGCTTTTATTTTCAGCTTTTTGTTTGAATTAAAGTACTCGATTGAGATGGCAGGAAGGGGTGGTAGAGAGTCTAGAGACTCCCATTATCGGTCTTATGATCCGGCATGGCAGTGGGGTATACCAGTTGAGGGTTTCAGGTTAAAGATCATATGCTTATTTTGTAAAAATGTGGTTAGTGGTAGAATTTCAAGGTTGAAACACTATCTAGCAGGAACCAGAAAAGAAGTTGCACCATGCACATGCAGAGTTAGAAGTTTGCTAGAAGGTATTAAATGGCAATGCCAGCAGATGATTGAGAGCATATAAGAACAGAGACAACAAAAGGATGATTTTCTGATGTATGAAGAAGTTGATGATGCTACTGCCACTAGATTTGGATTCACTGATAGTTTGCCTTCAAATGCTAAAAGAGAGATTGATAGTAGCAGTTCACGAGTACCTAGCAGAGGAAAGAGGGTTGCAGCTAAAGACTTTGGAGGTAATAGAAGAGGAAGTTTAAGAAGGAGTAGAGAAAGAGCTTCTTCTTCTAGCATACATTCGTTCTTTCCTCCTTCCACTATACCTGGTGCTCAACAAGGAATTCGTGTTGCTATGGCTTCAGAACAACTGTATGATCAGACAGACCTTGCAGTGGGAAGATGGTTTTATCATGCATGCATTCTATTTAATGCAGCAAACATTTTTCATTTTCAAGCAATGGTAGATGCAATTGCAAACATTGATCCATGATACAAAATGCCTTCTTATCAGAAGTTGAGAGGGAAGATATTAGATCAGACCGTCATTGAAGTGTAGCAATACTGTTCGATTTTAAGACAGTCGTGAAAGGAAACGGGATGCACTATCTATTATAAAATTAACAACTTTATTGATGTAAATATCAAAGAAAAACTTACATGCGGTGGTTGATTAGAGGCATTCCTCCAATCTGCCCTAAGTAGAGAACCCTGCGGTTGATCCTTTGTTGCCTTTCTCTTAACACTCTCCCTCAAGTCGGGAGCATATATATCATATAGCCCAAACTTGTCACAAATGTACTGTTAAATCGCCTATGGAAGTCCCTTGGTGAGGACTTAGTCATCTCGCTAGTGGTGCTCGATTTAGGACGTACTTACAGTTATAAGATCTCTTTGAAATCTAATTTTTCTCTTGATAAAATGACAATCAATCTCTATATGTTTGGTTTGTTCATGGAAGACCGAATTTGAAGCAATATGAAGTCTGCACTTGATTATCACAAATTAACATCATAGGTCCTATCTCGCAAAACTTCTCTTTCAAGAGTTGTTTTAACCATATGAGTTCACATGTAGTGAGAGCCATAGCTCGATACTTCGCTTTAAGCACTCGATCTAGCAACAACATTCTTTTTTTTCTTGCTTTTCCATGAGATAAGGTTTCCTCCAATAAGAACACAATATCTCGAGGTTGATCTTCTATCACTGGGAGACCCGACCTACCAAGATCTCGTATAAGCAACTTCACATTCCTATGTCCTCTATTTGTATACACTAACCCTTTTCCAGGTGAGCCCTTAATATACCTCAAAATTCTGAATAATCATGGTCCCAATGATCAACACAAGGAGAGTTAAGAAATTGCTTACAACATTAACAACAAAAGATATGTTTGATCTGGTCACAAGTGAGATAATTAAGTTTTCCCACCAATCTCCGATACCTTCCTCGGATCCGGAAAGGGTTCTCCTCGATCCAAGTTTAACATTTGAGTCCATAGGAGTATCAACTAGTTTGTAGAATTAGCATTCCCTGTTTCTTCTAAAATGTCAAGAGCATACTTCCTTTGTGAGATAGCAATTCATCAACATAAATTTGAACAAGTAGTATGTTTTGTGCTTTTCTTTTGTAAATAGTATTGTGTCAACTTTTCCTCTTATGAATCCCTTTTGAAGTAAGAAATTACTTAGCCTTTCATACCAAGCTCTTGGAGCTTGTTTAAGTCCATACAAGGCTTTAGTGAGTTTATACACATGATTAGGAAATTCATTTATTTCAAATCCAGGGGTTGACCAACATACACTTCTTCTTGTATATATCCATTTAGGAATGCACTCTTAACATCCATTTGATACAATTTAAAATCCATGATACATGCATATGCTAACAACATTCTAATTGCTTCTAATCTAGCCACATAGGTGCATATGTTTCATCATAGTCAATTCTTCTTCTTGATTATAACCTTTGGCTACTAATCTTACTTTACGGGAGCTCGAGACTGTAGAGACTGCAGTGTTGCAAAAAAGAGGAATGGGTAGTACCGAGATGGAGTAGAGTCGAATGTAGGCGATGTGAGCAAAGAAAGGTATCCTCAAAGAATGTAACATTTGCGGATACATAAAGCGATGTGTAGAAGGAGAATAACATCGATATCCTTTTTGAACTTCGAGAATACACAAGAAAGATACATTTAACGCCGAAATTTGCCGGACAATTTATCACGGCCGGGAAGAGAGATCATGAACAAAACAAGTGGAACCAAACACACTGAGGGGAAGCAAATAAAAGAGTAGATCTTTAGGAAATAAAAGAGAGTGAGGAATTTTATTACCCAAAATGAGAAGATGGCATTCGATTTACGGATAACAAGGCATTTGTAAGAACAAAGCATCACCCCAAAACTTCAAGGGTGCATTAGCATTTATTAAGAAGTCCGGAAAGGCTTGTATCAACAAGATGACAATGTTTTCGTTCAGCCACACCATTTTGTTGTAAAAAGTGTGAGGACAACCGGGCTGATGAATAATACCATGTGTGTGTAAGTATGCTTGTAATTGTCCGTTAATATACTCCCCCCCATTATCAGAACGTAATATTTTCACTGAGGCATTGAATTGAGTAAGAATAAATTTATGCATAATTGGAAAAATAGTAGAAACTTCAGACTTTGATTTTATTAAATAAATGATGGTGAGACGAGTACAATCATCAATAAAGGAAATAAATTATTTATGACCAAAAAGTGAAGTAACTGGACTAGGACCCCATATATCATAATGAAGAAGTTCAAATGGTTGAGATCTCCTAGAGTCACTCAAAGGATAAGAGGCTCTTTGATGTTTTTCAAGCTGACATACATCACATTCAAAATGTGGTTTATTTGACTCGACTCTAAGATGAGGAATAACATAATGAAGTTTTGATACAGGAAAATAACCCAAACGATAATGCCACAGACAAATTTCTGCATCCTGAACTGCTGGAGCTGAAATGCTATAAGTTGTATGCTGCAAATTATCCTCCAAGATGTATAATCCCCTTTGTAGTCTACCACGACCAAAGATTTTTCCCTTCTCAGATCTTGAAATACACATCCAGTAGAATCAAATGTTACTCTATAATTCATAGCACAAGTTAATGCACTGACTGAAAGTAAGTTTATGGGAAAACTAGGAACATGGTAAACTGATTTTAAGTCTGAAAAATATATGGGTATACTTTCCTGTCCAACCATATAAGTATTAGATCCGTTTGCCAGCTTAATCGGTTCTTGTTTTTTAAGTGTTTTGTATTCTGAAAAATATGATAAATTTCTCACCATGTGATCTATAGCCCCTTAATCAATAATCCAAGTTTTGGAATTAGAAGGAGATGAATTATTACCCTTCTCTGTATGAGTTGCTTGAACTACTATAGCCTGTGATAAATGGGAGGATGTTGATTGAGAGTTTTCTCATAGCTTTGATTCCAGTTCTTCTATCCTTTTGATAATCTCTTGAATACCCTCTATAATAGGAATGAAAATTTCTACAGAATGAGCTCAGTAGTTTCGATTTCTAGTAAAATCAGGTCTTCCATTTAATTCCCAACAGTATTCTTTGGAATGTCTCGTTTTTCCACAATGAGAGCATACAAGCTTGTCTTTATCATCAGAGTTAAATCTTCCTCATTCACGTCCTCTATTATGTTATCCACCTCTTCCACGATAATAATTGTTGTCTTTTCGTGTTTGAAGAGCATGTTGATCTGTAGTTGAAATACTATCTCTTTCAAGGTTTTTGTGATCTTCTTCTCTGATTAATAAAGAATATACTGTGCCAAGTGAAGGAAGTTCTTCTCTGCCCAAAATATTTAGTTTTATGGACTCAAACTCTAAGTTGATACCCCACAGTAAATCAAAAACTTTCTTCTTTTCAATTTCAGCATTTCTTTTCGTGTAGTAAGAAGAGCACTTTATATTAGTAAAATAAAGAAGTTCATCCCAAAGTACTCGTAAATCTGCATAGTACTCACTGATAGACAGTGTGCTTTGTTTACATTTTCTAATCCTTTCTAGTATTTCATATTCCTTTGCAACATTTTTCTTTCTAGAATAAGCTTCTAAGATAGCACACCAAATCTCATTAGCAGATTCAAGAAACATAAAAGTCTTGACAATTGATAGAATCATTGACTGCAATAACCAAGATGATATTAAAGCATCATCTCTTCTTCAGGTACGGTAATGTGCATCATGATTCTCTAGAATTGGTATTTGACCCATTAGATGAGCCCATCTCCCCCTTGCTATAATAGCTAGCTCTATTGATCTAGACCATTCCAAATAATTTTTGTCATCTAAATTAGTAGTTGTAATCTGAAAATTTTCTTTTTTTTCCAATGAAAATGATTGTTCACTCGTGTGGAAGGGATTGTCAATTCCTTTCCCTTTGCCAACCATTGATCAAAATATAATGAAGATAATCTCAAAAGCCTCAAATAATCTGGTTTGTTGAATCAGCCAAGACAACTCAAGATCCTCCTTTTGAGAGATGAATATATATCTATTTTTGATTCAGCAAGTCACAAGAAGATAGGTTGTCATACGATTTCCTTTTGAATGTTAAATATACTTAGATTTCAGGCCACACGATTTCTTAATCACAACTCAATACCACATCAATTTCTTAATCGACAACACATCAATTTCTGAATCGACAAGCCACACAAATCAATCACACGATTTCCTTTTGAGTGTAAACTATACTTAGATTTATGAATCAGCAGACCATATGAATTAGTCACAATTTCTGATTCTTATCCAGTCTGCACTATAATGAATCAACCTCACGATAATCTACACGACAATGAATCAGCCGCTTGCTAGTCTATACGATAATGAATCAGATGCACGATGATCTCTGACTATGATTATCTATATTTCTGAATCGACCACACAATCTCAAGTTATTATTCTGTCTGCACTATTATATTCTGCACAATCATGATAAAAATCCAATATGATATGCATCCACAGGCCCTTCTGATTTCTTCACACATCAAGGTAATTCAAGGCACTGATTTTCTTCTTCTAAACGATCGATTTGAGTGTCGTATAAGCTCTGATACCATATTATAAAATTAACAATTTTATTGATGTAAATATCAAAGAAAAACTAGAGAACCCTGCGGCTGATCCTTTGTTGCCTTTCTCTTGTTCATGTTTTTTGACTTAATACCTATTTAACCTAATCTAACTTGAATGACAAAAACACCCCTAAGTAATCTTATCTATAACTAAGTGGACCAATTCTACACTAGACCCATATAATAACCCATTACATGACTTTATAAAAGTTACATAAACATAAACTCTATTAACTCTTCTAATACTATCATGGCAGATGGATGGACCGATAGGCGAGGAAGGACATTGCTAAAATTTCTTTTATATTATCCTAAAGGACTCATGTTTTTGAGATCTCTATACATATCAGAGGAGAGGCACACTCTGCAGAGATCCTACGAGAAGAATTTGATAAGATTATACAGGAGGTTGGGCTAGAGAATGTGGTCCAATTGATTATAGATAATGTAGCTAACTACAAAGTAGCTGAGAAGGAGATGGCTGATATTTATGGGACTTTCTACTGGACATCATGTGCAACCCATTGTTTAGATCTCATCCTCGAGGACATTGGTGAGATGGATGAAATAAAGGCAGCAACTGAGTGTTGCCAAGATATTACAAAATTCATTTACAACCATACATTTGTTTTGTGTATGATGAGGAGATATAAAGAAGGTGCAGAGCTTCTTCGCACAACTACAACTCGGTTCGCAATAAACTTCTTATATGTACAGAGTATTGTGAGACAGAAGCAAGCTTTGAAAAGAATGTTCTCCTGAGATGAGTGGCAACAATTTGCAGAGTTGCCTCAAAACAGAAGAAATAGAAAGTTAAATGAGATTATAGAAACAGTTTTTAGAAGTTCATTTTAGAATGCATGTATCATATTATTAAAAATTACTTGTCCTTTAGTGAAAGCTTTGAGATTGGCTGACAGTGAGGAGAAACCATCTATGGGTTACCTTTATAAAGCCATGAACAGGGCAAAAGAAGCCATCATAAATAATTTTAATAGAAAAAAGAGAGATTATGTGCCCGTATGGAAAATAATTGATAATAGATGGAATAAACAATTGCATCAGCCTATTCATGCAACAGCCTACTATCTAAACCCATCATTCAGGTACTCAGCAACCTTCAAAAGAGACGGTGAGGTTAATCGAGAAATCATTGATTGTATCGATAGATTAGTCCCTAATGAGAGCATAGTAGATGCGATACATCGAGAGATGGAGATATATGATAATGCCCTTCACTTGATGGGTTTGCCTGTTACAATTTGCAACCGCAGTACGATGCATCCAGGTAAATTGTTTATTTTCATATTTAAGTTGCATCTTACATTACTGTGGATTATTATGTCTCTAATGTTTGTCTTTTTTTACAGATGTTTGGTGGAACAGGTTTGAAAGTGATTGTCCAAACCTTAGAGATTTTGCAGTGAGAGTCTTAAGCAAACCTGTAGTGCAACAGGTTGTGAAAGAAATTGGAGTATTTTTTAACACATCTACACAAAAAAGTGCAATAAGTTGGAACACAAAAGGCTTAATGATTTGGTTTATATTCGTTGTAACATGCGCCTCTGTAAAAGGTAATGTTGTATTACTTTCAAATTTTCAATTCAATATTGTTTAACTTCAATTTTCAATTGTTAATATTATTTACTAATTGTTTATCTTTGTTTGTGTCGTAGGCAATTAAAAAAAGTGAATAAAGAAGAAAGTCAGTTCGATCCAATAAGTTTGGATAATTTTGATATATTAGAAGATTGGGTTATGGAAGACAATGAAGAAAATGCCCTCCTAACAGAAGAAGACATTACTTGGATTAATTTAGAAGGAGCGCAACAACATTATGGAGATGAAGAATTTGATTTTGAAGAAGAAGGTGTGGGTGTGGCTGATGATGATGATGATGAGGATCTGCAACAAGGAGAAGATGAAGATTATTTAATTGATGATCTTGATTACAATTTGTAAAATGTAACATTGTATGTAACTATAAACTATGTCTGTATTTTATTTTTGGATTTAAAATATATAAATTTGGATACAATTGTTCAATGTTGAATGTTCAATCTATACTAAACTTACATTATATGAATTTAAAGTAATTACCTGATTTTTACTAATTTCTTTTTTATTTTTTCAAATTTTTATTGATTTTTAATTAATTTTATATTATTTTAATATTAAAGTATGATACGATACGCTTCAGATAACACTGGTTGTACTATCAACTCAGCCTTCTTGGCTATAACATCAAAAAGCAGTCATCTTGGCTATCCTAACATCAAAGCAGCCATCCTGGCTGTCACATCAACAAAGCAGCCATCCTTACTGTCACAACATCAAAGCAGCCATCCTAGCTGTCACAACATCAAAGCAGTTATCCTGGTTACCACAACAACAAAGCAGCCTTCCTAGCTGTCATAACAACAAAGCAGTCATCCTAGCTATGACAATAATAAAGCAGCCATCTTGGTTGTCACAATAACAAAGCAACCATCTTGGTTGTCACAACAACAAAGCAGCCATCATGGCTGTCACAACAACAAAACAACCTTCCTAGCTGTCACAACATCAAAGTAGTCATCCTAGCTATCACAACAACAAAGTAGCCTTCTTGGTTGTCACAACAACAAAGCAGCCTTCTTGGCTGTCACAACAACAAAGCAGTCCTCATGACTGCAAACTTACACAAGAATTTTCCAGTTCTCTTAAACATTTTCTCAAACACTTCTTGTTCATGTTACTCATCTCTTTTTTGAGCATTTCATCAAACATCTTCATATGCATCATTCATATACTCACACGCTTTTCAACATAGGCTTTAATTCTGACAAAACTTCATCATTAGTCTCTAAATCAAGCATGCATCTTTCACATCATCCCATAGTAGTAGCAAGTCTCTCAAAATCAATGTCATCTCTAAATGCAGCAGCGTGACCATCAATACTGCTGAAGTCTTCATCTAAATCAGATCCCAAAAATGATGCTAGTGTCAAACCATACTTCCTCTTGACATCAGGGTTTGGAACTGCTGAGAATGAAACTATCTCGGGCTTCATTTCCGGAGCTTTGAATTTGATGAATGCACCTTTGTTTCCCATCTTATCACAATAATTTGGGGCCGAAAACACAATAATAAGCTTGCCATCATGTTCAATTTCATAACCTTCATCCTTTACTTCACGTGATCGAACAATAAGTTCTAGATTATTCTGCTGCAAAAATTTCTTTGTCACATCTTTACCAAAGGAAAGACCTACTCCCCTGCTTGCTATGGCCACAACCCACCTGTGATTGTGGATCACTCCAGAGTAATTCACACATCAAACCTTCTTCAGTTGATCTGAGAGCTTTACTCCATCAACACTGAAAAGTCCTCCATGGACAACAAAGATCTTCTCGTTGATAACATGTGCTAGAGGTAAACAACAAAACACTTCTGCAAATAGCTCCACAAAAGTGTCGCTCAACTTAGACTTTACTTCACCCTCAAATCCATATATCTTGTTCATGCTTTTGCTCTCATGATTCCCCCATTAAAGAGATATGGATTCTCTTCTGAAGGGAGGCCATTCAGCTCAAATATGTTCAACAAGTCATAAAACTGGCCATGAATATCACCGCAAACAGTAAAATGATGACCATGAGGAACTGTTATATCAACTAGAGATGGCAAAACTCGAAGCATCTCCCTTGCTTGTAAGACAATCTAGAATGCATATCGCTTATGTAAGGACTTCTGGTTCTTAAAGTCATCAAGCATTTTCTTAATGAAGTCTAAATTTACAATATCTCCCTTAATCCTTGCATATTGCATTCACCAAGCATGATGTACCCTCATACTATGGAGCACCTACGTTGCCAGTAATGACAGGGAAACAATCTCCAAGGTTTACCTCAATGCAATTCAAGATGCCCAAGCAAAGATTTCCCTGTGCTGTAATGATCAGATAGTTTTCTGGAGGTACTTTGTCTTGAGCACAGGATGCACGTTACTGTTGTGCATTGTGGCCATTCCATTTCTTGACTATAGTAATTTGCATGGCCTTAGACTTTGGAAAGAGTATCTTCTTCATCCAACACAAGACGTGAATCATTAGGATATCAAGAGAACATCCTGAGGCAGTTGTTTGCATACGCCATTGGCTTTTTCTTTTTCTTTCAGATTCAAATAACACTTAGCAAATTTTAGGTAACAAGTCCCATTGCCATGTCTAGAAGCTTCATCAAGTGGTAATAAATATCTCAGTGCAGGTTCATAATGCCCAAAGCTCATCATAGCATCCACAACTTCACATAGTAAGTAAGCACAATCATAACACATTCCATATGCAACATTTCAGATTCCAGAATCTCGACATAATAACCACCAATTAATGCAAAAATGGCTGCATCACTAGGAAAAATTTTCACAGCAAAACATGACTCCTGAATATAAATGCAAATTAGCCACCTTTTGTAATAAATGCAGCCAATTCAAGACACCAAACACCTGATCTCTTCATTGCATCTCAAAAAAACTACAGCTCATTCTTAAAAAACGTAACTATTAATTAGCCACCATCCATAAATGGTGGTCCATCCTTTTAATAACTGCAGCTCATTCTTTAAATGCAGCCACTTTATCAAATACAACCACCTTATTCAGAGCAGTTGTCTTTCAATAACTGCAGTTTCCAACATGCCTCTTATGTTCTCCATGCAATCCTGCGATTTTCTGTATATTCCTTTCCCAACATATTTATTGCAGCAGTTAATACAAACACCACAGCACAGCACGCCTTTAACATTTGACAGAAGTTGATGAAATACGTGCAAATCAATAAAGCATTCAATAATGAGCACCACAACACATGCATTAGGCTCTATGGCATCCTATTAAAGGACTCTTCAACTTCCCTTTAACCGATTTGAATATCAAATGGAGCTCCTTAACATTCTCAAGGTCTTCACACATCCTAAACATATCCATCAACTTATAGAATAAAAATCTTTATCTTGTAGTATGAGTTCCAAAACATGAATTTAATCTGATGTAAAATCGACATAACATAGACAGATGAGGATGATCTAACAGCTACTCGATATGTCATAAGATATCATGTGCTTCAGAATCGACATAACATAGCCTTGAGAATATGAGATACTTGCAGTCTTTCAGATAATCTGGCCAGCGATTCCTCAGTTTAGTTTCATAAAAGTTTCGGCATAGATGATGAACATGGGTGGAGGCAGCAATAATGCAGCACAAATGTGATGACAGAAAAGCAAGATGGCAACTATTAAGGCTGACCATATATCTGAACCAATGTCATCCATCTTAGACAGCAACACCACCAATATCTGGTTCATCTTCACTCCTCCCTAAATCTCCCAAAAAGGAATGCATCGATGTCCTCTGTAGGTTTCTTCTGTTGTTAATCTGGTTGTGGTGATTCAAGTTTAGATGATATCTCCGCAAGTTGAGTTTCTTGAGGTCTAACATCCTTTTCCTTTTCAACCATTTCAAAAACATTTGGAGTATAAACTTTTGTTGCTCCTCCCAACAAATGCGTATACAACATTGCAGGTACATATTAAAAAAACGGCTGGTATTGCGTATTTTATATTTACCAACAAATATACTAAACAACAAATATACCATTTTTTTCATATGTTAACAACCATTGCTCATTGCTCCCCTTGATCGAACTGCTCTGATACCATGTTGTAATTCAGAAAAGCTTGCAGAAGATTAAACACACAAAATAAGACTAATATTAAAGAGGAAAAATGAGGGATTGAAAGAAGGGACGGACCTCCAATGGAGGCCGCCCCCCCTCTTATCCACTCTTTCTTACAACACAACCTCCAAGTCTAATACAACCTACTAGCCCTTATATAGGGAGCTATAAAACAGAATTTGACCAAAATACCCCTAGTACAAAAAATTACCAAAATACCCCTAAAGTTTTGGGCGAGTACAATAATACCTAAAAACATAAAACTAATACAAAGAACACTAGATAAGCATATTCTTCAACAACTAACAGCAAGTTTTGCTTTCTCATGTAATGAATATGGAATTGCATATAACCAAATACAAGGAACAATGAACTGAAATTTCTATCAAATGAGATAACAACAACAACAACTAAGCCTTTTCTCATACTAGATGGGGTTGGCTACATGGATTCTTTGTTTCTATGTAGCCCTATCATGTGTCATGCTAGCAATTAACTCAATATAAACTAGATCATTCTTTATAGTTTCTTTCCAACACTATTGTTGTCATCCTCTTCCTCTTTTAACATTTTCACAATCTAATTTTTCATATCTTCTTACGGGAGCATACTTTGGTCGTCTTTCTACATGTTCAAACTATCTTAGATGATTTTCTCTCATTTTATCCTTTATTAGTGCTACTCCCAATTGGATTCTAATAACCTCATTATGTATATGGTCTTTCCTTTTATGACTACTCATTGATCTCAACATCTTTTGCACATGTTGATGATTAACTGCCCAACAGTCAAAACCATAAAATATAGCAGGTCTAATTGTTGCTCTATAATATTTACCTTTTAACTTTAATGATATCTTCTTGTCATACAGAATACCTTATACCCCTCTCCATTTTAACCAACTGGCATTAATTCTATGTGTAACATCTCCATCAATTTTTTAATCACTTTGAAAAATTAACTTTAGGTATTTAAAACTTTCTTTGTGAGGGATGCATTGTGTGTTAATCTTAATTTTTATGTCCTCTAAAGTATCCAAATAATCAAACTTACATTCCATATATTATGTCTTTGTTCTACTAAGTCGGAAGCCTTTACTTTCTAATGTTTCTCTCTATAGTTTCAATTTTCTATTAAATTTTTTCTTACACTCATCCACTAACACAATATCATATGCAAATAACATACACCAAGGTAATTCATCTTGAATATATTTTATTAACTTATCAATGACTAATATAAATAATATGGACTTAAAGTTGATCCCTGATATAACCCAATATTAACCTCAAAAGAGTTTGTCATTCCTTTATAAGTTCTCACACAAGTTTTTGAACTATTGTATATGTCTCTTATAAGATTTATGCATGTCAATGAGATACTTTTTTTTTTCAAGGTTCTCCAAAGAACATCTCTTGGCACCCTATCATAAGCCTTTTCTAGATCAATAAACATCCTGTGAATGTTCTTCTTTTTTGCTCTAAAATGCTCTATAAGACATCTCAATAGGTGAATCGCCTTAATAGTAGATCTGTCAGGCATGAATCCTAATTAGTTCTATGTTGTACTCGATATTTGTCTTAACCTACGTTCGATAATTCTTTACCATAATTTCATACTATGACTCATTAACTTGATACCTCGATAATTCGAATAATTTTGAATATCTCCCTTATTCTTATATATGGGTATAAGTGTACTCGCCCTCCATTTCTCGAGATCTTTTGGGTTTTTCATATTTCATTAAATAGTCTTGTGAGCCAAGCGAACCCCACCTCTCCTACGATTTTTCATACTTCTATAAGAATATTGTGTGGTGCTACAGATTTACCGACCTTCATATATTTAAGAGCTTCTTTCACTTCATTATTGTACAAATAATGAACAAATTTAGGTAAAGGTACAAATAAATCTGAAAACTTATGCCATAGAATTAGGTTCGCAACTCGGTTACTTACTTCCTAATAGTCACTCTCTGCTTGTATGTACTAGCTTTCAAGATCAATCAACAAATGAAACCAAACATCCCATTAAGAAAAAGAGTGGATGAAAAGCTAAGAAGCAGCAGTTTCCCGAACAAGCTGAAGACAGAAATGAAGCTCATGGATAGTCACTCACAAGCAGCGCTGACGTACCAAGAACAAGGAATGAATGGACAAAAAGCAACCAGTGTAGCCAAAAGCAATGTTGTTTGTACGGTATCATATATTGTATCATTTTTCTCTATGATATGGGTGTATCTTATAGTAAATCTTTTAATTTTTTTAATATTTAAAAAAAATTAAGTAAAAATCAAGAATTTTTCTAAGTTAGAATGCTTTCCTAATTCGTGGTACCTAGATATGATCATAATTGGTAAGTTATTGAAGAAAATTTCTAGTCTCATTCTTGAAAACTTTGAAAACTATTTCTTTTTTATGGTTCTTATTGTTATTCATGGAGGTCGCCTTTTAAGGTAAGATAGTTCTGTTTTGCAACCTACTAATGTTGGATGAGGTCATAGTTGGTAAGTTATTAATGTTGGATGGGATCATAATTGGTAAGTTATTGAAGTAAATTATTTTTTTCATTCTTGAGAACTCTGAAAACGAGATGAACATTTAATGAGGAAGGTAGGGAGATTTTAAATTTTGCTATGGCATTTGATCTCTTTATAGTCAATACTATCTTCAAAAACTGAGATGAACATTTAATTATTTATAAGAGTGGCTTATCACAAACACAAATTGATTACTTTATTTATAGAAAAAAAGATAGAGCGTGTTGTAAAGATTGCAAGGTAATTCCAAGAGAAAGCTTAACCACCCAACATTGACTTTTAGTTATGGATTTACAAATAAAAAAACGAACAAAGAAGAAAAGAGTACATCGAGCTATTCAGACTAAATGGTGGAACCCCAAAAGCGAGAAAGAAGATATATTTAAACAAAAAGTCCTTCAAGGAGATGTTTGGAATTATGTTGGTATACCTTGTGATATGTGGAACAATATGACTATACATATTAGGAAAGTGGCAAAAGATGTGTTAGGTGTATCTAAGGGAGGTGTTTCAGCATAAAAAGAAGCTTGGTGGTTGAGTGAAGTAGTGCAAAATAAAATCAAGGCAAAGAGGGCATGTTACAAATTACATTATTCTAAGAAAACTAGTAAAACTTTAGAGACTTATAAGAAAGCAAAGAAGGAAGCGAAAAAGACCGTAAGTGAAGCAAAAGCTAAAATTTGAGAGGATTTATATAAAAAAACTCAACTCAAAAGAGGGTAAAAGAGATATTTTTAGGATAGCTAGGGCTAGAGATAAGAAAACTAAAGATCTTAATTCTGTGAGATGCATCAAAGACAAGGATGAAAAAATTTTAGTTGCAAATGATGATATAAGAAATAGATGAAAAACTATTTTTATAAGCTTTTTAATGAAAATAAAGATGATAGTATTAGCTTAGGAGAGTTAGCCAAATCATAAAAGTAATATAAATCACAATTTCTACCGATGTATTCAAAAGAATGAAGTCAAAGAGGCTCTTAAATATATGAAGGGTGGTAAATCGGTAGGACTAGACAATATTCCTATAGAAGTTTGAAAAATACTGGGAGAAATAGGAATCATGTGGCTCACAAGACTATTTAATAAAATATGGAGAAACCAAAAGATGCCCGAGGAATAGAGAGCGAGTTCACTTATACTCATATATAAGAACAAGTGAGACATTCAGAATTGTGTGAATTATCGAGATATCAAGTTAATAAGCCATACTATGAAATTGTGGGAAAGAATTATCGAATGTAGGATAGGAGAAGTATCAAGTACAACAAAGAACCAATTTGGATTCATGCCAGACAGATCTACTGTTGAAGCGATTCACCTTTTGAGACGTCTTATGGAACATTTTAGAGCAAAAAAGAAACATTATATTTATTGATTTAGAAAAAGCTTACAATGGGATATCGAGAGAGGTTCTTTGGAGAACCTTGGAAAAAAGAGATATCCCATTGATATATATTAACCTTATAAGAGACATGTATGATGGTGCAAAAACATGTGTGATGACTAATAAATGAATAACAGACTTCTTTGAAGTTAATATTGGGTTACATTAAGGATCAACTTTAAGTCCATACTTATTTATAATGGTGATTGATGAGTTAACAAAACATATTGGAGATGAAGTGCCTTGGTGTATGTTATTTAGAGAGGACATTGTTTTAGTAGAAGAGTGTAAAGAAAAAGTTAATAGAAATTTGGAACTATGGAGAGAAACATTAGAAAGCAAAGGACTCCGACTTAGTAGAACAAAGACAGAATATATGGAATGTAACTTTGATAATTTGGTTAATTAAGATGACATAAAAATTAAAATTGGCACACATTGCATCTCTCAAAAGGAAAGTTACGCATAGAATTAATGTTGGTTGGTTAAAATTGAGAGGTGGATCAAGTATTCTTTGTGATAAGAAGGTACCATTAAAGTTAAAAGGTAAATATTATAAAGCATTAATTAGATCTACCATGTTTAATAGTTATGAGTGTTGGGCAGTTAAATCATCCACATAAATAAAGATGTTTGAAATGTATGAGTGGTCATATAAGAAATTATTTGAAACAAATTAGGAGTGGCACGGTATGAAAAACTAAATTTGAAAATATTAAAAGAGGTAGAGGACGATCACAAAAGTGTTAGAAAGAAGAATGAGTTGATAGGGCTATGGAGATACAAAGAATCCATCTAGCCGACCATGTCTAGCATGGGAAAAGGCTTAGTTGTTGTTGTTAGAAAGTTGAGATTGGTAGGGAAGCACGAAGTTGACAGTGAGCTTGGAAGGGGTGGATGATGAGACAGGGGGCCTGGCCTTCATGAAGGATAGAGGGGTTTCCAGCGGGTCCAGATTGGGGACGACTTTCTTCCACACCTCCACGAAGGCGGACTCCATCGTGGGCGTCGCTGGAACATCTGCCGCCGACGAAGATGAGAGGAAGTGAAAACGAACCCCGAAGAGGACGGATCCTCCCCTCTTCAGGTAGTATTGTTAATGTAGGGGTTATAGGAAGAAAGAGAAAATCTATTGAGGGAGATTTTATAATTTTTAGGGAAAGAGATGTATTCTTAGTAAAATGGGAAAATGAATAGCAATTATGAAAAAAGGAAAAAAAGCATAATTGCTATTTATAACTGTATATACACTTGTTTCTACTAAACTACACCTCCTACTATGATTTTTCTAATGGTATCCCTTCTTATTGTGACTCTCTCTCATACAATGACAATCAAACAATGTGAAAATCTATACTTCTTCTCCACTGTGTTGGGTTCATCATGCTTCTTTCCTACACCAGGAAAACCTACTAAGACGAGCGGCTTGATAGTGCTCACATCAATTAAAGGATCATGCATGAGCAACTAACACCTTCACAACATTGCTTTTAAATTATTTTTCTATTATTTCTTTATGTGCTCGCATCTATTAAAGGATCATGCTCACATCGATTGAAATCAGGTTTGGTACACTTTGATATCTTTTTATCAATTTCTTCTTATTCATCATGATATCCTTCTTTCCCCCTCTCTTGTTTCTCTCTCTCTCTCTCTCTCTCTCTCTCTATATATATATATATATATATATATATATATATATATATAGAAACACAATACCACTACGATACCACATTAGAAGAGATGCAGCCACACTATGCCTCTTTTTCAATGTAAGCACCACTTCTTTGATATCATTAGAAAGAAACTGAGACAAATAAATAGAGTAATTATATGACTAAAAAAATAAGTAAAGTTATGTGACAATTAAAATGAAGAAAGAATTGACAACTTAATTCACAAATAGCTAATATCATTGTCATTATGTACATTATCATCACCCAGTTCCCTCAGTTCTTGGTAGGTTGGTAGGTTGTAGTATGCCTATGGAACTATAAATCTCAATTGGTAATGCTTTCATGTCTATAGTGCTACCAAATAAAAAAGATAGGAAACACTAGTGACTATTATCCATATGTATCTATAGACAATGCAACACAAGTTAAATCATAAAACTCAATACAACATGTTAATTTGTAACAAGTTGACAAACATGTCCTTGCTGACAAAAAATGTTGTACTAAATCATAATAACACATGCATCACATATTTCTTATAGGTAGTTGGTTGTCATATGCTACTAATAGAAGGTACATTATTGACTCAAACCTAGAGAGTTATACTAATGTAGCATTCCATACAATAGCTATAATTGAACCAATATAGAAGATCACTAACTATCCTCCCAATATTGCAATGCAACAGAGAACAACACCAACACCTCTCTCTTATATAAAAATTGTAGAACACTTACGATGTTGATGTACAACCAAGTTTCTTGTTTTGTAATTATCAAAATTAGATTGAGGAATGATGTGACACCCATTAAAGATGTTTTTACTTTTATAAACCCTTGGAAGTTCAAATAGTTGTATACTTTGTACTTATAATGTTACCCTAAGGAGGAAAAGAAAAAAACATGTGTGGGGTCAGTACAACGTTAAGGTCGGACATGGGGATGAGGTGTGCCCATCACTAACTCTTCATGCATCTTGTCCCTTTAGGATAAAAATATGGCTATGCCCCTGACCATTCTCATTTGGGTGGTTCTTCTTCCAATAGTTTCATAAACTTTCACTTTGATATGATGTGCTTCACTTTTGATATGTAAAATTGCCTTCGCATTAAAGTTTTAGATTAAAAATATGAAAGAAATATGGTTATAGTAAAGCATATTGCACTATACTGCAGAAAATTCCGGGAAACTTAATTGTTTCCTAAAATTTTAAGAGGAGTCATGACCCTATGTACCCCCTTTTACCCATGAGAACGATAAAAAATGGAAACCTTGAATCTACATAGCAAGTTCAAGCTCATTAGATGCCTAATCACTATGAGACCCTACAATCATCAAGCTTTGGGAGGACTTACGATGAATTTCATGCCCAATGACAAGATTAACTTCAAGAAAGTGGGTGAGAACACCAACTTTCTCTAATTATATAGCAAAAGAAACTTTGAACATATACTATAGAAGAGTCTTTGAAGCTTCAACAAGAACCTCGTGTTGGTTAATGAATTTGATGGTCAATATCAACCCTCCAAAATCACCTTTGCCCATTCACTATCTTGCACACAAGTCATTGACCTTTGCATTGATGCAAAGACCAAAGAGTTTAAAAGGCAAATAGGAGAGGGGATATTTTTCATGTATGGAGGTGGATGTGGATCCGAACAAAGTAGTTGAAAGCTAGATAATATGGAAAGAGGGGTGATATTGTGATTTGGTCCTAGCAAGTAGGAATAGTGGTCTCCTAAAGATTGCCTATTTTTGCTACCTTCTCAAGATTAAGACATATAAGCAAAGAATATGAAAATAAAGATATGATTTTGGGTTCAGTTCTAGTTCAAACCATTGGGTCGGTCATGTCCATCTGTAATCACAAGAAATTCCAACAATTTGTCTCCTAATCAAGAGAGAAGTACCCAATATTCTGTGAATCATTCTAACTAAATTAAGTAGTTTTAAATTCGAGAAACTAACAACAATGAGGTATATCAATGGATCGGATGCTTGATAGAAAAAGAGGTGGTTTGAGAATTCTATGGAACATTAAGAAGTTCACATCAATTTCTTCAACAAACATGATATAGACATGTAGATAAATAAAAGAGGAAGCAATCAGGAGTGGGAGTTCATGTCAATTAGAACTACTCTTTGGTGGCAAACATATCAACATCATGGATTCCGTAGGAAGTGGAAGGGGACTTTAATTAAATTTTCTTTATCGGGAAAAATAAGAAACTCGAGATCAAACAACTAAAAAAAGGGCTTAGAGTCTTAGATGGTTGTGGTTGTGACCTAGAAGGCTAGGTTTATAGAGGACATAAATATATAGGCAAGGCTTAACATAATTTTGGCCAAAGCTTCATGGTGTTAAACTGATGGAGACTCACACAAGAAATTTACCTTTCCATCTCATTATTCAGACCACTTGTGGATTACCATTAACACTAATAAACATTAGGGATGTAATTGAGCTCAGTCAAACTTAAGTATTAATAAGCTCAACTTGGCACATTTAAAGCTACTCAACTCTAGCTTGAACTCAATCGACTTACAAACTCTAGACTCAAGCTAGTACTTGAGCTACTTGAGATCAACTAAGGTAGGCTCATTGAATTTCAAGTCCAAACACAACTTATAGGCTCGAATTTGAATGACCAAGCTATGTGTGTTTCATGAGACCTTTTTTCATATTATATTGCAAAAAGATGAGGGGGTTTCATGTCATTATTTGATATTAGAGTATAAAGTTTTGTATGAATGAAACTTTTCCTCATAATTTTTGGGCCTAATATGTTGTATTTGGCAACCATGCTCTTCAATGTAGTTTACAATCCTTTTAGCAAGAAGCTACCAAAACATAGTCAAGATTATTCCACATTGTATCATCTCATAAAATGGAACCACTTTCTTTCAAAATCATTGCACCTTACGAATTGAAAGAGGCCCTAAAAGGGAAGAGATCTAATATGGAAGAGCTTATGAATTTGAAATTGGATATGAGTATGTCCCACGACAAGGTAATAGGTTGTTTCCTCAAGGGATTAATTTGAGAAATGAAATTTGCTCAAATGCAGATTATGTTTGTGATGATGTATATAAAGATAGTGTTCTAGTGAATACTGATCAATCATAAACTGTGATACTCATTCAAGCCTCAAAGAGAGTAGAGACAAGAGGATCTTGTATCTCCATACATATTCATACATTGCACAAAACTTTCATCATGATTCTCTAAAGAGGAAAGTCACAACAATCGGTCACTCATATGATGTTTGTGGTTAGCACTCTAATATTTAGAAAAACTACTAAAGAACAGTGTTCCAAGATTCATAGTATACTCGTTGGTAGAGCACCAAGTCAAAATATGAAGTATGATAAACCGGTGGTACCATTTAACCCAAACATCAACCAAAAAGAGAAGAAATCTTACAATAATTAGATTTGGGACAATTATTTACAAAAGCAAAATACTAGGAGCTACCATTTGGATTGGGTGAACCAAAAGATGTAGTGTAATACCTTGGGGGAATATATAAAAGATATTTAAAGGTTGGAAGAAGTTGCTATCAGAGAGAGGGAAAGAGACCTTTATCAAGGCAGTTTCTTAGGTCATCGTTATATATATATATATATATATATATATATATATATATATATATATATATATATATATATATATATATATATATATATATATATATATATATATATATTTTCATAATCTAAAATTTCACAAGCCTATGTGAGCAATTAGAGAAATAGATATAAAATATATTTTGCTACCTCAATATATCAAGCTGGTGCCAAAGCCCATGTAAGGGATCATCCTTGCATGACTGGTCCCAAGCCTGGATAAAGGAGGGTTGCGTTAGGCTTTTGATAACCAGAGTAAAATTTTGTTGAACTTATCTACTATGGATTTTGTAAATTACGAGCATTTTGTTGAGGCATTCCCTCTTAGTGATGCAGTGCAGAGCTTGAATGTAGTGAAAAGTAAGCAAAGGCATCTACATCTTTACCCAAATATAGTGAATCAATTGTAGAGAGAATTCCACATCTGTTGTGGGTAAAAAAGTTAGTCCAGTTATATTGTTACCCGAATGTAGAACAAGTTACATCGAGGGTTTCCACATTTTTAGAATGGACAGATGTGGGGTGTAAGAAAGCTAGTCCTAGATAATAAGATTTGTATCCGCACTTGAAATATCTAAAAATTAATCGATAAATTAATGGAGGTGGTAGATACTATGACGTGGATAAAGATTCACATTTTATGTTTACAAGAGATAAAGTGGGTTGGAGAAAAAGTAAAGGAGATTGAGAATACATATTTTAAATTATAGTATTAAGGGGAAAAAAAACTCGAAATGGAGTTGGTATTATTATAAATAAAGATTTAAAAGATAATTTGGTAGACATACAATGATATGGTGACTGAATTATGATGGCAAAATTAGTATTAGGAGTAGAGGTTTTGAATATAGTTTGTGTTTATGCACCACAAGTAGGATTAGAAAATATTATAAAGAAGGCTTTTTGGGAGTAACTAGATAAGATCATTTAAAGAATTTTACAAAAGGAGATGATTTGTTTAATAGGAGACTTAAACGGATATGTCGGTAAAGATGCATTAAGATATCAAAGTGTTTATGGAAACTATAATTTTAGGGATATAAATGAGGATGGTAGGTTGACTTTTGATCTCTTTATATCCAATACAATTTTTGAAAAATGAGATGAGCATTTAGTAACTCATAAGAGTTACTTATCACAAATACAAATTGATTATTTTTTTATAGGAAAAAAGATAAATCATGTTATAAAAATTGCAAGGTAATTCCAGCAGAAAGCGTAACTACTCAACATAAACTTTTAGTAATAGATTTACAAGTAAAAAAGTAGACAGAATAATAGAGTACATAGAGCTATTCAAACTAGATGGTGAAACCTCAAATGTGAGAAAAAAGATATATTTAAATAGAAAATTCTTTAAGTAGATGCTTGAAATTATGTAGCTATACATATTAAGAAAATAGTAAAAAGATGTGTTAGGCTAATCTAAGGCAGGCCTACTGGCACAAATTGCAAATTACATTATTCTAAGAAGACTATAAGAAAGCAAAGAAAGAAGTGAAAAAGGCCGTTAGTAAAGCAAAAACCAAAATTTAGAAAGATTTATATAAAAAGTCAAACTCAAAAGAAGGCGAAAGAGATATTTTTAGGATAGCTTAGGCTAGAGATAAGAAAACTAAGGATCTTACTTTCATTATATGCATCAAAGATAAAGATGAGAAGACTCTAGTGGCGAATGATGATATCAAGATAGATGAAAAAATTATTTCTATAAGCTTTTAATGAAAATTTTGATGGTAGTATTAACTTAGGAGAGTTAGCTAAATCAGAAAAGTATATAAACTGCAATTTCTATCAACCTATTCAAAAGAATAAAGTCAAAGAGACTCTTAAATATACAAAGGTTGGTAAATCTGTAGAACCAAACAATATTCTTATAGAACTATAGAAAATCCTAGAAGAGATGGGAACATTTGGCTCACAAGACTATTGAATGAAATATAAAAAACCCAAAAGATGTCCGAGAAATAGAGAGCGAGTACACTTGTACCCATATATAAGAACAAGGGAGATATTCAGAATTGTACGAATTATCAAGGTATCAATGTAATGAGTCATTCTATAAAATTATGAGAAAGAATTATCGAACGTAGGTTAAGACAAGTATCGAGTACAATAGAGAACCAATTTGGATTCATGCTTGACAGATCTACTATTGAAGCGATTCACCTATTGAGACATCTTGTGGAACATTTTGGAGCAAAAAAGAACTTTACATGATATTTATTGGTCTAGAAAAAGGCTTACGATAGAGTGTCATGAGATGTTCTTTGGAGAACCTTGGAAAAAAAAGGTATCTCATTCACATACATAAATCTTATAAGAGAAATGTACGATAGTTCAAAAACTTGTGTGAGGACTCATAAAGGAATAACAGACTCCTTTGAAGTTAATATTGAGTTACATTAGGGATCAACTTTAAGTCCATATTATTTATATTGGTTATTAGTGAGTTAATAAAACATATTCAAGATGAAGTACCTTGATGTATGTTATTTGCGAAAGATATTATGTTAGTGGATGAGTCTAAGGAAAAAGTTAATAGGAAATTAAACTATGAAGAGAAATGTTAGAAAGTGAAGGCTTCCGACTTAGTACAACAAAGATAGAATATATGAAATGTAAGTTTGATCATTTGGGTAATTTAGAGGACATAGAAATTAAGATTGACACACAATATATCCCTCCAAAGAAAAATTTTAAATACCTAAGGTTAATTTTTCAAAGTGATAAAAAAATTGATGGAGATGTTACGCATAGAATTAATACCGGTTGGTTAAAATGGAGAGAGACATAAGGTTTTATGTGTGATAAGAAGATATCATTAAAGTTAAAAGGTAAATATTACAGAGTAGCAATTTTACCTGCTATATGAGTGTTGGGCAGTTGATCATCAACATGTGCAAAAGATGTTTATAAGAGACATGAAGATGTTGAGATGGATGAGTGGTCAAAGAAGGAAAGACCATATACATAATGAGGTCGAGAAACTAATTGGGAGTGGCACCAATAGGGGATAAAATGAGAGAAAATCGATTAAGATGGTTTGAACATGTAGACATGTAGAAAGATGACCAAATGATGCTCCCATAAGAAGATATGAAAAATTAGGTTGTAAAAATGTTAAAAGCATAAGACGATAGCCACAAAAGTGTTGGAAAGAAATTATAAAGAATAATCTAGTTTATATTAAGTTAACCGCTATGTAGGGTTTCGTGGAAACAAATAATCTACGTGGTCGACCCCATCTAGTATGGGAAAGGTTTAGTTGTTGTTGTTGTTGAATCTAAATTTTTCAAGAGTCAAACCAAATCTATTAAACATTACCTAATAGTTTAACTTGTAAAAAAATTGGAAAATGGTAACCACCATTTCCAATACAAAAGATCCCCTGCTCCCTCTCTAGCACTACCACCTCTGCCACCAATTCTCCTCCTCCACCATCCTCACCCTCATAATCCAACTCTTCCTCTCCCGTTTTTCTCCTCCTTGTCCATGGTCGTTCTTCATGAGTAGTGCTTCCAAGTGATTGGCATTCTCTTCCTACACCTCTTCTCTCACTTTCTTGTCTTTGCCATTGTCATTACTATTTGTATCGAAGTTTGAACTTGAACAAAAATCTTTTACACATGACATCTTGAGGTATTGTATGCAATCAAATAGATAGAGATTTTTTGTTTCTTCTGAACATTTTAGGGACCTATGTTTGTTAAGTATGTTTAGAGGCCTATTCTTTTTCAGGACTCAATTTTGTAGATCACAAATTGGATTCATATTTGAAATGAAAAAGTCTATTTTGTATTTGTTGGGTATGTTTCAGGTGCACATGATGATGATGATTGGGAAGAATGCAAAATTTAAGTGCACACGTACCTCAAAGTAATACATTGTGTATATGAACATGAATAGAACACAAATGTTGCTTATGCAAGATTTCTTAAAGAGTTTTTGGTGTAAGAAGGTAGACACTATTATTCCTTAATGAACAATCCTTTTAGAGTATATGATTTCCTTTGTTCTTGTTTTAGATGGTTGTCCAACACTGCCCCAAATATCATTCTAGGATAGATGTATGCATTTCAAAATGGCAAAAGACCACATGTCACTGCTATTTTGGATGTTTGAGTAACGTAGGCATAACCAACTTCTTGGTGTTGATTACAGTGGTACCTTCTATATTTGGGCAAGTGATGTGAAAAACAAAGTTGAGGAAGCACAAGAGGTTGTAGACGTAGGTTATACTTCGAAGACCATTATTGCAATTTCAAAGCTACAGCTAAGATTTAAGAACTTCAGTTACAACTAGAGAAAACAAGGAAAAAAAGAGACATGGCATAGGCACAATGCAATATGACAATATTTCAATTCAATGTATAGAAATCAAAGACAAGTGCTTTGAGTTTGTTTTGTTCTTTCTAATTTCTTGTGTGAAATGAAACCTTTGTTTAGTTGCTTATTTGATATCAACAATAGGCACAATTAGGCCATCAACCCAATTCTTTATTGAATGATTCCTCTTAAACTCAAACAAACTTAGCTATCATCCAAGAGAGTTTACACATTTCCAATAGCCTCATGAAGACAACTCCTTTCACATTGCATATGCTCCTTTCAAAGAGAACACATTCAAATTTAAAATAAACATGTAAAATTATAGAAGCAAGCTATGAGTCAATCTATTTTTGAGAATTTCTTATTAAGCATAAATTAAACAACAAGTTTAACATGAACAATTCATAGACAATGCATATGGAAACATATTTCATATGTAATATCTGGTTCGTGCAACAAATATAATACAAACAATTATTCATCATATCATTCATATATATCAAGTTTGCATTTGTGGTAATGTAGGTGGAGTTGACCAAATGAATATTGTTGTCTCAGATATTTATGCTCTAGCTATTAAGTCTTAATTAAAAGGTCATTGGTCACCTTATACTTTGAGATCCACACTGATTTATTCTTTCTTTTGTATTTTATTATTATCAACCTCAATGTAGTATTATTATGTACAAATGTGTAGTCATAGTCAAGTGTCACAAACCAATCACTTAAGGCTTATGTAAATACAAATGTGTCTTCATAACTCTACAAAGTTTTGTCTTCTTATACAACATACTTTCATGAAGGTTCATAACATCAACACATGAGCCCTCATCATCAAATGCGATAAGGATGTGTATATGTTCATCATGTACACCATTCCTCCAAACCAGTTTCTTCAAGTCTCTTACATTACTAACTTTGCCTCCTAACTCTTCCTTGAATCCTTCTTCCTAGTCATCTTCTTTATCTTCTGGATTACATTATTTATCTTTAGATTCCTTCTTATCTCGTTAAAAATTATCAACATTATTAACGATTAATAATGTTTAGAAACTCTCATATAGACCTAGCCTTCATTAAATTCTGGAATACACTCTAATATTAATGATTAAATATTAGAGTGCCTTCATCATCAAATGAAATAAGGCTATGTATATATTCTTGAGCTTTAAAATCTTCTGGTCTCCATATAGACCTAGCCTTCATTATGCTCTAACATATTTTGCAAATAGTCTTTAGAAACTCTCTTTCAACCTCAGTTAATTATGCAATTATGTGCCATACTTGAAATACTTTAATCCTATCTCTGCCCATCGCCCATGTAAGGGATCATACCCTTGCATGGCCTGTCCCAAGCTCGGATAAAGGAGGACGGTTGCCTTAGACTTTCGATAGCCTACGTAAAACTATGTCGAACTTATTTACCATGGATTCTACAAATTATGATAGTGATATGTGGAAAGAATCCATGTAGCCGACCCCATCTAGTATGGGAAAATGTTTAGTTGTAAAGAATCCAAATATAGTATGAAGCATCGCAACACATCAGCCCAAACTTTGATTTCCGTTCTGATCAAAACTAAGTCGTGCAAGGAAATCGAGGTAGACCAAACTGTAGATATTGAATCTCACTGCGAAATGGATATGGTTGCAAAGTGTTTATCAAGAGCTTCCTAGCTATATATACTGATAGCGTTTCGATAAGGGATGACCAAAATATCGTGTGGTCAAACCAACCTGTATTTGGTCAAAAGAGGCAGGTTCGGTGGGCTGGGTTTGGGTCAACTAGACCATGGCTTGGCTTGCTTAGGTTTTAAGTTGAACTGGATTTCGGTTAAATGATGTTGATCAACCAGCTAAAATATTATTTATATTTTGATACAATGTAGCCGTAAATTCAAACGATCTCTTGGGAAGTCTAATGAGGTAACCCGAGTTTAGTGAGCAGAGAAGGGATTTAACAGTGTCTCAAGAGTGGTAATGACAAGCGAGGTGGTGTGCAGGACAATGGCATGGATGGTCGAGAGCAGCGGAGGTCAAGGCGATGGGTTCAGAGAGAATCAATTAAGGGAGGCAATGGTGGACTAGGATAGGTGGTATCAATGTGGAGTAGAAGGTCAGCAGTGGATGGAGGATGATGTCCATGCAGGTCGGTAGTGGTGACCTGGTGGGTTAGTGGCATTGGTGATTGGCCAGCGAAGGGAGTTCTGGAGTAGCTGTTGGGTTGCTTGGGGCCATTGGTGATTGGCTTAATATGATTTGCTGGTCTCTTTAGTCTATGAGTTCGCCAATCTTGGCCGCGGTTTGTTGAGGGTGGAGCCTTGATGGGTCAGACCAACTTCGTTGGTTGGATCAGATACAATACCATTTACCCGCTGATGTTTCAATGCTTATAAAGTATTTAGCCTATTGAGAGTTATGGTTGGACAAGAATTAATGGAAATTGTTGGACAATTTTCTTTTCTGCAGTGAAAGAGGCTGAGTTTTCTGCTGCTGAAGATATAAGTTGAATTTTCTGTTAAGATTTCGTGATGTTTTATGCTTTAAAGTATCATGATAATTATCTTCTGTACTAACCCCTTTTAAAAACTAGATATGTTAATGAAGAAGTATCAAAATGCCATACCAAACATTCAGAGGTTATTGGCATTAGGGTGCACACAGTAATGCATGGGGTGGACGCAACAAAGATGAAGCTAGACACGGACTTGAAGATGAGAAAATTTGACAATCATGTTCAACTTCCCTCATGCAGGGTTTCATGGAAAAGAAGACAACAAGAAATTAATCAGGTTAACTTCTGTTTTATATCCTTAATATTATATATATTCTTTGCTTTCACTGAGATTTCCCATGTTTTGCACTCTAGTTCACAAACTTGCATCCTTTGCTATTATTTGATCTTTACAGTCCATATCATACAAGGTTGTTATATTTGCATTGATGACAAACTTGTGTGCATATGCATTCACAGTTTGTGATTTACATGTCCCAATTTTCTATGAGGAGATTCATACTTAATAGCACCTCCTATGGACTCTTCTTCTTTTGAAGTGTATCTGAAAATATGTCCGTGGAGATGCTGTCGTGTTTGAATGTGCTGGTCATTCCTCTTGGAGCTTGAGCAACTTCCTAATTGGACTTCCATGGCTTTCCTTTGCTACATTTGTTCTTTAAGAATTGCACTTGACTCAAACCGTGATAAGATGCCCGCATAATTCGACTTTTTATTTACAGATCATTTTTTTTCTACAGGATGCACAAGAAACTTCTGGAGAGTTTTTTCTTAAATGCATTCTTCTTCTTCAGCCATACGGGGAAGTTCATGTTCCCCACAAAACCAGTGAGCCATTTACAAAATGGAATATCGAATAACTAGCAGTGAAATCTGGTTTCCTATTAGTTGAGTGGGTTAAGTTTGACAGAAATGATTATCCTGGTTATAATCACAACTGAGGTTCAAGTAACAGGCCTGATGAGCCTTTTCCATTAGGGGAATGTAGGAAATTTAAGTTTCAAATAAGGGACTTCCATAAGGGTAAGGCATCAAGAAATCCGGAATCCGGCAGAATTCGTGGCTGGCATTCATTAGTGGAATACTTCTTGATCTACTAGAGATCCGTAAGGAGTTAGCAAGAAGCAGTATTAATTAAAAAACTATTTTAGTTGGTGATACCCCTTCCCATGGTAGACTCCTACCTGAGTTCCCTATTCATAACGCTGCTCCTCATTTTAGATTCCCCCCTGACCCTGAGTTACTACTTTCTATAGGTTGTTCCTTCCCTAGAACTGGTATTAGGAGTGGAATTGATGGAAGCCTCTCTGATTTTTATGATTCTTTTACATCTTCATTATGAAGAGCTTAATCAGCATCAGCTGATTTCAAGATGCCCACCTGAGAGGTACTTCAGTTCAAAATTTTATGATCACCAAGCTGTGGGGATGTACAGTGGTTGTGGAGAAGAATCACGATGGCTTAGAGATGCTTTTCTTTATCATTACAATAGCTGTGGAGAAGAACTAGAATGGTTTAGAGAGACTTTTCCTTATTATGATATTTATAATAGATAATACTCATACAGAACATCCCAAAGGTTTTTCTGTGAGGTGATAGATTCCCAAGAGTTGGATAAGGATGCAGGTCCTAAAGTTGTAATGACACTTAAGCGTTGACATAAAGGAACAACGGGTTTTGCCTGACAACAATCAGTTGATCCCTTTATCTGTGTCTTTTCTTTGAATGTAAGAGTATTTGACAATGTTGTTGTCACTTGAACATTTTGTAATTATGAGGCAGACATTTGCCAAATGTGTTGAACATAGGTTCATATATGATCATTTTGTGTATTGGTTTTATGTAATCATTTCACCTATTTCTCAAATTCCTGAGGACGCTCGATCATTGAAGTGATCAAACTTTGTTAAACTTTATGATTCGTCAATGATGTCTATAACCTAAAATTTAGTCTTGTGCATGATTTAATGAACATGTCTATGGTAACCATATAGATTTATGACTATCCTTGAGTCATCAAAACCTAATGAAACCCTCATGAAGATGGGGTTTTGTAACTTTTTCAAGGCTTCTCAAGCTTTTTGAGATGCTTTTCTTTTCCAAACAAAAGCAATATCCATAATGGTGGCATGCAAACATTTTCTGTAGAATTTCTGTTTTTCAGGCTAAAAATTGTAAGATGATTTATGCTACATTCTGCTAGATTCTGTTATTGTGTTTTCCTTGTGATGCCTAAACTATTCACGCCCCATTCAGTACTTTTTTGTGCTCCTCTTCAATAAGTGGACATCAGGTGGAATTTGTAATGCATATAAGGGTGATTGATTTCTATTCTTGGTGCTTTAGATACTATTACCGAGAGGTATACATTACATAATACATGTATAAGAAAGAGGAGTTTGATCTTAGAAGATGCTATGGTTTTTGCTTATGTATTTCAGACCCCTTCTTGATCATGTTCAGCTTCCATGTTATTACCAAAACTTAAAGGGTTAGAAGTCACTGAAATATATTTAATATGAAACTACATATTTAAAGTTATTTCATATCCACAACTGCAAGCTTTGTTGAACTTCTTGGATATCTTCAGTTAATTTGTATTCATCGCTTTAATCATTGCACAGAGAGTCATGGTGTTGGAGAAAAAGAATGTCAGGTTTGACTTGCCTTTGCTACCATGAATCTAGGGGTCTCATTGATAAGATTTAAAGAGAAATTTAGTTTTTTCTTTTGTATTTCATTGATGAAAAGGTGCTTTTTACATTTAGCTGCATAAAATTACACCAAACAAGTGAAGTATAGTTTGATATAGACAAGCTCTATATGATTTCATTTAGATCGTCCATCCACCAAGGGTTTGAATCTCCCGAGTATGACAATGGGATGCCTAAGGTTTTTTCATGGGTGAACATCTGTGACCACAATGTTCATAGGCTAGCATTGAAGAAAAGGTTTTTTCATGGTAAATACGAAAAGTATAGGATCTACGTGAGATGGTGTTGCATACAAAGTAGCAATTTCTCACGAGACTGGCTTTGCAGAAAGATTTGCTTCATCGTGAGAACTTGCGATGTGCCAGAATGAATTTCAGCATAGCTTACTCCAAATCCTGAATTCTTGTGGTAATGGTCATAAAATTTGAAGTTTGTTAATGAAGAGACCACAGCAAGCAGTTTAGATATGCTAAAACATAATTCAATATGTTTTGAAATCTTAGCCATCTATTCTGGCAATAAAGAACTGACGATTTATATTGATTAAATTCATCAAATTTTGTTGCTTTCTAAGAGTGCACGCAAACAATCTGGTGCATTTTAGTTCCCATTACCTGGACATGATTCAAAACTTGGAAACAAGCTGCGATTTTCAGGGTTGTTCTTTAACTTTGAACAGCATAATAGAGCACACTAATATATATATATATATATATATATATATATGTGTGTGTGTGTGTGTGTGTGTGTGTGTGTGTGTGTGTGTGTGTGTGTATACACACGCTATTATATTGGTAAATGCAATGAAAAAAAACTTGAAACGAACAAAAATCATAATATCAAGAGGAGCTTTGACCTAGCAGATAAAAAAACATAATGTATGAAATGCAGGTTAGTATTTTTACTGACAAAATGATAATCAGGATGCAGTCTAGAACCGGTTACCGTAACATAACCAGGACTAGTTTGGAACAAAGTATTGAAATCAACTTTACAGATTCACTGATTATTTGAAACCTTAATTCTACGATATCATGCATGTGCTTAAGTCTTAAACATGGTGTAATCCTTGAACCCTAGATTCTAGATGGCCTAAGTACCAACATGTGGAAGGCGGCTTTTTCTGGTAATATTAATCAGACCAGGAGAGAGAGAGAGCTTGGCATTAATAGCCCATTGATGCTTGAAACATTTATTTGAATCAGTATGTTGACTTATGTTGGGCGAATCATAAAGTTTAACAAAGTTTGATCACTTGAATGATGGAGCGTTCTCGGGAATTTGAGAAATATGCACAATCATTACATATGAACCAACACACAAAATGATTATATATAGACTTATGTTTACATTTATCAAATCCCTGCCTCATAAACACAAAATGATTCTTTTTCACAACCACTGTACATCGCCTAACAGCTCGATGATGATCATAAAATTTTGAACTGAAGTACCTCTCCGGTGGTCATCTTGAAATCAGCTGATGCTTATTCAGCCCTTCATAATGAAGAAGCGTAAGAGAATCATAAAAAGCAGAGAGGCTTCCATCAGTACCACTCCTAATACCAATTCTAGGGAAGGAACAACCTATAAAGAGTAGTAACTCGGGGTCAAGGGGGAGTCTAAAATGAGGAGCAACGTTATGAATAGGGAACTCATGTAGGAGTCTACCATGACATGAGGAGCATCACCAACTAAAATAGTTTTTTAATTAATACTGCTTCTTGCTAATTCCTTACGGATCTGCAGTAGATCAAGAAGTATTCCACTATGATGAATGCCAGTCACCAATTCTGTCGGATTTCTTGATGCTTTAACCCTTACGGAAGTTCCTTATTTGAAACTTAAATTTTCTACATAAGGCACATCAGTCTTGTTACCTGGTCCTCTTTGTGATTATAACCAGGATAATTATTTCTGTCAAACTTAACCCTCTCGATTAATCCGAAAATAGAATTTGCTGTTAGTTCTTCAACAATCCATTTTGTAAACGGCTTACTGATTTTGTGGGAAACATGAACTTCCCTCAAATGTCTGCAGAAGGCAAAATGCATTTAAGGAAAAATCTCCCCACGAGTTTCTCATGCATCATGATTAGCTTCTTATTGTGTTTAATGTAATCTGGTGAGTGTCTGCTTAAGCCCCTCTTAGCAATTCAAAAGCAAAAAAAAACTCTTGATGTGTACTCAACCCTGAGATCACTTGAATTCCTTCGACCACCTTGATTTCTCAGACCGAGGACGAGACAATCTGGTAAAGTATCTCGGCTTCTGCATACTGGGTTAGATTTTGATGGAACCAACCAGTTAGGGACGGCTGTCTCTCCAGTTGGACATCATTAATGATCATCTGATTACAGCTAGAAAAGCAGAGGTGAGATATGACGCTGCGGTGCGTGATGGTGATGGCACAAGAGCCACTCGAATCTTTGTAGGTCAGTGTTTCTTGCCATCGGTGTGGTGCACATCTGAAGAAATGATTAGATGGTGATCATGACATTAAAGGAAACGCCATCTCGGTATTTCTCGACGTGCACATCGTGAGAAATGTTTGGGATGAGCAGCCAGGAGGTCAGCAGATGCATGGCCATTTTATGGTGATTAAGTAATTGCTGTAATATTTATCTCTTAATGTCTTTTGTTCTATAAAATTTTGGTTACAATGGGCAGGCTGAAGCCAAGTCTGAACACCCCCGGCGTGGGACTCACAACCTTGAATTTGCTACTGGAACCCCTAGCCAGGTAATCCAATGCTCCGACTCCTATTTATCTCTGATGTTATTTTGCAGCTGTAAAACCAACATATAGTGATCACTGCCACCGTATTAGTAAATGGTGGGCTTTGAGATTGAGTTCTCCTTCATCTTACTTTGTATATTTCTTTTTTTCCTTCTGGTACAATGGGGAGGCCCAAGACAGGTATGCATGCCGAGGGTATCGAACTCACCACCATCAACTTGTGAGTCGCATCCCCAGGTAAGCTATTTTTCGCTGCGCACTGGGTTCTCCTTCATCTTCATAACATGGTAATGCGTATAGATCAGATTCACCATTAACCACTACGCTGAATTCAGAAATTGTACTCCACTATCAATTCATCTAACCTATTTATAAGAAGCGCAACCTTTTCGAAGTAGAATAAAGAGCCAACATAAATCATTAATTAAATACTCTGCAAGAAACTCACCATGCATGGATATATGAAAGGAGGGAATTAACGGATACAGATTTCGGCTGTGTTTGTGGTGTCAGCAAATGCTAAAAGTTAATACCCTTGGGAAGACAATGGTTGGCAACCACCACCTGGAAAAACTAAATAAGAAGAGAAGAAAATGTTGGATTTTTCTGTCGACTCTCTGATGGGTTCTTAGCTTTTGGTCAACTCTCTGGTATCCTCGCTTTCAGCTCAGGTACGCAGCAGCGGATCTTCAATCAGGTATGTGAGTTTTGGTATTTTTCAGAGGAATGCGATTGATCGTCGTATGTATTTCTCTTTGTCTTTATTCTCTTGCGTTGCTCTGCTGCTCCTCTTTCTTCCTGGATTCTCTACCGGGCTTTCCTTTGCTGGAGCTCCTTATCTGGTCAGTTATGGATAACCGCCCGACGGCCAGTGATGGTCATTACAACCATCTTTATTGCATCATTTCTACAGATAACGGCTGGATGGTCAGTCCAGCCGTTTCTATGCTGGGATTACCGAGAATGACCACACTTTCCTTATCGAAAATGCCTCTCTTTAGTTTACTTTAGTTTTCTTTTGATTGTTCAACCTTCCAAAGAACTACTAACCTTGTCTTCTGAAGAACCCCACTAGAGGTAACTCCGGATCTCTTTTCTCTACATGTTTTTAACATTTCATTGAAGGCCAGGAAACTTCTTCACTAGTTAACCACAACTGGAAAGTAGGAGTTGGAAAAACTTCCTGCTCTCCTTACCTTGAAGGTCAATTCCTTGGGAAGAAATGGTTACTAACCTTTGGAAGGGAATGGTTTATAATCACCATCTTAGCAAACTAAATAAGAAGAGAGGAAGGTGAAACAAAAGGGTGCGCTCTCTTTGGTTGACTTACCTCCTTTCTCTTTCGACCGTTCAACATTTCAAAGAACTAATTACCTTGAGCGTCGGGGGAACCCCAACAGGGGTAGCTCCGGATACCTTTTCTCTCTACATGTTTCTCACATTTCAACTTCCTCATTTGTTAACCACCAGTAGAAAACAGAGTTAGAAAAAGCTTGTTTGAAATGCAAGTACAGATCAAATGGCAGGTATCGATGATCTTGGAACATTGCAATGGTGGATCAAGAACTCCAAGGATGCCAACAAAAGAAAATGTAGGGGATGAATTCGATGGCTCATCAAGGGACATCTTAAAAGTCTTCAAATCCCTCGAGGACAAGGCATCTTACATCAGCAAGAAGTTGTGAATCCACGGATCAACCAAATTCTGCATAAACGACAAGATCCAGATGATGCTAAGTTGAGTGCTCCTTTCGATGTTCCTGAATTGGGTCACTAAAGGAATTCAAGAGGCTAAGATCCTTCACAATCAAGAGGCCGACCCTACATGAGTATAATTTAAAGGAAGATCCTGTGGACCATAGTCACTATGTCAAATCTCGGTTTTTGTGGTAGAACTACTGTAAGGAGTTTTCTCTTCATCCCTCGAGGGGTCACCCATGGTGGCTCCTGAAGGCGAACTTAGGATTGAAATGTTCATACAACAACTTGACCAATTGATTCTTTTCTTGCTTATTAAAATGGTCCTTTAACAATTTGAAAATGGCCTTTCTTAGGTCGTTATCACGCGAAGGCCATTTCCAACTCTATGACAAGTTTTTTTCAAAATGACTTAATTGCTTATACTTCAATAGGTTCATTATTTAAAAAAAGAACATTGATCTTGGGAGCACACGACAAACTCAAGTGAACCCACACTAATGCACACTAATGTCATTGGATCAATACCAACTTTTTCAACATGATTCGTCTCTTTTACAATCAAATCAAGTGTATGTTATCACTCTTCTCTCTAGATTTCTAACCATTTCATATATACAATCAAAATAATACATTATGATAGTTTGGGATATTTCATATGACTTCTTTAATATGTAACTCGATCAATGAATAATATTGGGTCCACATTGCATCAAAACTCCAAGTAGAACTATTGAGTAACCCGTTCAACCTTACATGCACACTCTCAAACCTATCAACCAATAAACTTTAAACATTACAAGATTCAAAATCTATTGATGATACATATATGCACTAACAAACAACTTTATGTACTTGTTGGATATACGAGTACCATAATGCATCACTCAATTCATGCATGGTAAGACTATCCTTTCCTTATATGATTCAATCACTGTTTTTTAACATAAGAAAGAACAAAAAAAAAATCACTGTGTCTGCTTCATAGCCAATGACATTGTATAAATGCTCTGATATGCTAACTCAACAAGCTTCCTTCAACTCACATAATACAAAAATCAATTTTTATTTCTTGTCAATCAAACAATAAATATTTTGATATTTTTGGCAATGTGATTTACATAAGAAATGTGATACTTTTGAGAATATGATAGCAATTACATTCATCGGTATCAAATCACAATGGTTACAAGTTATATCAAGAAATCTATTTGGGGTAAATAACTTCTTAACACACCTCAATAAACTAAACATAGTCATCCTCCTTCTCAATATCCATGAAAGCAAACAACACAGATAAATTCCTACTGGCTGAGGAAAATCTCACAAATAGATATGATTTGGTACTTACTCATATCATAGTAAAATTGATATTAGTTAATTGTAAATATCAAAATACCAAAGAAAAAGTATCATATACCTATTTGTCTTATACCGCAATCAAACTCCAATACCCTTAAAAATACATGCATCAAGTGAATTGAATGAGGATGTACAAATACAATGTTGCTAATAATGTTCATATTAGATATTCCTTGATGCCATGTGTGGTACTAGGATAGTCTAATTCATATAATAATTGTTATAAAACAATCCGATCACCCATTTTTTCCTTCCTAATTTTTATTTTCATATTGTAAATATGCCCCATCAAGCCACTCCAACTACGACAAAATATGCTTAGGGTTACAATTACATTTACTCATCTACTTACATGAGAATCATTCAATGATACAAAACCTAGAGGCTGATTATACATCCCATTAACCTCATTCAATCTCTATGAACATTATGAACATTTAACTCGATTCTCATGTAAGTAAAATTTAATATTTCACCATTTTTTTAACATTTACTGCTTCTTTCATACCCAAGCCATCTATTGCTTTTTACATCTTTACTTTTCGATTGAAGAATAATGATAATAATATTATAATTTTTCTTAAATAATATATTTATCTTAAACACAAATGAATAATCAAATCAAACACTTTGCAGTTAACAAATACATCATCAAGTCCATCACTTAACCAGATTAACAAATGCATCCTTTAGTCCACTACAATCAAATTCAATTCTCATTATTCATCACAAATCCATAATCTAAATTATAATGAATGTTTTCATTGTTCATTATATATCCATAACGTACTCTACCAAAATGAACGCTTGTAATCGTATTCTTTGACATCTTGCAATATATATTAAAAGATATTTTTAAAAAAGGATAAAGTATATAGAATAAATAGTTATAGGCATACAACATTCCAAGTATATACAATTATTTAAATTTATGTACATATGTGTTTGTATAAATAAATAATATATATATGTATATATGTATAGGATAAAGAGCGTCACCCTAATAAGGTTAGTACCGAGGTCTCATCATCCATTACATGGACGTGGGACTGCTGCACATCTCCCCTTGAGGGAATGATACGGCCCATCCACATCTCTCCTTGAAAGGTGATGTGGCGACCCTCAATGAAGAAACACAGAGCAAACATGTCTCTCCATCGAAAGTGACGCGCTCTTGCCACGTTTCTCTCACTGTTCCCCCGACTCTCAGTCAGCCAGTGTAAGAGATAGGTCATCAGAGAGATCCCATAACATGCTGGATTTGGCTGGAAAGGATTTACTGAATAGATTAAAAATAAGAGGATGAGAGAGATTGAGATAGAAGTCGACAAAGAATTCAAGAAGGAAATTGAGTGATCCACAGTGAGTGAGAGAATTGAGAGAGCGGTTGAGAATGAGAGAGATTGAGAGCTCAATGCTAGGTCGCTACTCTGCTTCTCCTATAACGAGTAGAGGGAAGTGGGTATGATAACTAACAATAATGTGCATATGAGGAGAGAAGAGAGAGAAGATGAAAAGGGTACTTTTAAAAAGCAGAAAAAAGTGGTGTATATTTAGTGAAAATGAGTATATGAATAGCAATTGTGCAATATATCCATGCATACCTCTTGTCATAACTGTGATTATTAGCAACTTGAACTCGACTAAACTTTGTTAATATCAGCTAATATACATTATTCAATCATTACCATCTGCTGCATTTTTTTATTACTTCCGAAATAGGGGCAAGGGAGCAGAGCTGCTCGCGAGTTAATGGTCTCAACTATAACTCGACATATTTTTCTAGCCAGACTAGAGCCAAGCTCGAGTTCATAACAAAATTGAGCTTTATACTAAGTTTAGTCCTAGAATTGAAGGAAGCAGCCCTATAAAAGGAGGTGAAATGCTTCAATGCAAACCATACTATTCTCAACCTTTTGACTGACATCTATAACAATATCTTGATCAAATGCAGTATCAACGAAAAATTGTTGTCTATTCTGCGAATTGGTAGAGGTCGGGCTCATAGTTCAAGCTCATTCACGAGTTAAAGCTACAACTTAACGACGTGATTTGGAGATGCATAAGTATAGCAGAAAATGAGCCCGAGACTAGAAATTAAAGGTCCATTCAGCTTGAATTATAAACTTTTAGATTTTTAATTATGACATCGAACTTTCGCACAATTCTTGACATAAACTAGAATTGAATGAGCGAGTTCTTAGGAATTGTCGATGTAAAATCGACACATGCATGTAGGTTTTTTTATAAAATAAAAGAAAAGCAAGTGGCTATCTTCCAACTTCACATGGACTGAAGTTTATTTAATTAATCATGCACGGGTGTCGCATAAAAGGTATCTTAGCATGCTCTCTCTCTAGGAATGCTACGGTATTCCAAGAGTGCCTACTCTTGGATCTCAACCGTTGATTCAATTATGAGTCAGTATGCGTATAAAAAAATTTAAAAGTGTTTTTCTACTTTTAGTATATATAATATCTTTAACATTTATATATATACGAAGCCCCAATGACCTGGACTTTAGTATATATAAACATTAACACTAGTTTCCTCCATTCGAACTCATCTTACTTAAGGGGAACAAGCGCTGAACCAGTTTAACCAGTCAACGTGTAGGGTTATATTAAATCCGGACCATAAACCTCCACCAACTTCCGGTGTGAGCTAACTATTCTCTTCTTAACTGAGGATAATACGGCTTTTTCACGTGCTTAACGAAGTGGAGGAAACGTGAGTTTTGACTCTCTCTCTCCCTGCGATCTCCTTCGTTCTCTTCGCAAAGCTGTGCCAAGCGAGTGACCACACACAGAATTCGTTTTCTCTTACAGGTAGGGTTCTCGCTTCGATCTACTTTTGGGTCTTCGTGCTTCATTCTTCCTCTCTTATTTATCGCGTCTTTGCTTTCTACAGTGTCGAGTCATTTCTCGTTCGGATTGGGGTTTTACCGCGCCACTGCGTCTTCAGGGTGTCATTTTCTCTGCTTCTTTGCATGAATTCAGTAGTCTTCATAGGCCTGTAGATTTTCTAATCGTGTTTTTGCATCGTTCGAGTTGTTTACACTTGCTCTTCTGATTCCTACTTTTTTCCTTGTGTGTTTCCTGCACTCGTTTCTCTTCATTTTTGCTTCTTGTTCTTTGGAGGAATGGTCTCCTGCATATTGAAGTGTCTGTTTGTCTGGAAATCGTAGGAATGATGTCCGTTAGATGTCTTTTGAGGAGGTTAATTTCAAAACCAGGACTTCGTGGTCAGATTGCGGATAGTTACACGAGGCTTGTAACTGCTGGTGATTTTAGTGCTTCTATTATAAGAAGCCCTCCATGGATCGCTATTTACTCACAGGTATGTCTTACTGTTAGTGATTAATTATGCTCAGGTTAATATGATGTCCTTTTTAGTCATTATTTAATATTCTGTTGATTTTTTACTTTGCCAACATGCTTTCCGTGGGTACTTGATATGATTTAGTCTGTGTTCATTGTAGCAATGGTGTGAATGTCATATTGGACCCCGTATCTTGTAAGGTATAGTTACACATTCTTCATACAGCGTTGAATGATATAATACTATACTTATTTCTAATGTGTTGTTGTGTACTATTTACTATCTCAATATGGTGCCAATGGGTAGTCCATGTGCTTTAGATTGCAGTCACTGAAGCAACCTAGATTGCAGTCACTGAAGCAAGGTTGTGAATGCCTTATTGGAACATGTATTGTATAAGGTACTGCTAAGCATATTTTCTACAGTGCTGAATTATATGGTATGATACTTATCCGGTTCTTCTTCAATTGATGAAGAAAAATAATTTGGAAAGTGAAAATCAAAAGTCTGTAAAGTCAGTGATTCAATAAGATGAGACATGGTGTAATAGGCATTATATAGATGGGGAAAAAACGTAGGACTTACACGGACCATACCAATCTAGGTACCTGTCTACTATATTATCATATTGTACTGTATGATGCCACATAATATTTATAACATTGCATTGAAGTGTGCCTGATTGGTTAATGATACTTGTGTAGATTGAAAACATAGGTTGGTATTGTACTCACATGTTCTTGAAGATTATTTTGTTTATTTAAACTTTATTCTTTTGGTAATATTGTTGGCAGGCGTAGATCAATGCTAGTTCTAACATTGCAATTTGACAAGAAATTAATTGCAACATGAATCTGCATCATTTAGACAAACGAACCTTTACATGGGATGCAAGTAAGATAATTCACATGGTTAATGGTGTTACAATAAGAGTTGCTCGGCACATCTTAGTTTTCTTTGTTGGAAGATTCTCTAGAAGCATTTTATTCTTGAAAACTCTCACCTTGCTAATGTGAGTTGGTGTTAGAATGTCATTTAAGTTGCTTTTCATCTTCATGCTTGGATAGGATCATATTTGTTATTTTGGTCAAGAATTCTAGTTATGCAACATCCTAATTGCTAAGGGATTTGACTAAAAACAGAGGTGATGGAGATATAGAACTTGTGTTTAAAAGGACAAGGAGGCATACACTTGCATTGAGGCTGCTTGAACCAAGATGAACATAACTTGATTAATAGCTCCAATTTGTTGTTCATTTGCCAGGCACGAAAAGCTGTTCTAAGCTTGATTTTGCAACTTAATTGTGGTTGTCAAGCTAAAACATTCTTATAAATGGGCAGGATGGTCAAACCAATTTTTTTTCATTAGTGAAAATTGTTTAATATGGTTTGGACATGTTGAAAGCAATCAAAGTAAGCCCTGATAAGAAGGTGTGAGAAATTGGATGGTCAAAATCAGTGTTGTCTGACGCGTATCGTATCGTGTATCGCTGGGCTCCACGATACGGGCGTATCGTATCGTATCGTATCGTGTATCGCTGGGCTCCACGATACGGGCGTATCGTATCGTATCGTATCGTACTTTAATATTAAAATAATGCAAAAATTAATTAAAAATTAATAAAAATAGTAAAAAATCGAAAAAAATCAGGAAAAAATCAAGAAAAATCTGATAATTGCTTTAAATTCATATAATATAAGTTTAGTACAGATTGAGCATTCAACATTGAACAATTGCATCCAAATTTACATATTTTGAATCCAAAAAATAAAATACAGACATAATTTACACTTTACAGTACACTACAGTTACATATAATGTTACATTTTACAAATTATAATCAGGATCATCAACTAAATAATCTTCATCTTCTCCTTGTTGCAGATCCTCATCATCATTAGCCATGCCCACACCTTCTTCTTCAAAATCAAATTCTTCATCTCCATAATGTTGTTGCGCTCCTTCCAAATTAATCCAGGCAACGTCTTCTTCTATTAGGAGGGCATTTTCTTCAGTGTTTTCCATAACCCAATCTTCTAATATCTCAAAATTATCCAAACTTATTGGATCAAATTGACTTTCTTCTCTATTTACTTTTTTTAATTGCCTACGACACAAACAAAGATAAACAATTAGTAAGTAATATTAACAATTGAAAACTGAAGTTAAATAATATTGAATTGAAAATTTAAAAGTAATACAACATTACCTTTTACGAAGGCGCATGTTACAATGAATATAAACCAAATCATTAAGCCTTTTGTGTTCCAACCTGTTGCGCTTTTTCGTATGGATGTGTTAAAAAACACTCCAATTTCTTTCACAACCTGTTGCACTACAGGTTTGGCTTAAGACTCTAACTGCAAAATCTCTAAGGTTTGGACAATCACTTCCAAACCTGTTCCACCAAACATCTGTAAAAAAAATATAAACATTAGAGACATAATAATCCACAGTAATGTAAGATGCAACTTAAATATGAAAATAAACAATGTACCTGGACGCATCGTAGAGCGGTTGCGAATTGCAACAGGCAAACCCATCAAGTGAAGAGCATTATCATATATCTCCATCTCTCGATGTATCACATCTACTATGCTCTCATCAGGGACTAATCTGTCGATGCATTCAATGATTCCTCGATTAACCTCACCGTCCCTTTTGAAAGTTGCTGAGTACCTCAATGATGGGTTTAGATAGTAGGTTGCTGCATGAATAGGCTGATGCAATTGTTTATTTCATCTACTATCAATTATTTTCCACACGGGCACATAATCTCTTTTTTTTCCATTAAAGTTATTTCTGATCGCTTCTTTTGCCCTGTCCATGGCTTCATAAAGGTAGCCCATAGATGGTTTCTCCTCGCTGTCAGCTAATCTCAAAACTTTCACTAAAGGACAAGTAATTTTCAATAATCTGATACATGCATTCCAAAATGAACTTCTAAAAACCGTTTCTGCAATCTCATTTAACTTTCTGTTCCTTCTGTTTTGTGGCAACTCTGCAAATTGTTGCCACTCATCTGAGGAGAACATTCTCTTTAAAGCTTGCTTCTGTCTCACAATACTCTGTACAGATAAGAAGTTTGTTGCGAACCGAGTTGCAGTTGTGTGAAGAAGCTCTGCACCTTCTGTGTATCTCCTCATCATACACAAAACAAATGTATGGTTGTAAATGAATTTTGTAATATCTTCAGTTGCTGCCTTTATTTCATCCATCTCACGAATGTCCTCGAGGATGAGATCTAAACAATGGGCTGCACATGGTGTCCAGTAGAAAGTCCCATAAATATCAGCTAACTCCTTTCCAGCTGCTTTGTATTTAGCTGCATTATCTGTAATCAATTGGACTACATTTTCTAGCCCAACCTCCTGTATAACCTTATCAAATTCCTCTTGTAGGATCTCTGCAGTGTGCCTCTCCTCTGACATATCTAGAGATATCAAAAACATGAGTCCTTTAGGACAATATACAAGAAAGTTTAGCAATGTTCTTCCTCGCCTATCGGTCCATCCATCTGCCATGATAGTGCATCCTGTTTCCTTCCACGATTGTCTCAAAGTCGAACAGTATTGCTGCACTTCAATCACGATCTGATCTAATATCTTCCCTCTCAACTTCTGATAAGAGGGCATCCTGTATCCTTGACCAATGTTAGCAATTGCATCTGCCATTGCTTGAAAATGAAAACTGTTTGCTGCATTAAATGGAATGCATGCATCATAAAACCATCTGTCCACTACAAGGTCTCCTTGATCGTGCAGTTGTTCTGAAGCCATAGCAGCACAAATTCCTGGCTGAGCACCAGGTGTAGTGGAAGGAGGAAAGAACGAATGTATGCTAGAAGAAGCTCTTCCTCTACTCCTTCCTGAACTTCCTCTTCTGCCACCTCCAAAGTCTTCAGCTGCAACCCTCTTTCCTCTGCTAGGTGCTCGCGAACTGCTACTACCAATATCTGTTCTAACATCTGAAGGCAAACTATCAGTGAATCCAACTCCAGTAGCAGTAGCATCATCAGCTTCTTCACACATCTGAAAATCATCCTTTTGTTGTCTCCTTTCCTGTATGCTCTCAATCATCTGCAAGCATTGTCATTTAATACCTTCTGGCACACTTCTAACTCTGCCTGTGCATGGAGCAACTTCTCTTCTGGTTCCTGCTAGGTGGTGTTTCAACCTTGAAATTCCACCACTAACCACCTTTTCACAAAATAAACATATGATTTTTAACCTTGAACCCTCAACTGGTATACCCCACTGTCATGCCAGATCATCAGACTTTGAATGAGAGTCTCTACCACCCCTTCCTGCCATCTCAATGGAGTATTTTAATTCAAACAAAAACCTGAAAATAAAAGCACTTCGTAAATCCCCCAATCTTCAAATAACACTCAAATCGAGTGTCTCCCACTTCATGAATGCAATAAAAATCGTATACACACACTTAATTACTTCATATTTGGTCATTCAAAAAAAAAAAACGAAATAACAAAAAAAAAATAAATATAAAGAAAAAAAATAGAAAAAAACATTAAAAATATACCTAAATCCGAGTTTGGAGGCTTGGACGGACACCGTAGGGCACGATTTTAGAGCTTTGAACACCAAGGAGGCGAAAACTGACTCTTAAGGAGCTTGAAGAACCCAAAAGGAGAGAGGAAACCCGCGAAAAATCACGGGTTTCTCTCGGGCTGGGACCCTTTATAAGGGTCCCAGGGCGTATCGCCCGTATCGTACGATACGGGCAGTACGATACGGGCGGTACGATACGGGTGATACGCCCGCACCTGCGATACGGGGCCCCGTATCGTATCGTGGTTACGGTGCGATACGGACAACACTGGTCAAAATATTAAAGTAGAAGAGGAAGACCACAAAAGTGTTGGAAGGAAACAACAAAGTAGTTTTTGTTGAGTTAAGTGTTAGCATGGTATATGGTCGAGCTCTATGAAAACAAAAAATCCGTGTGGTCGACCCATCTAGTATGGGAAAAGGCTTTGTTGTTGTAGTAGTGAAAGTTTAGAGCTCTTTAGATCTCATTGAGCTCTACTGTAGGGCTTAATTGGTTGATATATTCATTAAGGCCTATGGTGTATTGGTTATGCCAATATGTCCTAGTTTTTTGAGGTTTAAATGCCACACACTATAATAACCAAAAGGGTTTATGCTGTAAATTTATTGGTTGCCTCTTATGATGCAATATTGGTGATATGTACCAATACATATCTCATTATCATATGTTTTTAAAATAACTAAAATATAAAGTAGCATGAAAGTTCCGGACAATTACAATTATGATTTTTTGAAAAAGGCAAACACACTCCCAAAAGTGGACTCCTATCAAACATTGCAGAATGCATATGACCAAGGGAGGAGTATGCTTGGTTGAAAGATGATTTCTACTATGTTACATAAATAAAACGTGACATCAAATCCAAGGCTTGTGTCCGATTAATCATTCAAGACTGTTAAAGATATAACTCGTGTTCACTTATGTTTCAAATGTAATACGTCATTAGCAATAAGGGTATATTAGTCTTTCAAGTTAAAAGGTCATTATAAATAAGACACTAGGGTTTAAGATAGAGAGTGTAGAGAAAAAGAAAAGAGAGCAGCCGTGGGTGGCCTTTGCGTGCACAAGTAGATTGGATGGAATGTCTCCGATCTACCACATATTGTAAGTTTTCCATTTTTTGTTAATTTATATCAAAGACAAAATGTTACATGGACATGAATCTAGAAAAGATTATAGGGCCTATTTTATGTCGCATCAGTTCCAAGGAGTCCTTTAGGGTTCTTCTGGAATGATTTTGGTGGCTGAAGTTTACGCTAGACACGGACTAAATTTTATTCCAAAATATGGGAAGCATTCTATGTCATTAGATCTAAGGAGTGGTTCCAGAAAGACTTAGAGCCAAAAGTTTCTATGGATTTATGAGCCACATGCACATATATAACACAGATATCATTTTAAAAAGTTCTTGAATATGTAATAGTAGAGAATTTAGTTTATTTGGTTCATCTTTGAGAGTCCGCCTATGTAAGGGATCACCCTTGCATGGTCGGTCTCAAACCCAGGTAAAGGAGGAGGGTTGCGTTAGGCTTCTGACAACCAACGTAAAACTTCGTCAGACTTATCTACCATGGATTCTACAAATCATGATAGGGCTATATGGAAACAAAGAATCCATGTAGCCGACCCCATCTAGTATGGGAAAAGGCTTAGTTGTTATTGTTGGTTCATCTTTAAGAGCAACCGTGGATGATATTGTTGGATGTTAAATTAAATTATGTTTCACACACAATACAGAGATGGTGTTGTTGCATGCTACACTACATTATGCTTTACATAGTGTTGATGTGCATATTAATTATTTTTAATTAATCTACAAAATACGCTGCTAACATAAAGGTAACTTAAGATTGATTCTATAATGTTGTCTTTTGTTTTTAAAATTTTGTTGTAAATTGAAGTTTAAAAGTTCATTTTGGAAATATAAACATATGAACATTAATTTGTTCTCCTATAAAATGATCAAGATCTTTAAAGTTTCATGTCATCTCGTCCATATGCACTTATACTTGCATCTGAACCAGTGTTGTTTGTACCGTATTGTATTATGTATTGTTTTGTGTATCGTATCGTAACCTATCATAAATTTGTAATTAAAAAAATAATTTAAAATAAAAAATAGATAAAAACATGAATAATTCCAAATGAATATTATGAATCAAAATAAATAAAGATAAGTTTGAAGATTGTATACAAAACTTATTTAAATTATTTAATAAGGTATCAAGGTTGCTTACTTTGGTATTGAATCACTTGCAATTTGGGTGAGCTATAGGCGGAGGCTCATATCGGCAGGTAGCAAGGAGCTGCCTTTCTCATCTGAGAATCCCACTTAGGCTAGTTTCGCAATTCATAGGCTAGTGGAGCTCGACTGGGAAGGTATTGAGCTGCCCTTGGAATTGCCAAACTTGGGCAAATAGTGTTGGGCAAAAGCTGGACGTGATCATAATGGCTGGACATGCTCATAATGGGTAAACTGTTGAAGTAAATTGTCTTTTCCGTTGGTGAGAACATTAGAAACTACTTATTCTCGTGGGCCTTGGTTGCTATTCTTGGGAAGTCACCCTTAAAGGCAAGGAGTTTCTCTTACTAAAGGAGATAAGAGAAAAAAGAAGAAAGCACAACCTTGAAAATTTTATAACTCAGGAGTGACGATACGTACTTGTATCATGTGATACAGCGTGTATAGCACGATATAGGCTGATACATGAGAGTATGTGTCTATGTGATACACTCCCTTTATTGTACCATACAATAGACCCTGTATCCTACAATACAGGATGATACACATAACATTGATCTGAACTTGCAGCCATATGCAACAATTGTGAAACCTATGTTGACAGCAAAATATAAGAATACAATTATTCTCAAAGCATGTTTGCTTTTAATATGAAGTGGGTTATAAGTATCCTATTGCACATCATAGAAAAATGCATATGGATAATGCCAAACTCTCTAAAATAATGATTATCTCACTTTTCAATTGCCAAAATCAATGTAACTGACATATCAATTACATATCAATGTGGTAAACATGTATAATACACTATTGCATTGTATCGTACAATGCCCACACAATATTTATAGTGGTACATGGAAGTACGCCCCAATGGTTATTGATGATTTGATACTTATATAGATTGAATATTTAGGTCGGTATTCCATTCATGTGCTTTTGAAGATTATTTTGTTTATTTGCCATAAATTCATGCTTTGGTTAGTCTTATTGGTAAGCATTGGTCAACCTAGTTCTATGTTGCAATTTGATATGAAATTAATTGCCATACGAATTTTTAGTCATTTGGAAAGCAAAACCTTGCAATCAGTTTGCATGGCATGCAACTAAGATAATGTGCTGGGTCAATGGCATTACAATAGAGTTTCTCAATACTAGGGGTATCCGTGATCCCGTTAGGTCGTTTAGGCTCAACTTCAGAGCAACAAATATAATTGATTCGTTGATTTTGGTGACCCGAACCAAATCACTCTAATATGTAGAACTGAAATAACCCAAACGAAACCATTTGTTGCAGTTTAGTTCAGTTGCAAACCATTCATTAAATTTTAGTGTGCTGTAAGTATTGCTAGTACTGTGCAACAGACTTAATGAGCAGTTGTACACCTTATTGTTAGTGTATAATCTAACTTGTCCTTCTATAGTAGACAGAGCTGACCTAAGATAATGCTTGTAGTACTTATAGTTGCCTGATATAATAAATATAGCAGAAATGTTTATATATTATTTTAAAAACATCATACAATATTTATATGATACAGATATGATACATTGCGTATCACAGTGATACATTACAATATGCACGATAAACGAACTCCAACCATATAGATACTTTGATAATATCGTAAACGATATGCCACGATATTTATAACATTGGTATGAAGTTCATACATTATCAACAACTTTAATAAGTTCAATCACATTGTATAATACACCACTGCTTTAAGTTGCTCTTGTATATTCTATGAAAAGGTCTATGTATATTATTTCACACATGACAAGTTACAACATTAATCTAATCCACCCTCATATTTTGAGCCATTTTTATAAAAGGAAGGCTAATTGGGTACAATATGTTTTTTGTTGAGAACGAGAGCCACCCAAAGATGAAAGAGGATGACTTGTGGTTAAAGTCATGTGAGCATTGTGATATGATAGGCTTTGAGGATGTTGCATGTAGGATGTAGTAGGACTGTAGGATCCTCCAGTGATTTATCTCCCTAGCCTGATACTCAACACACTGCTAATTAGGCATCTAACTCATTAACATGGATTGCAGAGATCCTGCCATAAATGCCCTTAGGCATGGCCATCTGTGACACATAAATAATGCCTGGAAATGGCAGATGATGGACAATTAGCTAGAGCAGCTGGGTGCTCATGCTGGGTGCACATCTCATGGGCCTGGTCAAAGGAAAAATTACCATCCTCTTGTGCTATTAGGCTGCATCATGTCATTAAGACATATGGTTGAGTTTTCAGTTTCTAATTATCTAGTGGCATCAAGTTTTGATTTGTAGCACTGCATAATATGAAATTGAAGCATCACGTTGTGGTGAATGAGCCTTGGTTTGATGTCCTTTACGTAAGAAAGGTTTTCCATTCGTTTTGAAAGTTCAGCCAACTACATGCTCCGTACGTTTGATTTATAAAACTTACGTTTAGCATGTTTGTGGTAATCCCGAAGGTAAATATTAATGTCTATTTTTTGTCAGTTTTCTACCACCACTGTTGCCATAACCCAATGCAAGCAAGCAAGCAAGCAAGCAAGCAATTGATTCCCGTGATTAACTTGCTTTTTATGGACCACTAGGTCTTGGGTAGCAAAGACTCGTATCCTTGTGGCACACATGCCTTCCATAATGCTAGATTTCAAGTTCAACAGGACGCCAGTGCCATGGTTGAGGTTTGTCAATGCTTGTATCTTTTAACATTTGATTTTCTATTTCCTGACATTAATTACTCCACACACGGAATAGTTCTCTTAAGCACACCTACAAATCTGGGAAATGAAACAAGCGATTTTTCTCTTCCATGAGAGCATATTCATACTCATAAAACATCCCCAGCAGGTGGAGTATGAGGGACTTCTTTTAATATTGTGAATGGCTGGTGCACTGGGCGAACACTTGGCACATTTCATATGCAATTTATAGAAACCGTAGCATAAGCTTTGGATGTTGCTGCGGGTTAGGAAAAAGGGTCTTGCTGAAGGCAAATAGTGTGATTAGCTACTAAAGTTTTTGAAAACTAGAGTAGTCGAGTGTTCTCCAAATGCCAGGATACTTTGAATCTATAGGTAATGTAATAAGATTTTCTCTATTCTCTTCCAAAAGAAGACTTTGATGTATATTTCATGACCCTAGAACTAGAAGTTCTTTTGGAGAGCTTCTAATGTTCTTGTGCTTGTACAAATATATTGTCTGATGGTTATTAAGACTGTTTGCTTGAGTTGAGACAAATACCCAAAACAAAAGATAAATAATAACATGGGTGGAGACATATTGAGATCTTTTCTTCCTAAGTATGTTTCTAACAGATATCATCCAATCCGTGCTTGTACAGAACCAGATCTAACACCTGTGTAGGAAAGAAAAAACTTGTACTGTTTGATACCGTTATAGATTGATGATTTCTTTGGATTGGCCCCATGAGGTAAGAGTAATTTATAAGAGCATTGGTGGTACCTGTTTTGCCAAGCCAATGTTGTCCAAACCCAGGTCCACATGCTTTCACACAGCTATTACATAAATCAATTGTTTGGTTGGACCTGCAGGGTGATAGTTACTTGTGAAACCTGGTATTATTTGCTATATCAAACTGATACCTGACCTGCATTCAAAATAAAATATGAAAAATAATCTTTTGTGTAGGAAAAGATGTAGTTGTAAAAATAGCACTATGATGTAGCCGGCAATGTCCAGAAAGCCAAACACCAATGATTACACAGGATCTTTCACAAGTCAAAGCACCAAACACTTGGTGCACAATCCAAACCAAATAGGCGCGACACTAAAAAGCTCTATTTATTTCATGCACAACATCCTCTATTTATAAGGTATAAGAGTAGCACCACAATCTCGCCAATGATGTCCACAAACTCAAATACAATTGATCTCACAAGATCTTCAACAAACCAAACCAAACCAAACCAACAAACACTTGGTGCACAAGACAAACCAAATAGGTATAATACCAAAGAAGTCAAGTGAGCACAAAAAACTCTACTTATTCATTTCACACCATCCTCGCAATGTTGTAAAAAGTGTATCGGTACCTGTATCTCACTAGGTACCGATACGCTCGTATCGTACAATACAATACAATCTTTTTTTTTAATTCTTGATAAAAAATCAAAAGATCTTAATAAAATTAAAAAAAAGTAATACCATAACGTGAATGCTGAATACCTTTAATTAATAAACAACAAAGTTATAAAGTTACAACTTAGAATCATCCAAACAAAAAGTTACAAAGTTACAATTAAATTTAAAAGTTAAAACAATCATCCACAATGTGGATCATAATCAACAAAATCATTGTAGTCGACATAGTCAGGATCACCATCATCGCCTCCCTCGTCCTCCTCCACAATTGGATCCGCCCATCCAACACATTCATCTTTATCATCACCTCCAACTCAAAGTTCTGCTTTGGCTTGGAGTGCCCTTCAGTTTTCACTCTCTAAATTGATGGGGGCTCCTCCTCTTTGACCCGATCATAAAGAATACCAACATTTTCATAGCTCAATGGGTCATATGATACCTTTCTTGTCCTTCTTGCATCCGTTTGCATTTGTCTTAAAAGAAAGAATATCTAAATTATAAAGAATATCAAATGAAATATAGTCACATCAATCATTCATTATTAATAAGAAAAACTACACAACAATAATATATATTTTTAAAATTGTTACCTTTGCTTTAACTTCATATTATATGCAATATATACCAAATCACGTAATCGATCATGCTTCGGTCTATTTCTCCTTTTCATGTGAATGCATGCTAAAAAGCTTGAATTTCTCTCGCACCCACTCGAACTGCATGTTTGGCTCCATATACGTTGAGCAAACCTTGCCAAGTTCGGTATATTTAAACCAAAGTGAGTCCACCATTCATCTTAAATAAAACACGATAATGATTAATAAGAAACACTCAAAGTCAATCAATGGATAATAAAAAATAAATATCAATTAAAACACATAATACCTAGTCGCATTTAGGAGTGGAGTTGGATTGCTATTGGCCTTCAAAAATAACACTTTGAATAACTCTAAATGGATATTGTAATGAGTAGACGAATCTTAATGTCAATTGCATCCAATATATCCTTTTTTACTTCTTCGTTCTCTATAAAGTTGAGAGAAAATCGAATAGAAGGGTTAAGGAAATATGCCACAACATGCAAATTATTATGCATTTGGCGGTTTCAGCATACATCATAAATATAAGGTATAACATGCCTATCTTGATCAAGGTTTGCTTGTATTTCCAATTTGGCCTTATCCATAACATCATAAATATAAGACATAAATGCCTATCTTCACTGTCCACCATCCTCATTACCTTAACTAAAGGTATGATCATCCTAAAAAACTTGTTGTAATTTTTTCAAAAATTAGTATTGAAAAGATCTACTACAACAATCCTCTCCTTCTTTCTGGACCAACTAATAGAGCCCCGTTCATGAGACAAACATTTTTTTCAATGCATTTTCTGAATGACAAGACTTTGCACAATAATGACATTCGTAGCAAATCTTATCAATAAAGGCCTAATCAATTCCCTTCCACTTGTATGCTGTCACATAGATACTTCTAAGGGCTGGAGTGTCGACCTTGACAATGATGCGACACCGACACTGACACCGACACTAACACCGTGTTGGTGCGGCATGGCCAAAACAACAACAACAACAACAACTACTAAGCCTTTTCCCATACTAGATGGGGTCGGCTACATGGATTCTATATTTCCACAGATCCCTATCGTGTGCCATGTTAGCAGTTAACTCCCAATAAGCTAGATCATTCTTTATTGTTTCTTTCCAACACTTTTGTGGTCGTCCTCTACATCTTTTAATACTTTCCAAAATTAGTTTTTCTAACCTTCTTACAAGTTCTTCTTTTGATCTTCTTTCTATATGTCCAAACCATCTTAAACGATGTTCTCTCATTTTATCCTCTATTGGTGCCACTCCTAATTTGTCTCTAATAACCTCATTATGTATATGGTCTTTTCTTGTATGACCACTCATCCATCTCAACATCTTCATTTCTGTTACAGACATCTTTTGTATGGCCAAAAAAAAAATGCAATTTTTTTTCACGGATAAATGGGTCCGGATAATGAAGATTGATTTGTGTATTATGATGAAATTAGTAGTTGTTTACCATTTATATGTTTTGCTTTAATATAAAGTTGTGTACTTGCTATTGTAGCTGTATACAATATTAGCTTGAATGATTTTGAGTGCGGACAATTGGTTTCTTATTACTCAATCTGATTGGATTCTTACTCCATACTGTATGCCTTTGCACAGAATAATCTCTGTCACCAAACACATTTAAAGACCAGGAACATTGCCAGATCAATAGAACAGAAGAGTATGACATTACTAGTGGATCCTAGCATAAATAATAGTATATGCTATATCCTACAAAAGATCTCGAAACTCTTTGAATCCATAAATTGGATATTTTGCAGCTCGTAAAATCATTCTAAGTTTCATATCATTATGAGGGAACTTGCTAATTGATACCTACGTGCACTCAAAATTAGCAAATACTAGTTGTATTATGATTGATTTATGTAGCTTGAATATTATATATAATATATAATATTATATACCCTAGCCGTGTCGCCGTACCTAATTTTTTTGAAATTTGCCGTATCCCGCACCCGCAACCGTGTGACATAGCTTGTATGGATTCGCATCAAATGCAATACAAAAGAACAACAACAACGGCTAAAATGCAATACAGAAGAATGCTTATAAATAAACTTTGTAACATTTTTGCATTTATCTATTTTCAAGAAGGCCTAACTGGTTATTAAGTGTGGGTACTAACTTATTTATCAGGAAGAGGCGAATCCTTTCTCTCTTGTTGCTGATGAACTATCACTGCTATCTGACAAATTACGTGCAATGGTTGTTGCAGAGGTATGTGTTGTTTTCTTTATGTGTTTATAGGGATTCAACTTTTGGGGGAATTGTTATTTAATGAAAATTTTAGCGCCTTCATCAATTTAACTGTTGTAACTTGTGTGCAATGATGGCTAAACATTATCATCAAGTTACTATTGTCTTTGGTCTATATTCCTTTTTACAATACATTAAGTTCTGGTTTAGATGTGCGTAGTTTGGATCATATGTTGTTGATTTGTTTCTATTGCTCTTTGAGGTGTCTTTGAACCATAAAAGTGTGATTCAATTATCGGCTAACCATATCTTCTATTTATATTCTCATCAAATTTAAGTGGTGCAGAACGGTGCCATAATTTTTTCTTGCTTCACAAACATCATTTTAGACGTCTTATGGAACATTTTAGACCAAAAAAGAAAGGCCTTCACGTGATATTTATTGATATAGAAAAGCTTACGATAGGATACCAAGGGATATTCTTTAGAGAACCTTAAAAAAGAGGTATCTTTGGAGAACCTTAAAAAAAGAGGTATTTCATTGACATACATAAACCTTATAAGAGACATGTACGATGGTGCAAAAACATGTGTGAGGACTCATGAAGGAAAGACAAACTTCTTTGAAGTTAATATTGGGTTACATTAAGAATAAACTTTAAGTCCATACTTATTTATAATGGTGATTGATGAGTTAAAACATATTTAAGATGAAGTACTTTGGTGTATGTTATTTGCAGATGACATTGTGTTAGTGGAGGAGTCTAAGCTAAAAGTTAATAGAAAATTTGAACTATGGAGAGAAACATTAGAAAGTAAAGGCTTCCGACTTAGTAGAACAAAGACATAATATATGGAATATAAGTTTGATCATTTGGTTACATGAGAGGACATATAAATTAAAATCGACACACATTCCATTCCTCAAAAGAAAAGTTTTAAATACCTAGGGTCAATTTTTCAGAGTGATGAAAGAATTGATGGAGATGTTACGCATATAATTAATGCACGTTGGTTAAAATGGAGAGGAGCATCATGTATTCTTTTTGACCAGAAGATAACATTAAAGTTAAAAGGTAAATATTATAGAGCAATCATTAGACCTGCCATGTTTTATGGTTCTGAGTGTTGGGCAGTTAATCATCATGTACAAAAGATGTTTGTGACAAAAATGAAGATGTTGAGATGGATGAGTGGTGATACAAGGAAAGACCGTATACATAATGAGGTTATTGGAAACAAATTAGGAGTGACACCAATAGAAGATAAAATGAGAGAATATCGTTTAATATGGTTTGGACATATAGAAAGAAGATCAAAAGAAGAACCTCTAAGAAGGTATAAAAAACTAGATTTTGAAAGTATTAATAGAGGTAGAGGACAACCACAAAAGTGTTGGAAAGAAACAATAAAGAATGATCTAGCTTATTGTGAGTTAACTGCTAATATGGCACATGATAGGGCTTTGTGAAAACAAAAAATCCATGTAGCCCACCCCGTCTAGTATGGGAAAAGGCTTAGTTGTTGTTGTTGTTGTCACAAACATCCCTTGCTTACCATGGTTTTCATAATTATAGGAATGGGGTAGTGCTTCAAAGAGAAAAAGGCTATAGCAGTGATGGCCTTGTTCATGAGAATGATATTATAGTATTGTTCTATCTTTGGGTTCAAAGTTGAAACAGTTCATGGGCGAGGACATTGTTGAAGCTTTACTCTAGGAATAGTACTTTTAATCTTGATGTTGTCTCAGCCATGCATTTACTGTTCGCTATCTTTTCTGAGAGCTATTCTTCACTAATTGTCTCATTGCATTGGATGCACATGTCAATTGTCCAGGTTCCTAAGCTGGCATCCGCTGCAGAGTACTTTTTTAAAATGGGTGTGGAGGGAAAAAGATTTCGTCCTACGGTATGAGCTAGTACTGTATCAATCTTGAATTGTTTACAACAGCTTCTTGTAGCTTGAGAGCCGATTTTATTTGCTTAGGTACAATACGTCTTACCATAACATTTGTTCTCGACTGATGTTCAATTTGCATGATTTCTTGATATTTCCATATCACATGGAAACTTCTTAATTTGCTGTTTCATAAATTGCTTAAGTCTAGTGTTTTGTGTTCTTCAAATAAAAATTGTTTGTTTATTTGTTTCTTTACTTATGTTCTCAAGTCCTGAAATTAGTTGACTTTCATGCAGGTTTTGTTGTTAATGGCATCATCATTATCTGTGCCTGGAAAAACTACAGATGCTGAACTTAGTCTGTCAAAGGAACTACGTGCACGACAACGCTGTATTGCTGAGATCACTGAAATGATTCATGTTTGTTATGCGAACTATGTATTTTGGTCCTTTTTCATATTACTTTTTGATGAACAAGAACATCATATCTAAGAAGATGATTAATCATTTATAGGTAGCTAGTCTTCTCCACGATGATGTTTTAGATGATGCAGAGACGAGACGTGGTATAGGTTCACTAAATTTTGTGATGGGAAATAAGGTATTCAAACATTACTTGCAATAACTACTAAGTTTTTTAACCGTTTGCTAAGACTCACTATTTGCTGTTATTGTAAGAGTTAGCATTTGATGTTATATATTTAATTATTCATCAAGGTCCACTGAAATTCCTATTGTTGCCTGGGTTATTTGTTGCGTGTCGCAAAGTGCTATTGTTGAAGAAACTTATTATGATTCATATTCAGCCCAAGTATTGACGGACTCGAGATCTACTGGGAGATCTGATATCCAAATAGAGAATACCAAAAATGTTCCACTTATGTTGTAATATATATATATATATATATACTAAATAAGGGTAAAATAGTCTTTCAAGTTATAAAGTGTATATAAGTGTAATTGTGGCCATTAGGTCAGTTTTTAAGAGAGAATAAGAAAAGAGGCAGCCGCTAACCAAAGGAAGAGGGCAAGGTTGCCATTCCAGATTTGAACGATGTTTGTCATTTTTCTTTTGTGATTTGATGTGATTTCAATCAATATGGTATCAGAGCTTAATTCTTGGGATTATGACACTTGAAAATTATGGTGAAAAGGCTTGAAGATTGTGTAGAAAAGACATTCTTCAAAGGAGTTAGGATTTGTAAAAGGGAGCAGTTCAAAAATTTTGTTGGAAGGTATTTTACAACAAATAAGAAAGGGATACGAAAAAGAAAATTGAGAAAATACAAAGATCGCAACCTAGAGTGAGGGGGCAATCATGACATAAAAGGGAAAAGTGCTGAAAATTGCATACAATTTGAGTATAGATAAATCAGAGGTATTCTAATTCATGAATCTGAGATTGGATGACATAAATTTATCTCTAATGGGCAAGATCTATTGAACTGACAGTGTTGACTAAGGAAAAATGGGAATACCTAACTGGAGAAATTCTCACACCTAGCATTACCGATCCTTCGTTCTTTAGAGAAAATACCTTGGTAAGTGATTGGTTGATTTAGTCAATGATACCTTCCAGTGGAAGTACTTTTATGTGCTTTTTATCAACCCATGAGATTTTACTAGATGCCTAAGATGCCTATGCTTATAGAAATAATATTGTTAAGAAATACGAAATTATAGAGAGGATTTAGAAATGCCGACAAGGGGGTAGAATCGTAAGTGAATATTACGGAGAGCTTTGAGGATTATGGGAAAAACTGTAATTTTATTCGAAAACGAAATACTAAAACTATATGAAAGAAAGAAATGAAGAATTTGAAGAAAGAAAAATATGACTTGTTATGGGATATTTCTTCAACCATCTTCAGTGGGGAAGAACTTTCCTCACTTAGCATAATTTATTCACTAATTTTGAGAGGAGAGAGGTGGCATCTTGAGAAGGAAGAAAAAATAGCAGCACTGAAACTGTAACCTTTGTTGGAAAGAATTTTAAGCCTACCTCCAGACTTAGAGGTAGAGGAGGAGGGCATAGTAGAGGGTACTTTTAGGATTCTGTGCTCAGGTGCTACAGACCATATTGTAGGAACTAGAGGGTAGATGATTGTGCTTTCAAGATTTTGGACTTAGGTGATACAAACCATATGGTGGGACAACATGCATTGGTATTAAGATGACTGATGGGTCAAATACTCCCATTGTGGGAGAACAAAGTATTATTACATCTCTTGGACTGCTTAAAAACGTTCTATATGTTCCAAAGCTATTAGTGAATTTAGTGAATTTACTGGCTATTCAGTCTTTTGCTAAAGACTTACAATGCATAGTAAGATTTGATTCCACTTATTGCATTTTTCAAGAACTGAAGACGGAGAGAATCTGTGGTTAGGGTAGCATGAAGAGAGATGACTATAGTTTTATGAGCAAACCCGTATAATAGCAAAAGGAACCTCGTTACTTGTTGAAAAACAAAAAACAAAAGTGTCACTTTGGCATTAACGATTGGGACATCTTCCTCTCTCTAAGATTAGAGTTTTGTTACATGAGTTCCAGAGTTGTAATGATTTTATTTTAAGATGTAATACCTATCACGAAGCTAAACATCATTGTTTCCTTTCCATTGAATGAAATTAGATCTTTAAAACCCTTTGAAATTATCCATTCAGATATTTGGGGTACATGTTCCATTACTTTCTTACATGACTACAAATATTTTGTCTCATTTATAGATGATTGCAGTAGGTTTACTATGAATTACTTTTTGAAAACAAGAGATGAATTTTGTGAATGTTCTGTCCTCATATTGTGAGTTTATTAAGAATACGTTTCAGCATTCTATCAAAGTTATTAGAAGTGATAATCATGGAGAGTATATGAGTAATTCCTTTCAATTATACTTTTTATGTAAGGGCATATTATATCAAACTTTTTGCTCTTACTCTCTACAACATAATGATGTTTCTGAAAGAAAGAATAAACATATATTCGAAGTGGCCAGAACAACTTTATGCTCTTACTTGGTCCAACGGCTGCACACTCTCTCTAATCTCATTTATTTATCTTGACCTAACGGGCAACAACACATTAGTATCTATACAACATTCTAATTTGAAAGACATATATACCCTAATAAGTAAATCTAATTCAAAACTAGACAATAGACAATAAATCATAAACAAAATACAAAACTAAACACAAACGACATATAAATCATGATTATTCTTTAACAATCTTGAGGAATAGAGGAAGAGTACAATTATACTCATATACAAGAATAAGGAAGACATTCATAATTTTGCAAATTATTGAGATATCAAGTTGTAGTATCGAGCTACAAGAATAAGGAAGACATTTACAAACTCCGCCTATATAAGGGATCATCACCCTTGCATGCCCAGTCCCAAGCCTAAAAAACGGAGAGTTGTGTTAGGCTTCCGACAGCTAGTGTAAAACTTTGTCGAACATAACATGAAATCTATAAAAAAGGGTAACAAATCCATGTAGCCGACTCCATCTAGTATGGGAAAAGGCTTAGTTGTAGTTGTAGTATCAAGCTATCAAGTTTAAGAACCATATTATGAAATTATGAGAAATAATTATTAAACGTAGGGTGAGACAAATATCGAGTACAACAGAAAACCAATTTGGATTCATGCTAAAAAGATTTATTCTTGAGGCTATTTATCTATTGAGACGTATTATTGAACATTTTAGAGAAAAATAAGAATTTTCACATGGTATTTATTAATCTAAAAAATGCTTATGATAGCGTGTTAAAAGATATTCTTTGGAGAACTTTGAAAAAGATAGGTATCCCTTTAACATATATTAATCTTATAAGAGACATGTATAATAGTGTATAAACTTATGTTAGGACCCGTGAAGGAATGATAGATTTATTTGAGCTTAATATTAGATTACATCAAGAATCAACTTTAAGTTTATATTTATTTATATTGATTATATTCAAGATGAAGTTATTTGGTGTATGTTATTCGCGGATAACATTGTATTTGTTGATGAGTCTAAAGGAAAAGTTAATCGAAAATTGAAACTATAGAGAGAAACAATAAAGGCTTTCAACTTAGTAGAACAAAGACATAATATATGGAATGCAAGTTTGATCATTTGATTACCTGAAATGCTATAGAAATTAAGATTGACCCATATTGCATCTAAGAAAATTTTTAAAATTTTAAATACCTAGGTTCACTTTTTCATAGTGATGGAGAAATTAATAAAGATATTACATATATAATTAATGCAAGTTGGTTAAAATGGAGAAAAAATAAAACTGTGACCTAAATTCCACTAGTATGTTCACTGGGTAGCGCTCCCCAGTGGATAGTTTTAGCCTTTAGGTGGTAGCTATTACCTTCTAAGTTATTCTATGGAGTGGATGCCGAGTTATTCTATAGAGTGGGTGCCCATCCAAGTGGACAGGTTTGGGCAATAGCCAATTTATATTCTTCCAGTTTGTCCTGTTGTCCAAGGTATCCTATCCATTTGGATGTGAAATATCCACTTGAACTTCAATAAAATCCTGTCTTGTTTCTAACATGTTAGGGACACTCTAGGCTTATATGGCTCATTGTTATTCTGGTCTATAGAGAGTTCTGTTTTTCGCGTACCATTTGTTCTATATGGACTTGTTGTCATGCATTTTGTTCCTACTGATGATGTGATCTGTCTACTATTCCTACACACCTTTGATTTTTTTCTTCTCATTTTCAAAACTTAAATCCCCCCATGTAAGGAATCACCCTTGCATGGCCGATCCCAAGCCCGAATAAAGGAGGGTTGCGTTAGGCTTCCGATAGCCAACATAAAACTTTGTCGGACTTATTTACCATGGATTTTATAAATTATGATAGGGCTTTGTGGAAACAAAGAATCTATGTAGCTAACCCCATCTAGTATGAGAAAAGGCTTAGTTGTTTTTCAAAACTTAAATCCCATGGCTCTTTATGTTCATGTACAACAACAACCTTTTCCCATACTAGACGGGGTCGGCTACATGGATTCTTCGTTTTCACAGAGTCCTATCATGTGCCATGTTAGCAGTTAACTCAATATAAGCTAGATCATTCTTTATTGTTTCTTTCCAATACTTTTGTGGTCCTCCTCTACCTCTTTTAATACTTTCAAAATATAGTTTTTCATACCTTCTTACAGGTGTTTCTTTTGATATTCTTTCTATATATCCAAACCATCTTAAATGATATTCTCTCATTTTATCCTCTATTGGTGCCACTCTTAATTTATTTCTAATAACCTCATTATTTATACGGTCTTTCCTTGTATTACCACTCATCCATCTCAACATCTTCATTTCTGTCACACATTTTTGTACATGGTGATGATTAACTGCCCAACACTAAGAACCATAAAATACGGCAGGTCTAGTTGCTGCCCTATAATATTTACCTTTTAAGTTTAATGGTATCTTCTTATCACAAAGAATACCTGATTCTCCTCTCTATTTTAACCAACCAACATTAATTCTATGCGTAACATCTACATCAATTCTTCCATCATTTTAAAAAATTGACCCTAGGTATTTAAAACTTTTTTTTTGGGGATGCAATGTGTGTCCATCTTAATTTTTATGTCCTCCAAAGTAGCCAAATGATCAAACTTACATTTCATATATTATGTCTTTGTTCTATTAAGTCAGAAGCCTTTACTTTCTAATGTTTCTCTCCGTAGTTTCAATTTTCTATTAACTTTTAGCTTAGACTCCTCCACTAACACAATGTCATCTGCAAATAACATACACCAAGGTACTTTATCTTTAATATGTTTTATTAACTCATCGAACTTAAAGTTTATCCTTGATGAAACCAAATACTAACTTCAAAGGAGTTTGTCATTCATTCATGAGTTTTCACACAGTTTTTGAACCATCGTACTTCTCTTATAAGATTTATCTATGTCAATAGGATACCTCTCATTTCTAACATTCTCCAAAGAACATCTCTTGCATCCTATCGTAAGCTTTTTCTAAATCAATAAATATCGTTTTTCTTGTTAGCTGTAAAATGTTTCATAAGACGTCAAAAAAGGTGAATCACTTCAACAGGAGATCTGCCTGGCATGAAACTAAATTTATTCTATGTTGTACTTGATACTTGTCTTAACCTACGTTCGATAATTCTTTTCCAAAATTTCCTAGTATGGCTCATGTTTTCTATAGAATTGGATTTTTTTGATCTTGTGCAACTTTCTTATTTAGCCTAATGTTTAAGTTTATTCCTACACGTGTGAGATTGCAGTTAGCTGTACTAGCTGGTGATTTTCTGCTTTCCAGGGCATGTGTAGCGCTTGCCTCTTTAAAAAATACTGAGGTAAATGTTTATTCTCTATCCTATTTACTTTATGTAAAGTTCTTTCCTTTTTGCGATACCTGACTTTCTTTTAGGTTAGCTTACTTCATTTATATTTTTTCCTTTGAAAATACTGATAGTATATGGCTTCAATTAGTGTCTGTGCTCTCATCCAATATACCAGAGCAGCTAATAGGAGTGGAGTTAGAAATTATTGGATTTGGAGATTAGAAAAATGAACTAGTTTCCTAGCCTATCTTTGTTTCAGGATTATTCTCTTGAAAACTGAAGGTCTTCTATTGGAGTTTATTCACTTGTATCAATGAAGCGCTGGTGCAGCTGATATGCACAATGGGCGCCGGGAAACATGAGGGATGGAGGTGGGAAGTGTAGAGCATGCTGTGTCTGTTCTTGAGGGAAGAGGTGATGTACGCAAGAGCTATGCGATTCAAGATGCTAATGGAAATGAGACTGAAAGGTTTTCACGGTATTAAAGCTTTACATCAACCTAAAGACTACCCATTTGTTAAGAAGGGATAACTGAGGCCACTAGGCACCAGGCCCACTAGAACCAAAGGCCAGGAGGGCCCAAACTAGCCATTGGGCCAGCGCTTCACAACCAGCAAGTATTTAACGGCTAGTTTTCTAGCAGTTGGATGCTGGCTAATGGCTAATTCATGTGTATATAAACACATCATGTGGAACATTGTATTCTAAGCCTTGTGTGGCTACCTGTGTATGATCTACTTTGTATTACTCAATAAAGATTTATTGTTATTTGCTGCTTACTATTGATACTTATCAACCATTTGATTGGTTGATTGTCTGCCGATACAACAGAGGGCTGTTGATAAACCTCAAGTGAGACTTAAGGTGCTGTTTTTCTGTTAAAGGATTTCGATAGTCATTGTGAAGACACTAGAATTGTCGATTTACTTACACCATTATGGTTAGCAAGGGTTCACCAGCTAACGTCAGGATACACCAAAGATACTCATCCAAATAAGTTATCGAAACAAGCAAAATTTTTCTAATGAACCATCAACCTTCTTATGAAGCAGGAAAAACAAGTTAGGAAAACTTGTTCAAAATTCAAAACAAAATTTCACCAAAACCTCTGTGTGTGGTTCTCTCTCATCATCCAAGATAGTTCCAAGTACCAAACACAAGTTCTAAAAACTCGAGACAAGCCAACAATTATAACATACCAATAGTCTAAAGTGCACTAATTAATGGGAACTACAACTGTATTGAATGGCACACAAACTGCATGATTTTTCAAGAATATTGTATCATACAACAGTCGGATAGAAAAAGCCAATAAAACTTATAAAGTTGGAGGAGTTCGTGTTCAAGCTTTTCCTATGTGACTTGTCCAAACTTTAGTAGTGTTGCTTGAAAGTAGCTTGTGAGAGACTTGTGTAGTGATGGTTGACTATAGCCATCAGAAAGGCTGGCATAGGTTTCTTTCCATAGTTGAACTTTGCAATATATAGTGTATTTCATTGATTTCTTCTACAAGTTTGTTGGTGCAAATTCTTGCTGAATCTTTTATATTTTCTTCATTGGGTTGTGTTGCTCAAACTATTGCTGTCCTGGTTATATGCGTCCTCCTGGATACATCTTAATCATGCGGTATCTTAATTTTGGACAATTTTTATGAAATTAGTTGTTTCCTGAGATGAATTTGTTTGTACTGTATCTTGCATATGTGATTTCTCAATTTACCTAATCAAATTGTCCCACCTTTGCAGAGTTTTTCACCTTTATTTATACATTCTGTAGGTTGTATCACTACTAGCTACTGTAGTTGAGCATCTTGTGACTGGTGAAACTATGCAAATGACGACGACTTCTACCGAACGTTGTAGGTATGTCGATTACTAGACACAGTAAAATGCATATGAACTTATGCCAATTCTTGATGTAATATTTTACTCAAAATTTGTGTTTGATTTTTGATGTCACTTTTGTTGTTTTAGATGAATAACTTAACTTTCACCCAGCCTTTGCATACACTAGTTGGGGTTGGTTAGAGAGTGATGTTTGAAAAGAATAACTTTATTAATTGAAACAAGAAGGAACTTATAGGGATTGGCAGATTGGAAACATTCCTCTAATCTGCCTAAAGACACCAAAGTCGGCACACCCAATCTGCCGTCCAACCTTTTTCTTATTGTGTCAACTTAACCCTAATCATCACTATTTATACTCTTTCTAATTTGAATTCCTAAACTACCCCTAATGACTACTAATTAATACTAAATAGACTAAAACGTGAAATACAATGAAATACATTCTAACATAACACGTGAAAACATTCATTAACACTCCCCCTCAAGTTGGGTGAAGGATATTTATCACACCCAACTTGGATAATGTCTCCTTTAATTGTCTGCTGATAGTAGCTTTAGTTAAGAAATTAGCTCTGTTTGGTAGATTGAACATACTCCAGTTTGAATTCTTGATTAGATACCTTCTCTCTGATGAAGTGACAGTCAATTTCTATATGTTTGGTTTTTTCATGATACACATGATTGGAAGCCATCTGAATTGCTGCACTACTGTCACAATATAGAGGTATAGAAAATCCCAGTTCACTGATAAATGAAGATGCTCATTTTCCTTCACACATGGCTTGAGCTATAGCTCTGTATTCTGCTTCTACTGTAGATCTGGCAACCACTGTCTGTTTTTTACTCTTCTAAGATACAATATTCCCACCGAGCAATGTAATATAACCTTTAGTTGATTTTCGATCATCACGTGAACTTGCCCAGTAAGCATCAGAATAAAGTTCAATGTGCAAATTAGATGATTTAGAATAAAGTAAATCCATTCCTGATGTTGATTTTAGATATCGAAAAATTCTATACACTGCATCCATATGATTATTGGTAGGGGAATGCATATATCTGCTCACAACACCAACTGCATAAGTAATATCTGGACGAGTAATAGTCAAATATATGAGCTTGCCCACCAACTTCTGATATTTGTGAGAGGTAGTAACATATGAGACATAATCAGAAATCGGATAATGTGCACATGTACGCTTACCTTTGCGAATAGCAATAAGAATTTCTAGGTCATCTGTCACTTCCACTTGAGGATCTGAATCAGGGGAATTATCTTTGGTGCTTGTATACGGGGCTAGTTCTTCTTAAGAGTAGATAATATTTCTTGATCCTCTCTTGTATGTCAAGATCTCCTCTTGCTTATTGACTTTATTCCTCTAATCATGTGTATCATCTTTGGCACCACCAAGGACTAATGGTAGAACATACGGAGAAATTTGCTGAGATGTAGTTAACTCCCCCTAAGAAGTGTAATAGGGAATAAATTCTATAAAAGTAACATCCATGGAAACATATAGCTTTTTAGCTAGAGGATCATAGCATTTATAGCCCTTTTGAGAGTTACAATAGCCAAGAAAATATACTTTACAGACTTAGGATCTAGTTTATCACGATTAGGTAAATGAACATGTACAAAACAGGTACAACCAAAGATACGGGGAACTATATGAAATGGTTTTGATTCTTTATTGAGACATTTCATTGGACTTTCACCTTCAAGGCTAGTATTGGGCATTCTATTGATCAGGTGAACTACGGTAAGGACGACTTCTCCCCAATAGAATTTAGGAACATTATTCTGAAGTAAAAGAGTCCTGGCCACCTCTAGAATATGACGATTTTTTCTTTCAGCAATCCCAATTTGTTGAGGAGTATAGGAACAAGAAGTCTAATGGACTATACCATGTATGTGTAAATATTCTGCTAATTGCTTGCTAATGTGCTCACTCCCATTGTCTGAACGCAAAATTTTCACTAAAGTGTTGAATTGGGTGAGAATGAATTTATGTACAATTGGAAAAATAGACAAAACTTCTGATTTTGATTTCATTAAATATATAATTGTAAAGCGAGTAAAATCATCAATAAATGAAACAAAATATCTCTGACCAAACAAAGAAGTAACAAGACTGGGACCCCAAATATCTGAATGGAGAAGCTCAAAAGGCTGAGACCGTCTAGAGTCACTCAATAGATAAGTGGCTCTTTGGTGTTTCCCAAGTTGACAGACATCATATTCAAACTGATGTTTATTGACTCTAAGATGAGGTAGAACACAGGGAAGTTTTGACACAGGTAAATGACCAAGACGACAATGTCAGAGTCGAATCTCTTAATCCTGAATTGTTATTGCAGAAGCTTTATAAGAAGTTCCATGCTGAAGATGATCTTCCAAGATGTATAAGCTCCTCTGTAATCTACCATGACCAAAGATTTTCTCCGTCTTCAGATCCTGAAACACACAACCAGTAGGAGTAAAAGTTATTCTGCATTTCATGGTAGAGTCAAAGAACTAACTGAAAGTAGATTTATTGGAAAACTGGGAACATGATAGACTGATGTTAAATCAGCAAAACACGTGGGTACACTTCCCTGACCAACCATATACGAGTAAGAGCCATTTGCTAACTTAATAGGCTCTCGTTTTGGAAGAAGTCTGTACTCTGAAAAATACGATGATTCTCCTACCATATGATCTGTAGCACTTGAATCAATAATCAAAGTCTTTGAATTAGAATAACAAGAGTTACCCTTCACAATGTGAGTTGCCTGAGCTATGAAGCTTGAGAGGAAGATGGTTGAGGCTGTTCAGATAGTCTTGTCTCTAGTCCTTCTATTCTCTTAATAAGCTCTTGCATTCCATCTGTATTAGAAGTTGTATTCTCAGCAGCATGAGTAGAGTGATTTCTATTTTTGTAATAGTCTGATTTGTCATGTAATTCCCAACAATATTCTTTGGAGTGTCTTGATTTTTAACAATGAGAGCAAATGAGTTTTTCTTTTTCATCAGGATGGGATCTACCACGACCCTGGATATCCTCCTCTTTCACGATAATGTGAATTTTCTCCTCTTATTTGGAGTGCATGTTGATCTGTAACAGAACTGATATTTTTCTCAAGTTTTCTTCGATCCTCTTCCCTGATTAATAATGAATATACTGTCCCCAATGAAGGTAATTCATCTCTTTCCAAGACATTGAGTTTTATTGACTCAAATTAAGAATTTACACCCCACAGTAAGTCGAATACTTTTTTCTTCTCGATCTCTGCATTTCTTTCAGTGTAACACGAAGAACACTTGATATTTGTATAATATAGAAGTTCATCCCAAAGTCCTCTGAGATCTGCTTAGTATTCACTTACAGACCGATTTCCCTGTTTACAATTTGTGATTCTTTCCAATATTTCATACTCTTTGGGCACATTCTTTTTTCTGGAATAACACTTAGATACTGCACACCAGATTTCATGAGCAGATTAAAGGAACATAAAAGTTTTTGCTATCGATGGAATCATAGACTGAAGTAATCAAGATGAAATTAGGGCATCTTCTCTTCTCCAACTTGAATATTGAGCATCATTTATATCTGGTCTCTATGTTTGACCCATTAGGTGAGCTCATCTCCCCCTTGCTATAATAGCCAACTCTACTGATCTTGACTATTTCAAGAAATTCCTGCCATCAAACTTAATTGTGGTAATCTGAAAATGTTCTAACTTTTCATTGGCAACGTATTCAGACATCACAATCTGGTTGTCAACCCCTTTTCCTTTACTTCCCATATATGCAAGTTTGAATAGAAGGTCTTAACAAAAAAAATTTCTTGTTAAATGTTTTGACCAAAAGAACCTGTATGCTGCTGCCACAATAATCAGCCTCTGCTGCTTACAATGATATATATTCCAACAACAAAGAAAAGGTCTAACCAGTGCTTGCTTACGAATGACCAATAATTCTTATATTTATAAAGACTCTATTGATGAGTAGATGAGTGAATCGAGTAACAACAAACCCACAAAATTTTTTGAGATTTACTCTGCACAGAACTGAGAGTTGAAGACTGCAAGTTTATAAGTTGTTTTCCTTTGGAAAGATATATATTCCAACGAACATAATAAATATCTGTAGTAGGTAGCTTGGAGATGATAATGAAGATCAACTTTGATTTTCAATGATAACTGCCGTTGGTAACCTGAAGATGATAATGCTGCCTCAAGACGTGACATAATGATAATAACAAACCTGGGATTGTTAATGAATAACAACCGCAGGTAACTGTTCCTTGATGTGGATGACTGGAATCTGCTCACATGAATTTGGGGTTGACGCAGTCACGTTTCTTGAATATGATGACCAACGATTGTTGCCTACTACCAGGAAATTATCAGTCACGTTGAAGGCCAACACAATTTGCAGAGTCTGATTTCAGGCGCTGACACAAGTATTTTCTTGACTCCCTTTCTTTCTCAAATGATTTAATCAATGTTCCAAGGTACAGTTTCTTCGTTCCAACAAAAGATTCACTGATTTTCCAGCCTAATAGACTCTGATACCATGAAAAGAATAACTTTATTAATTGAAACAAGAAGGAACTTACAGAGATTGGCAGATTGGAGGCATTCCTCCAATTTGGCTCAAGACACCAAAGTCGACACACCCAATCTACCGTCCAACCTTTTTCTTATTGTGTTAACTTAACCCTAATCACCACTATTTATACTCTTTCTAACTTGAATTCCTAAACTACCCTTAATGACTATTAATTAATACTAAATAGACTAAAACGTGAAATACAATGAAATACATTCTAACATAACACGTGAAAACATTCTTAACACTGTTAACTTTTAATAGTGCTGGGCCATTAGGACCCAACACCCCCCCCTTGGACTCGCCGTTGAGGGCCATTTAACACCCAATAGCTAGTAGTGTAGGTGTTGGGAGCAGTTGCTCCCACTAGTCCCTCCTTCCTTCTCTCTCCTCACTTGTAATAAACCTCTATAAATAGAGGATGCTCTCAAATGAATAATTAGAGTTTTTTGTGCTCACTTGACTTATTTGGTGTTATATTTATTTGGTTTGTCTTGTGTACCAAGTGGTTGGTAAATTGGTTTCTTGAAGATCTTGCGAGATTATTTCTATTTGTTGGAGATCCTCTTTAGTTTATATTTCTATAGTTAATTTATTGTATTTGGGTCATATGTATCCCAATGGATCAGATTCTAATCCATTGAGAGCTAAGTATTATTAGTTCTACTAATTAGGGGCATTTAGGTCTTTCAAGTTATAAACTAGTATAAGTAATTTTCTAAGTGTAAACCATGTGAATAAATGAATGGAATAAGAGAGAGAGGGGGTGAGAGCCAGTGTTATCCGTATCACACTGTATCGTATCGTATCGTGGGCCACCATGATACGATATATCTAAGTGTATCGTGATTTAAAGGTTATCGCATTGTATCATGCGATACGGTGCGTATCGCCCGTATCGTACGATAAAGGGTCCCTTGCTGAATCGAAACACGCATTTTTGCGAGTTTTCTCTCTATCTTTAGACCTTCCCATGCTCTCTAAGAACCGTTCTTCGCCTTCTTGGTGTTCAAGGCTCCAAAAACGTGCTCTATGGTGTTCGTGCAAGCCTCATATCGCGGATTTAGGTATATTTTGTGTTTTTCTTCACTTTTTCCTTTTTATTTATTGTTTTCTTTATTTCTTTGTATTTTTCTTTTTTTGAATGATAAAATATGAAGTTATTAAGTGTGTGGATATGATTTTTATTACATTCATGAAGTGGGAGACACTCTATTTCAGTGTTATTTGACGATTGGGGATTTATGAAGTGCTTTTATTTTTAGGTTTTTGATTGAATTAAAGTACTCAATTGAGATGATAGAAAGGGGTGTTAGAGACTCCCATTCTCGTTCTGATGATCCGACATGGCATTGGGATACACCAGTTGAGGGTTCTATATTAAAGATCAGATAATTATTTTGTAAGAGGGTGGTTAGTGGTGAAATTTCAAGGTTGAAACACCACCTAGCAAGGACTAGGAAAGAAGTTGCTCCATGCACAGGCATAGTTAGAAGTTTGCCAGAAGGTATTAAATGACAATGTTTGCAAATGATTAAGAGTATACAGGAAAGGAGACAACAAACGGATGATTTGGAGATGCTTAAAGACGATCATGATGCTACTGGATTTGGATTCACTGATAGTTTGCCTTCAGATGCTAGAACAGAGATTGGTAGTAGTATTTCACGAGCACCTAGCAGGAGAAAGAGGGTTGCTAAAGACTTTGGAGGTGGTAGAAGAGGAAGTTTAGGAAGGAGTAGAGGAAGAGCTTCTTCTAGCATACATTCATTTTTTTCTCTTACTACTACACCTGATGCTCAACCTGAAATTCATGCTGTTCAACCTGAAATTCGTGCTACTATGGCTTCAGAACAGTTGCATGATCAGGCAGACCTTGCAATAGGCAGATGGTTTTATGATGTATGTATTCCATTCAATGCAGCAAACAATTTTCATTTTCAAGCAATGGCAGATTCAATTGCTAACATCGGTCTAGGATACAAGATGCCCTCCTATCAGAAGTTGAGAGGAAAGATCTTAGATAAGACCGTCATTGAAGTGCAAGAATACTGTTTGATATTGAGAGTCATGTAAGGAGACAGGTTGCACTATCATGGCAGATGGATGGACAGATAGGCGAGGAAGGACCTTGCTAAACTTTCTTATCTACTGTCCTAAAGTTCTTATGTTTTTGAGATCTTTGGATATGTTAGAGGAGAGACACACTACAGATATTCTACGACAAAAATTTGATAATGTTATACAAGAGGTTGGGCTGGAGAATGTAGTCCAATTGATTACAGATAATGCAACTAACTACAAAGCAGCTGGGAAGGAGTTAGCTGATATTTATGGGACTTTCTACTGGACACCATGTGCAGCCCATTGTTTAGATCTCATCCTTGAGGACATTGGTGAGATGGATAAAATAAAGGCAGCAACTGAGTGTTGCCAAGATATTACAAAATTCATTTACAACCATGCATTTATTTTGTGTATGATGAGGAGATATACAGAAGGTGCAGAGCTTCTTTGAACAGCTGCAACTTAGTTTGCAACAAACTTCTTATCTGTACAGAGTATCGTGAGACAGAAGCAAGCATTGAAGATAATGTTCTCCTTAGATGAGTGGCAATAATTTCCAAAGTTGCCTCAGAACAGAAGAAATGGAAAGCTGAATGAGATTTTCGAGACAATATTCAGGAGTACATTTTGGAATGCATGTGTAAAACTGTTGAGGATTTATATGTCCTTTAGTAAAGGTTTTGAGATTGGCTGACAGCGAGGAGAAACCATTTATGAGCTACCTTTATGAAGCCATGGATAGGGCAAAAGAAGCCATCAGAAATAATTTTAATGGAAAAGAGAGAGATTATGTGTCCGTGTGGAAAATAATTGATAATAGATGGAATAAACAATTGCATCAGCCTATTAATGCAACAACATATTATCTAAACCCATCATTCAGGTACTCAACAACCTTCAAATGGGACGGTGAGGTTAATCGAGGCATCATTGATTGTATTGATAGATTAGTCCCCGATGAGAGCATAGCAGATGCTATACATCAAGAGATAAAGATTTATGATAATGCTGTTCACTTGATGAGTTTGCCTGTAGCAATTCGCAACCGTACTACGATGCCTCCAGGTAAATTGTTTATCTTTTTTTTTAAGTTTCATTTTATATTACTATGGATTATGTCTCTAATGTTTGTCTTTTTCTACATATGTTTGGTGGAATAGGTTTGGAATTGATTGTCTGAACCTTAAAGATTTTGCAGTAAGAGTCCTGAGTCAAACCTATAGTGCAACGGGTTGTGAAAGGAATTGGAGTGTCTTTAAATACATCCATACAAAGAAGCGCAACAGGTTGGAACATAAGAGACTAAATGATTTAGTTTTTATTCGTTGTAATATGCGTCTTAGTGAAAGGTAATGTTGTATTTCTTAAATGTTCAATTCAATAAATTTTTGACTTCAATTGTTAATATTGTTTACTAATTGTTTATCTTTGTTTGTTGTAGGCAATTAAAAAATGTAAATAGAAACCAATTTGATCCAATAAGTTTGGATAATTTTGATATATTAGAAGATTGGATTATAGAAGACAATGAAAAAAATGCCCTCCTAACTTAAGAAGACATTGCATGGATTAATTTGGAAGGAGCGCAACAACAATATCAAGGAGATGAAGATTTTGATTTTTAAGCAGAAGATGTTGTTGATGATGATGATGAGGATCTTCAGCAAGGAGAAAGATTATTTAGTTAATGATCCTGATTATAATTTGTAAAATGTAAATGTATTTCATTTTTTTGATTCAAAATATGTAAATTTGGATGCAATTGTTTAATGTTAATGTTTAATCTGTACTAAACTTTGCATTATATGAATTTAAAGTAATTATCAGATTTTTACATATTTTTTCAGATTTTTCTTGATTTTTTTTGGATTTTTACTAATTTTTTTGATTTTTAAATTAATTTTTGTATTATTTTAATATTAAAGTACGATATGGGCGATACGATACAATATGATATGCTTGTATCGTGGAGCCCAGCGATACGCGTCAGACAACACTGGTGACAACCCATGGTGACGCCAACACTTTGCTTCAGTTTCATGTTATTTCTCGTTTAGTTTGTTATTATTCTTATTTGGGTTGTTTCTCAATATAGTATCAGAGCCTAATCTATGAGATTAGAGTATTTTTAGGGTTGCGTGGATTGATCGTACTTAGAAGAAATTTCAATTAGGTTCCTTATTTTTCAATAAGGATTGTTTCTAAAAAGGTTTTCCAGTAATATGAAAAATGAATTGCTGAAAAAGAAAGAAAGTTTTATTTTAGCCCTTGAAATAAAGGTTAATCGTCATGATTGAAAGAGGGAAAATTGTAGATTATGGTGAGAATGATGTTCATATAAAGGAGAAGCCTTTCAAATTACAAATATAAAGTTGGATGAAAAAATTATCTTTAATGGACATGCTCGCCATCCTACTCCTGATGGCGTAGAGAAAATGCTCTTCTAAGTGTATGACTTATCCAATCCATGACTCCTTCTATTGATAGTATTTTTATGTTTCTAGAGTAAGCAAAGGACATATGGTTGGCTACTCATGTCCTATCCCTTCTCCTTCGTAGCATTGGATAATATTTTCTCGTCTAATTCCAGGATATGGATAGTTAATTTGGGGGTGATTGATCATATAGTTATTATGAATTTTTTTTTTAATGATTATCAATCAACTCAGAAGGGGCAAACATCAAATTAACTGATCGATCCACCATTCTCATAATGGGAAAAGAGAGTATAACTACATATTTTGGAACTTTGAAAATTGTTTTACATGTTTCCAACATTTCAATTAATTTGTTAACTACTATTTTTTTTGATAAACCGCATGCCTACTAATGGACTTGGTGATTCTCTTTTTCATACTTTATGTCTCACTCAAAAACAATTTCATGTACCACTAAGGATGTTTGGATGAACATGTTTCGTATATATTTTTGGTAATGCTAGAGACAAACTTGATGTTAGAGTTGTCAAGTGCATTTTCTTGAGATATTCCTCTACATAGAAGGGATATAAGTGTTATGATCCTGAAAAGAAGAAATGATATATCACCATGGATGTTACATTTTATGAAAACTTACAGTACTTTGGTGCATACGATAGAAAATTATCAAATTCTCCCAATAGTATCATCTTACTGATATTGCGAGTAGAAGAAAGGAATGAAGAGACAACTGATCCGACTGAAGGAAAAAAATGGCATTGTCCTACCAAATCCTAATGCTACCCTCAATCAAGATACGACTCCTAAATCAGTTCTACTAAGTACTCAGGTAAATCCTTTAAATCCTTCTAGTAATTCACATGATTTACCTATTGCTCTTCGTAAAGGAAAAAGAGAAGGAGCCAAATATCCTATTCATAAAATGGTATCCTATTCTAATTATCCAAAAGAATATCAGTTGTTTGTGATGAATGCAGATAAGGCTTATATTCTTTAAGATATAAGAAGAAACTGAACAATGTGCAGAATGGAATACAGCTATGCGAGATGAAATTCAAGCTTTGAAAAAAAATAAAAAACTTACAGAGTTACCACCGGAGAGGAAGACCGTTGGTTCTAAATGAGTATACACTATCAAGTATAAGTAGATGAGAATATAGAAAGATACAAAGCAAGGTTGGTGGCTAAAGGTTATAGCCAATCCTATGGGATTGACTATACTGAAACATTTGCATCCATTGCAAAATTAAATACTATTAGAATTTTCTTAAGTTTGACCGTGAATCATAAATGGGACTTGTGGCAGTTGGATGTGAAAAGTGCCTTTCTTCAAAGAGATCTTATTGAGGATATCTTTATGGATTTACCACATGGTTATAATCGGAAGATTGAGTCACACAAAGTATTTGTTGAAATTGTCGAGAAATGCAACGGATAATAAACACTAAATATATTAATAAAAAAGAGAAGTACCAATGGAGATCGGAGGAGGGGGTGGACCTCCAATAGAGGCCGCCCCCTCTTTCTCTCTCTTTCTTAATCTCTACAATACTAACCCTAATACAACCTGTCAGCCCTTACAAAAGGAGCTGTAAAACATAAAATTACCAAAATACCCCTAGTACAAAAAATTACCAAAATGCCCTTACGAATTCAGACAATTACAATAATACCTAAAACATCAAATTTACTGTCCCAAGACATCAAATGTACTAAAACTGACTCTAAACTCATATTCTTTAACACCTCCCTCAAGTTGGGAGTGAGATACTTCAAACTTCAAACTTGCCAAAAGAATCTTCATAAATCTGCAACATTCTTCAACTTAGCCTTCTTGATTGATCATTGTCTTCGTCACTAATCTAATCTTCAACAACTTCTTTGGCTGTAACATCTTCAATTCAGTCTTCCTGACTGATCATATCAAGCAGCATCTCTGGCTGCAAATAAACTTAGCCTTTCTGGTTGATCATCTCTGGCTGCAACATCAACTCGGCCTTCCTGACTGATCATATCAAGCAACATCTCTAGCTGCAATATAAACTTAGCCTTCCTGGCTAATCATCGCAAGCAACATCTATGGCTGAAACATCAACTCAGCCTTCATGGTTGATCATCTCTGGCTGCATCATTACCTCTACCTTCCTGGCTGATCATCAACATGACTTTATTCACCACACGTGCACGAGCGATCTCTTCGAGGCTTCTGTAAAACAACTTGACTTATCAGGAACATAAGGGTAACACACGATCCTTCTATGGGTATCGGTTGCTCCCTCTCTCTTTCTTCTTTTCATAAAGTGATTCGGCAGCTACACTTCAAAAAACATGTTTTTCTACTCTTGAAAAAACTTATCTTTTTGTGATAGTAGGTACTACTCCACCATACACACTTCACACGGCTTTTCCTGCGCCCTTTCACATGGTGACTGCTGTCGGTGTGTTGGTTGGGTGCTCTCTTTCTACCACTCAAATGGTAGAATACAAACATTTGCTTATACTAGTTGGTCTGTGCCCCTTCACATAGTGACTGCAGTCACTTTTTCAGCCCTCCTAGCTGTTTACTTCAGCAACTCAAGGTTTTGATTTTTCATGCTTCTTGGTGATACTGTCAAATTCTACAACAACTAAGCATTTTCCCATACTAGACGGGGTCGGTGATTCTATACCAACAAATTTTTCTGGCCTCTTCTATGATTTGATTTGTCATGCATATGTGGTGACAAGTAAACTGATTTTCTGCACTCTTTCTTTTTCTTCTATTTGTATTTCTATTGTTTAACCAAATAAAAAAAACACTCAATACGTAAGAATTCATATTTTCTGCATATTTTCTGAATTTTACAGCTCCTTGGCTGTCTTTTTTTTTTTTTCAAGCAGCCTTCCTGATGAAACACTTTTTTAGCAACCTTCATGGTTGCAATATTCTTCAGCTTAACCTTCAAGGTTGCCTATCTTCAGCAGCTTCATCTATTTTCTATTTTCTGTAAACTTTCAAGGCTCAGTAGATTGGAGGTCCTTCACTTGCACTCATGGCCGTAACAAGATCTTCTTAGCTGCAGTAGTCATACTCATCTGTATAACGGATATCTTCATTTTCAGTCATGTCAGAAGCTCCATCCATATAAAATTTAAGTTCACAAAGATCTCCAAATTGTTTTCTGCTTGAGGGCTTATTCTTTATAACATTCTGCACATCTTTCAGATTTCCAATTGAGCTATCTGAATTATAACCAGAAAAAGGTTTTTCTTTTATGTGGCCAACCGCATTACTAGAACTAGGTGCTGTAACAGGATCTGAGTTGTCACAAGGGCCAAAAGATGGATCAGAAACAGAAGGGACTGCATCTTGACGTCCAATATGACTTAGCCGCAAATCCTCAGGGATGTTAGCATACCACTGGTGATACAATACCAAACATTGAACCATATGTATAACTGGATTATTTCTACATTCAGGTTCCTGCACTAGACATAAAATTTCTCCTCAAGATAAATTTTGTGGCTGAAGTGACGAGTAAATCACCCTCGACACCTAAGCTTCCAAACATTTTTCTGTTCCTTCCTTGAAAATATTATCGGCAATGTACTTGACATAAATGGAGACGAATTTGCACTGCTTGCAGACATTCTTTGGAAAATTGATCTTCAAATTGAAAATGTGCAGTTTGAATGTTTAGAAAGAGCGTAGCAAACTCTTCCCACACATTGTATGTGCCACATGTGGCATCCAGATGTAAAGCAATCATCTCAACTAGCTTCTCCGTAGCATAATTCCCAGACTTGTGCATTTTGATCTGGTGAATTAATGAATCTCTTGATGTTGGATCCTTCTTCAGAGCGTCCTTATGAGAAAAAGTAAGACGAAGTTTTTTTTATACGAAGACCCCCAAACAGATGAGCCCTTATCCTGGACGAAATTGAGTGCTCTGAATTAAGAGAAAAAATTCTTCAGCTCTTCCCATGCGTCTTCAACTAGACCACCAAGCAGCAGTAAATTTATCCATCGCATAATATGTTGTGTAGTAATTTGTTCCAACAAAATCTAAGGAACCTTTAACCATGGCTGATTCTTTCCTTGTAAACTTTGGTAATCGACTTCCTACTCGGCTTCTCATTGAGATCGGGTAGTCTCCTCTGAATAATGGATCCATAAACCATCCAAACTGGAAATCTTGTGCTCTATGTGTAGCTGCAATATCTTCTGAAGAAATTGAGATGGGTGTGAACCACATCACATCAAATGATATCCTGATTGATCCTTTCTGTTGTGGCTTGTATTTTCTTCGATAAATATCAGCAACCTTAGCATGTGAAAGAAAGACATTAGCAGAGTTCCCTGCCCTACAAAACAGGTGAAGGAGAATGGAGCACCGTCCAGGCGCCTGGAGACCAACATCATATCCTTGTGTGGCAAATGTATGGGGCTCATTAAATGTGATCCAGTGCTTCACCCTGTCTACTTTCCATATCTACCTTTCTCGTTTACTTTCCATAAAATCAAGAAAAGTAATTGTAACTTCCATTTCTAGCATTTGAAAGAAATGAAATTACTTTTTCTAAAAGAAACTGATCTTACTTTCCAGAATTTTTGCGTAACCACTTTCAAAAAGGATGGCTCATGTATTTTCAGTGGAAAGTCGTTTCTGAGCATAACCAACTTTTTCACGTTAATTACAAGTTGAACAGCCTCCTAGAGCTCTAGTTTCTTCCTCTTTTTTGTTGGCTGCATTATGGTTAATCACATGGATGTATTCATCTCAAAATCGTTTGCTACATATATTGAGAGCCTACGGTGCGATACGATACGAGGGCCTACGGTGTTCGTGCAAGCCTCCAAACTCGGATTTTGGTATATTTTTAATGTTTTTCCATTTTTTTCCTTTATATTTATTGTTTTTTGTGTTATTTCGGTTTTTTTTTTAATGACAAAATATGAAGTTATTAAGTGTGTGGATACGATTTGTATTGCATTCATGAAGTGGGAGACACTCGATTTGAGTGTTATTTGAAGATTGGGGGATTTATGAAGTGCTTTTATTTTCAGGTTTTTGTTTGAATTAAAGTACAATATTGAGATGGCAGGAAGGGGTGATTGAGACTCTCATTCAAAGTCTGATGATCCGGCATGGCAGTGGGGTATACCAGTTGAGGGTTCAAGGTTAAAAATCAGATGTTTATTTTGTGAAAAGGTGGTTAGTGGTAGAATTTTAAGGTTGAAACACCACCTAGCAGGAACCAGGAAAGAAGTTGCTCCATGCACAGGCAGAGTTAGAAGTGTGCCAGAAGGTATTAAATGGCAATGCTTGCAGATGATTGAGAGCATACAGGAAAGGAGACAACAAAAGGATGATTTTCAGATGTGTGAAGAAGCTGATGATGCTACTGTCACTGGAGTTGGATTCACTGATAGTTTGCTTTCAAATGTTAGAACAGATATTGGTAGTAGCAGTTCGCGAGCACCTAGCAGAGGAAAGAGGGTTGCAGCTGAAGACTTTGGAGGTGACAGAAGAGGAAGTTCAGGAAGGAGTAGAGGAAGAGCTTCTTGTAGCATACATTCGTTCTTTCCTCCTTCGACTACACCTGGTGCTCAGCCAGGAATTTGTGCTGCTATAGCTTCAGAACAACTGCACGATCAAGGAGACCTTGCAGTGGGCAGATGGTTTTATGATGCATGCATTCCATTTAATGCAGCAAACAGTTTTCATTTTCAAGCAATGGCAGATGCAATTGCTAACATTGGTCAAGGATACAGGATGCCCTCTTATCAGAAGTTGAGAGGGAAGATATTAGATCAGATCGTGATTGAAGTGCAGCAATACTGTTCGACTTTGAGACAATCATGGAAGGAAACAGGATGCACTATCATGGCAGATGGATGGACCGATAGGCGAGGAAGAACATTGCTAAACTTTCTTGTATATTGTCCTAAAGGACTCATGTTTTTGATATCTCTAGATATGTCAGAGGAGAGGCACACTGCAGAGATCCTACAAGAGGAATTTGATAAGGTTATACAGGAGGTTGGGCTAGAAAATGTAGTCCAATTGATTACAGATAATGCAGCTAAATACAAAGCAGCTGAAAAGGAGTTAGCTGATATTTATGGGACTTTCTACTGGACACCATGTGCAGCCCATTGTTTAGATCTCATCCTCGAGGACATTGGTGAGATGGATGAAATAAAGGCAGCAACTGAGTGTTGCCAAGATATTACAAAATTCATTTACAACCATGCATTTGTTTTGTGTATGATGAGGAGATACACAGAAGGTGCAGAGCTTCTTCACACAACTGCAACTCGGTTCGCAACAAACTTCTTATCTGTACAGAGTATTGTGAGACAGAAGCAAGCTTTAAAGAGAATGTTCTCCTCAGATGAGTGGCAACAATTTGTAGAGTTGCCTCAAAACAGAAGGAACAGAAAGTTAAATGAGATTGCAGAAACGGTTTTTAGAAGTTCATTTTGGAATGCATGTATCAAATTATTGAAAATTACTTGTCCTTTAGTGAAAGTTTTGAGATTGGCTGACAGCGAGGAGATACCATCTATGGGCTACCTTTATGAAGCCATGGACAGGGCAAAAGAAGCGATCAGAAATAACTTTAATGGAAAAAAAAGAGATTATGTGCTCGTGTGGAAAATAATTGATAGTAGATGGAATAAATAATTGCATCAGCCTATTCATGCAACAACCTACTATCTAAACCCATCATTGAGGTACTCAGCAACCTTCAAAAGGGACGGTGAGGTTAATCGAGGAATCATTGAATGCATCGACAGATTAGTCCCTGATGAGAGCATAGTAGATGCGATACATCGAGAGATGGAGATATATGATAATGCTCTTCACTTGATGGGTTTGCCTGTTGCAATTCGCAACCGCTCTACGATGCGTTCAGGTACATTGTTTATTTTCATATTTAAGTTGCATCTTACATTACTGTGGATTTTTATGTCTCTAATGTTTATATTTTTTTTACAGATGTTTGGTGGAACAGGTTTGGAAGTGATTGTCCAAACCTTAGAGATTTTGCAGTTAGAGTCTTAAGCCAAACCTGTAGTGCAACAGGTTGTGAAAGAAATTGGAGTGTTTTTTAACACATCCATACAAAAAAAACGCAACAGGTTGAAACACAAAAGGCTTAATGATTTGGTTTATATTCGTTGTAACATGCGCCTTCGTAAAAGGTAATGTTGTATTACTTTTAAATTTTTAATTCGATATTATTTAACTTCAGTTTTCAATTGTTAATATTACTTACTAATTGTTTATCTTTGTTTGTGTCGTAGGCAATTAAAAAAAGTAAATAGAGAAGAAAGTCAATTTGATCCAATAAGTTTGGATAATTTTGAGATATTAGAAGATTGGGTTATGGAAGACACTGAAGAAAATGCCCTCCTAACAGAAGAAGACGTTGCCTGGATTAATTTGGAAGGAGCGCAACAACATTATGTAGATGAAGAATTTGATTTTTAAGAAGAAGGTGTGGGCATGGCTGATGATGATGAGGATCTACAATAAGGAGAAGATGAAGATTATTTAGTTGATGATCCTGATTATAATTTGTAAAATGTAACATTATATGTAACTATAGTGTATTGTAAATTATGTCTGTATTTTATTTTTTGGATTCAAAATATGTAAATTTGGATGCAATTGTTCAATGCTGAATGCTCAATCTGTACTAAACTTACATTATATGAATTTAAAGCAATTATCAGATTTTTCCTGATTTTTTTCGATTTTTTACTAATTTTTATTAATTTTTGCATTATTTTAATATTAAATTATGATACGATACGATACGCCCATATCGTGGAGTCCAGCGATACACGATACGATACGCGTCAGACAACACTGGATACACGTGATCACGTGTGAGACAAATCTACCTGAATTTGTTGGTTTGCGTGAATTCCTATTTGGGATATTGGCGTATTTTGATTGTTGCGTGAATTCGTAGTTGGGATATTGGCATATTTTGATTGTTTGAAGCTTTTATTCATCCAAGATCAGTGAAGATGTGGTGAATATGTTTCTTATCTCTGCGTAAGTCTTCATTTGGGAATAAAAAGGTATATTGGTTGAGTGGATTAAGGTTGTGATTCAACAAAAAATTGGACTTGCTGGTTATTGTATTCCAGTCATATATTTGATAGAGATCAGTTGTTCAATTCACAATGGAAAGATTAAAGATGGGAGATGGAAATGAACATTCTTCAGACAAAGGAGATGAATTTCAAATCACGAACTTAAAGTTAGACGGAAAAAACTATCTTTAGTGAGCCAGATCAATAGAGTTGGTCATAATAGTAAGGGAGCAATGGGATTACTTGACAGGTGATATACCCCAACCCCCTGTTACTGATCCACTTTACTCTTGATGGCGTAAAGAAAACGCATTAGTCACTGCATAGCTGATTCAATCAATGTCTCCATCAATTGGCAATACCTTTATGTTTTTAGAAACAGCTAAGGATATTTAGCTTGCAGTTCAGGATGCCTATGCACAAAGGAAGAACATTGCTAAGAAATATGACCTCATAGAGAAGATTAGGAAGTGCAGGCAGGAAAGCAGATCAATCAGTGAATATTATGCTGAACTTAGAGGTCTATGGGAAGAACTTTAATTCTACTCAAAAACTAAATGTCAAAGTTGTTTACAGGAACGCAATGAAGAGTTTGAAAAACGCAAAATATTTGATTTTCTATGAGGTATTTCTTCAGAGTATGAGGCAGTAAAGAATAATATTCTTAGCAGAGAAGAACTTTCCTCATTAAGTACAATTTACACTCTATTACTACGGAAAGAAGACAGGAAACAGTTAGAGAAAGAGACCAAGGTCAGTTCTGAAAATACTGCTTTTGTGAGAAGAAATAATTCTACTCCTCAATTTTCTCGTGGGAGAGGAAGTTATGGATATGAACATGGTAGGGGTAGACTTCCACTTACCCCTGAGGAAAAAAACAAATTAACTTGCTCCCATTGTGGAAAGTCGAGACATACTAAAGATACTTTCTGGGAAATAGTGGGCAGACCTACTTATTTTCAGAATAAGACTAATAAGGCTTACTTCAGTGGTGATCAGAGTAGTGCTGCGGACACATGGAGGGCCCAACCTAGAGATAACCAAAATACTGATCATAGTGCTACATCTTTGGCAGATATGAAGAAAGAAATCAAGTTACTTAAATCTCGTTTAGTTGATGCAAATCGTCCATCCACATCATCTCATAATGATTCTCAAGCAATAATGGCTTATCCGTTTTCATTTATGGTTGAGGGTAATATTAATGTTTCTCACTCCCGAATTTGGGTCATTGATTCTGGTGCAGCTGATCATATGGTTAATAGAAGAGATTACTTTGATAAGTATGAGTTATCCCATGAACAGATCAATATCGGACTAGCAGATGACTCACATACTCCTATTGTTGGGAAATGAAGTATTATTACATCATTTGGTGTACTACAGAATGTTCTTCATGTTCCTTATATTTCAGTTAATCTGTTATCAGTTTTTGTAATGATTAAAGATCTGAAATGTCGAATAATTTTTGAATCTACTGGATGTCTCTTTCAGGAACTCAGGACGGGGAGGATATTTGGTCGGGGTAGTTGGAGAAGAGGTCTCTATCTATGCGAGGAACATAACGGCGTGGCTCTGTAATCAACTGTTATCACAGAGAACTAGAAAGAAGATATATCTCGGTGGCACCGAAGACTAAGACATTTACCTCTCTAAGATTAGAATGTTATTACCACAGTTTAGTCATTGTAATGATTTTGATTTGAGTTGTGAAACTTGTCAGAAAGCTAAGCATCACCGTGTTTCTTTTCCTTTGAGTGAAGAAAGATCTTTAACTCCTTTTGAGATTATTCAGTTTGACATTTTGGGACCTTGTTCTACAATTTTATTGCATGGATACAAATATTTTATATCATTTATTGATGATTGCATTAGATTCACCATGATATATCTTATGAAGACTAAGGATGAGGTGAAAAATATTCTGCCTATATACTGTCGGTTTGTGCAAACTCAATTCCAACATAAGATCAAAGTTTTCCGTAGTGATAATGGTGGTGAATTTATGTTACAATCACTTCACTCATATTTTCTAGATCATAGGATTTTACATCAGATTTCTTATTCTCCTCAGCAAAATGGGGTCTCTGAAAGGAAGAACCGACACATTTTAGAGGTAGTTAGAACCTTATTAATTGGATGTAATGTTCCGAAGTATTATTGAGAAGAAGCAGTTTTGACAGCAGTTTTTCTTATAAACCGCATGCCTAACAGAGTTCTTAATGGTGCCATTCCTTTCCACCTATTATTTCCCTCTCAGAAACAGTTTCATTTACTTTCCAAAGTATTTGGATGTACTTAATTTATTCATATTCATCAGGGCCTTCGTGATAAACTAGATGCAAGATCAATTAAATGCATTTTCTTAGGATATTCTTCTTCTCGGATACAGATGTTATGATCCTCTTAGAAAGAAAGTTTATGTTACAATGGATGTCACTTTTCATGAAAATTCACCATTCTATAATGCACAGGAAGATCTTCCTTCAGACAACCAGTCTCGTGATACCGCTTTCGCCTATTGAAATCCAATCAATGGAAGATAGGGAAGAGGAGGAGAAGAAATGATAGGTATATACCAGAGGTGAAAGAGAGATTCTTTTTCCACAACATCCCACTACCCAGAATCAAAATTCTCTTCCAGAAGCAGATTTGTCTCCATCACATGTAACATCGTCTAGGCCAGACAGAGAATTGAGCGATTTACCTATTGCCCTTCGTAAGGGAAAACATCAAGTTGCAAAATATTAAGTGGAAAGTATGGTATATTATCCCAGAGAATATCAGGTGTTTATTACAAATGCAGAGAATACCTATATTCCCAGAACATTTGAAGAGGCTCAACTGCACCCAGGATGGAAGGTGGCTATGGAAGAAGAGATTGCGGCACTTGAACGAAATAAGACATGGGAACTAGTGGACCTACCTTCAAGGAGAAAGACAATAGGATGCAAATGGGTCTTCTCAGTAAAGTATAAGGCCGATGACACTATAGAAAGGTACAAAGCAAGGTTAGTAGCAAAAGGTTATAGTCAATCATACGGTATAGATTATACAGAAACATTTGCTCCAATAGCTAAGATGAATACTATGAGAATAATTTTAAGCGTGACAATTAATAAAAGATGGGAATTATGGCATGGAGACCTTGCAGAAGATATTTATATGGATGTACCACCTGAATACAGTCACAACAAACAGGAAAATAAGGTATGGAAGCTGAAGAAATCCATCTATGGTTTAAAACAATCTCCACGGGCTTGGTTTGAAAAATTTAGTGATGGTGTTAAACATTTGGGCTTCAAATAGTGTGTTAGTGATCATACTCTATTCATCAAGCATGGTCAGAAAACTATTATGTTATTAGTCTATGGTGATGATAAAGAATGTATAATTGACCTTAAGAGAAGACTGGGCGACTTATTTGACTTGAAGGATTTATGAAAATTACATTATTTTTTTGGAATAGAAGTGATACACAAAAATGATCATTTATTTCTAAGTCAAAGAAAATACATTCTGGATTTATTGAGAGAAACAAAAATGGAGAATTGCAGAGTATGTTCTACGCCCATGGAAGCTGAGAAGGAGATCTCACAGGATTTGTCAGAACCTTATGAAGGTATGGGAAGATATCAGAAATTAGTAGGAAAGTTGATCTATGTCACCATTACGAGACCTGATATTAGTTTTGCAGTTGGTTATGTCAGTAGATGGATGTATGCCCATCAAAACATCATATGAATACAGTATTTCATATTATTAGATACTTCAAATCAACGATTACATATGGTTTACTATATGTTCTACATAGTACTCTTGACATAAAAATTTATTCAGACGCTGATTGGGTAGGTTCAAAAGTAGACAGAAAGTCAACTTCAGGGTATGTAGTTTGTTTGGGAGGTAATATTGTATCCTGGAAAAGTAAACAGCAAACAGTTGTAGCTAGATCGAGTGCTGAAGCAGAGTATAGGGCAATTGCATCAGGAATGTGTGAAGGTTTATGGATTATTTCACTCCTTACAGAGATTAGGTTGAGAGTACACTCCAAATAACTTCTTTATTGACAGTAAAGTAGCTCTCTAAATTGCAATAAATCCAGTTTTTCATGAAAGGACCAAGCACATTGAAGTAGACTGCCACTTTATTAGAGAAAAGATTTTCCAAGGATTATTCAATCTTACTCACGTGACTTCTGGAAACCAATTAGTTGATATTCTTACAAAAGCAGTTCTAGTTAATGGATTCAAAAGAGCATTTATCATGCTTGGCATCTCAAGTCTTGTAGACCCAACTTGAGGGGGCGTGTTGGAAACTGAATGATAGTGCAGTTACAAGTTGTGTCGGTTTGTATTTCAGTCTTATTTGAGTTCACTATGTATTTAAAGTTTAATTAGACTTCTAAAGTTAATTAGAAGTCTGGGTCCCAATGGATCAGTCCCTGATCCATTGGGAATCGGGTCCTTTTAAGTACGGGTATTAATGTCTTTCAACTTAGATTTGTAATTAGTATAAAAGTTGGGTTTGTAATTAGGTTAAACACAAGTAATGAAATAAGAAACAGAGGGAGGTGGCAGCCTAATTAGGCCGACCTGCACCTCAGATTTGTTCTTTATATTTTAATTATGAAATTTGCTCATTGTTCATCGATATTGTCTCTCGATTCAACATGAACATCATCGACGATATTTTGGTGCTACTGTTACATGATATTAGAGCCACAACACTTCATTTAGAGTTGCATTGAAATTCATGCTGATTGTGAGAAGATTATCAAATTTGGGAATTGTTTGACTCAGATGAGAAAATCAAAGTATTCTTCGCATTTCTTATTATTATTGAGAAAAATAGAAGAAACAAGAGACATCTCGTTAACTCCGCCCATGTAAGGGATCACCCTTGCATTGCCGGTCCCAAGCCCGGATAAAGGAGGAGGGTTGTGTTAGGCTTCCGACAGCCAGCGTAAAACTTCGTCGGATTTCTACAACATGGATTACAAAAATTATGAGCATTGCTTTGGGGCGTCCCCGCCTAGCGACGTGCTGCAGAGCCCGAATGCAGTAAGAAGTAAGCAAGGGCCACTATATTTTCGCCCGAATGTAGTGAATCAATTGCAGAGAGGGTTCCCACATCATGGACGGGTGTGGGTAAAGAAGTTAGTCCCGCTACATTGCCGCCCGAATGTAGTGAAAAATTTTCAGAGAGGGTCTCCGCATTTTGATTATGGACGGATGCGGGGGGTAAGGAAGCTAGTCCTAGATAATAAGATTCGTATTGGTTCTTGGAATATCGGAACATTATCGGGTAAGCTAATGGAGGTGGTAGATACTATGATTCGGAGAAAGATTCATATTCTATGTTTACAAGAGACAAAATGGGTTGGAGAAAAAGCAAAGGAGATAGAGGATACAGGTTTTAAATTATGGTACTCAGGTAAAGAAAAGGCCCGAAACGGAGTTGGTATTATCATAAATAAAGATTTAAAGGAGAGTGTAGTAGACATACAACGATATGGGGACCGAATCATGACATTGAAATTAGTGTTAGGAGTAGAGGTTTTGAATATAGTTTGTGCTTACGCACCCCAAGTAGGACTAGAAGATAGTATAAAGACAGTTTTTTGGGAAGAGTTAGATAAGGTGTTTCAAAAGATTCCACAAAGGGAGATGATTTGTTTAGGAGGAGATTTAAATGGACATGTCGGTAAAGAGGCATTAGGATATCAAGGGATTCATGGAAACTTTGGTTATGGGGATATAAACGAGGAAGGTAGGGAGATTTTAAATTTTGCTATGTCATTTGATCTCTTTATAGTCAATACAATCTTCAAAAACGAGATGAACATTTAATTACTTATAAGAGTGGCTTATCACAAACACAAATTGATTACTTTATTTGTAGAAAAAAAGATAGAGCGTGCTGTAAAGATTGTAAGGTAATTCCAGGAGAAAGCTTAACCACCCAACATCGACTTTTAGTTATGGATTTACAAATAAAAAAATGGACAAAGAAGAAAAGAGTGCATCGAGCTATTCGGACTAAATGGTGGAACCTCAAAAGTGAGAAAGAAGATATATTTAAACAAAAAGTCCTTCAAGGAGATGTTTGGAATTATGTTGGCACACCCTCTGATATGTGGAACAATATGGCTATACATATTAGGAAAGTGGCGAAGATGTGTTAGGGGTATCTAAGGGAGGTGTACCGGCACAAAAAGAAGCTTGGTGGTGGAGTGAAGTAGTACAAAACAAAATCAAGGCAAAGAGGGCATGTTACAAATTACATTATGCTAAGAAAACTAGTGAAACTTTAGAAGCTTATAAGAAAGCAAAGAAGGAAGCAAAAAAGGCCGTTAGTGAAGCAAAAGCTAAGATTTGGGAGGACTTATATAAAAAACTCAACTCAAAAGAGGGTGAAAGAGACATTTTTAGGATAGCTAGGGCTAGAGATAAGAAAACTAAAGATCTTAATTATGTTAGATGCATAAAAGACGAGGATGAAAAAATTCTAGTGGCAAATGATGATATAAGAAATAGATGGAAAAACTATTTTTATAATCTTTTTAATGAAAATAAAGATGTTAGTATTAGTTTAGGAGATTTAGCCAAGTCAGAAAAGTATATAAACCACAATTTCTACCGACGTATTCAAAAGAATGAAGTCAAAGAGGCTCTTAAACATATGAAGAGTGGTAAATCGGTAGGACCAGATAATATTCCTATAGAAGTTTGGAAAATACTAGGAGAAATAGGAATCACTTGGCTCACAAGACTATTTAATGAAATATGGAAAAACCAAAAGATGCCCGAGGAATGGAGAGCAAGTACACTTATACCCATATATAAAAACAAGGGAGACATTCAAAATTGTGCGAATTATCGAGGTATCAAGTTAATGAGTCATACTATGAAATTATGGGAAAGAATTATTGAACGTAGGTTAAGACAAGTATCAAGTACAACAGAGAACCAATTTGGATTTATGCCTGGTAGATCTACTATTGAAGCGATTCACCTTTTGAGACGTCTTATGGAACATTTTAGAGCAAAAAAGAAAGACCTTCACATGATATTTATTGATCTAGAAAAAGCTTATGATAGGGTACCGAGGGAGGTTCTTTGGAGAACTTTGGAAAAAGAGGTATCCCATTGACATATATTAACCTTATAAGAGACATGTATGATGGTGCAAAAACATGTGTGAGGACTCATGAAGGAACGACAGACTTCTTTGAAGTTAATATTGGGTTACATCAAGGATCAACTTTAAGTCCATACTTATTTATAATGGTGATGGATGAGTTAACAAAACATATTCAAGATGAAGTACCTTGGTGTATGTTATTTGCAGATGACATTGTATTAGTGGAGGAGTCTAAGGAAAAAGTTAATAGAAAATTGGAACTATGGAGAGAAACATTAGAAAACAAAGGCCTCCGACTTAGTAGAACAAAGACAGAATATATGGAATGTAAGTTTGATCATTTGGCTACTTCAGAGGACATAGAAATTAAAATTGGCACGCATTGCATTCCCCAAAAGGAAAGTTTTAAATACCTAGGGTCAATTTTTCAAAGTGATGGAAGAATTGATGGAGATGTTACACATAGAATTAATGCTGGTTGGTTAAAATGGAGAGGAGCATCAGGTATTCTTTGTGACAAGAAGATACCATTAAAATTAAAAGGTAAATATTATAGAGCAGCAGTTAGGCCTGCCATGTTTTATGGTTCTGAGTGTTGGGCAGTTAATCATCAACATGTACAAAAGATGTCTGTGACAGAAATGAAGATGTTGAGATGGATGAGTGGTCATACAAGAAAAGACCGTATACATAATGAGGTTATTAGAAACAAATTAGGAGTGTCACCAATAGAGGATAAAATGAGAGAACATCGTTTAAGATGGTTTGGACATATAGAAAGAAGATCAAAAGAAGAACCTGTAAGAAGGTTAGAAAACCTAAATTTGGAAAGTATTAAAAGAGGTAGAGGACGACCACAAAAGTGTTGGAAAGAAACAATAAAGAATGATCTAGCTTATTGGGAGTTAACTGCTAACATGGCACACGATAGAGATCTGTGGAAACAAAGAATCCATGTAGCCGACCCCGTCTAGTATGGGAAAAGGCTTAGTTGTTGTTGTTGTTGTAAGAGACATCTCGTTATTTATTGGTTCCCAACTCTTATTAAAATTAGACACGTACCATTAAAAAATATTTAATCTCTAAAGACTATTGAGACTAGTGTTGTCTGATGCGTATCGTAATTGGTAAAAAATATTTAATCTCTAAAGACTATTAAAAAAATTTAAAAAAATAAGAAAAATTAGTAAAAATCCAAAAAAATTCATGACAAATTAGAAAAAATTTAGGAAAAATCTGGTAATTGCAAAGAATTCATATAATGTAAAGTTGAGTACATATTGATGATTTGATCATGATTCACCATCGAACAATGAACAAAATTTACATATTTTGAAGCAAAAAATGAAATACATTTACATTTACATATTGTAATCAGGATCATCAACTAAATAATCTTCATCTTCACCTTGCTGAAGATCGTGATCACCACCTTCTGCTTCAAAATCAAAATCTTTATCTCCTTGATAATGTTGTTGCGCTCCTTCCAAATTAATCCATGCAATGTCTTCTTCAGTTAGGAAGGCATTTTCTTCACTATCTTCTATAATCCAGTCTTCTAATATATCAAAATTATCCAAACTTATTGGATCAAATTGGCTTTTTTCTCTATTTACTTTTTTCAATTGCCTACAAGAAAGAAAGATAAGTAATTAGTAAATAACATTAACAGTTAAAGTCAAACAATATATTGAATTGAATTTTTAAGTACTAACTAATATAAGATTACCTTTCACGAAGCCGCATGTTACAACGAATAAAAACTAAGTCATTCAGCCGCTTATGTTCCAACCTGTTGCGCTTTTTTGTATAGATATGTTCAAAGACACTTCAATTCCTTTAACAACCTGTTGCACTACAAGTTTGACTCAAAACTCTTACTGCAAAATCTCTAAGGTTTGGGCAATCACTTTCAAACCTATTCCACAAAACATCTGTAGAAAAAGACAAACATTAGAGACTTAATCTATAATTATATAAGATTTAAGAAACTTAAATACAAAGATAAATAATTTATCTGAACGCATATTAGTGCGATTGCCAATTGCTAAAGGCAAACCCATTAAGTGAAGAACATTATCATAGATCTTCACCTCTATGATAATGTTCAAATAAGGTTTAGGGGTTATTAGAATGAGTTTTATGATCTTTGAAACCAACTTAGAAGTTTTGATAAATTCGAAAAACTTTAAAGTGTGGATGAATTTCAAGAATACCTTAACAACCAATACTTCTTGTTTATACGGACACTACGAGATGAATTAAAAAACATAAGATCAAATAGAGTATCTCCCACTTCATGGATATAATAAAAATCATATCCACGAACTTCATAACTTCACATTTTATCATTCAAAAAAAGAAAAATGCTAATAATACCAAAAAATAACAAAATTTTTTTTTTGAAAAACTCAAAAAGTATACCTACAACGGGGGTTGGAAACGTTGCGATGTTGTAGAGCACTTTTTTTGAGCTTTACACCAATGAGGGGGAGCCACCGAAGAAGCTTTTGGGAGCCTTGAATAGAAGCCAATGGAGAAGCTTTTGTCGATATTTTCGGATTTTTGCCAGTATTTTATACTTCTTGGCAATGTTGATCTTTTTAGAATACATATCTGTAACAACTATCTAAATTTAAGATGTATTAAGGTACATAAGGTACATTCAATACTAGGTACCATAGAGTTGATCGGCCATGAAAGTAACTATGATAGCATCCTCTTTTCTCCATTTTGGATAGATCATATATTAAGAGTGGGGTTTTTCTCTAGTGATGAATTCCCATTTTCCTAAGTGATCAAGGCAAATTCAATCGTCCTAGACTAAGCTTTATAATTCTCTCTATCAAACTTGATGGTAATGATATGTACTCCTTCTAAGCTTTGAGTATAATCATTGAAATACTCACCTTTTCCAGCCATCTCCTTGCCTCGAGATTTGTGTCGACTGCCTCGAGATGTGTGTCATGCGTCAATCTAGGAATGAATGGTGGCTGATCTGCTGAATAGTATTTTGTATGTCAACTAGTACTGAATTTTTCAGTTTTCTTGAATGATTAGGGTTTGTACTCAAACCCTTACATGCAAATACCTTTTTTTCTTTAATTGCATGTACTCTCACGACCTAAAAGCAATGATGTGGCTCTGATACCATGTTGAATAATCAACAACACAATCAAGCTATGCAGTTTAATAAAAAATAATCATGTGGAGAAGAGATTTTGGAGTGAATTGGGCATGGGCAATCACGATTTTGCTGTCTTCATCTTTCCCCTTTATTTTTTCTATCTCCTAATGATCGACTAATCATTAGGGTTATTTAATAGATGGTCCTACTTTTTTAAGTTGTATCACATGATTAGATGAATATTATAATAACCGCACATGTAACTCATTTTTAAATAATTTTTTCAATTATCGTTGATTTATATTGCATCTCTTAACTGGAAGTTTTATTTGAGGCTGTCCTATAATCAGAATATTGACTTTCCTTCCCATGGTGTAGCATGGATTATTATCTTCAGAAGACATACTACAAGACAGCATCATTGATATCTAATAGTTGCAAAGCTATTGCTGTGCTTGCCGGACATACCACTGAAGTTTCAACACTTGCTTATGAATATGGTCGAAATTTAGTGAGTATTTTTCCAGTCCTTAAAAATCCGTGTTTGACTAGTAGTATAATCCAGTTGGTGGGTTTTTCTGCATGAAACGACTGGAAGAATGACGATTCTATCCTGATGCAGTTGCCTAAGGTCTGGAAACAATTGTTCTCTTCAGTATAAGAAGATTTATGTTGACTTCTCTGAAGTCAAATTCTTAACCAAGAAAAATGCATTATTGGAGAAAGATATATTTGAGAAGTTGACTAGTCGTTATGGAGACGGCTGCTGGTTTGATCACGTGTTCTCAGAGTTGGAGAGTTTCTCTGATTGCATCATATATTATGAGCTGTGCATTTCGTCGTTTGGCTGTTATGTGATTCTGTGATTATAGATGAAGTTAACACCTTCCTAAGTTTAAGTGAAAAAGTCACACTGAACACGTATTGTTGTAATGTGTTCTTATTCATCAGACAAGTACCTTACTAATGGTGCTTCTTGTTACCATCTCGCTACCTGACATGCCTTTATTTTTTCGATTGGATTGTCGAACACAATAATACTGGTCTAGTTACAGAATGTTTATCTTTTTTGTCTTTTTAAAATTACCTTATTGGTTCTTTTCAATGTTGACTAATTAATTAACATGAACTTTTTGTTTTCCTAGGGACTAGCATTTCAGTTGATTGATGATGTTCTTGACTTCACTGGCACATCATCATCCCTGGGGAAGGGTTCTTTGTCTGACGTCCGTCATGTTAGCTTTTATCCCTTCATTGTTTGTATCATCTTGATTTCTCTACATTTTATGTTAGCCCATGATCTAAATGCTGATACTCGAAGAAAAGGATATGCTTTATTGCGATGTTGCTAGAATTCTATCATAATCTGCATTGGCATGTTCAAGTTGCAGATATCATATTGTAAGATGTTCTTGCAATTTTTGTTTTCAAAAAGTGAAGAAAAAATATAAGCATTGGTAGAAGAAACAGAAGTTCAGAAAACACGTGAACACATTGTTGAAGAGTGAATAACATTTTATATATTTCTGCATTGTTTTTTGTCTCTGTAAGTAGGAATGTGTAAGTGAGTCCTGTGGATCCAAATGGATCAGAATCTGATCCATTGGGAGTCACGGATAGATAGTAGATAGTGTTTTTAATCAAGGGCAGTTTTGTCTTTCAAGTTAGAATCATGTATAAATCCTGCCCTAAATATACTTAGTTGTTTAAGCAAGAAATAAAGAGAGAGAGAGGCTACGACAGCTATGGAGGCACCGACCCCTTGCTTCATTGGTTTCTTCCGTAGTTGGATGTGATGATTTTTCCAGGTACGTGGGTTATTTTCTACATAGTATCAGAACCTAATCCAGTGGATTAACATGTGTTTAAGCAAGATTCAAGTTTATAATTATCTAGGGCAGCAAAGAAAGATATTTGGCACAGATTTGGGTCGTTTTCAGTAAGTCTGTTTATTGGATATTTTGTTTCAGCATCATCATTGTTCTAAAAACAAGGAAAAAGGAAGGTTGCAATCAGCCCTTGAGAAAAGTATATATTTGATCATGACCGATAAAGGCAAGATGGGAGATGGTGTTGACAACAATTCCTTAGACAAAACTGAGGTGTTTCAATTCACTAATCTTAAGTTGGATGGCAAAAACTACTTTCAATGGGCCAGATCTATTGAATTAGCTGTGATGGCAAGAGGGTGTTGAAATTACCTAACTGGAGACATTCCCCAACCACCTACAATTGATCCTCTTTATTCTCGATGGCGCAGAGAAAATGCTTTGGTTAGTACTTGGCTTATATAATCAATGGTACCATCGATTGGGAGCACTTTCATGTTTATAGAATCAGCAAAAGATATTTGATTGACAGTTCAGAAGGCCTATGCTCAGAGGAAAAATATAGCAAAGAAATACGATATCATTGAAAGGCTTCGTAAGTGTAGACAGGGAGGTAAATCCATAAGTGAGTATTATGCAGAACTTAGAGGTCTATGGGAAGAATTACAACTTTATTCTAAAACAAAATGTCAAAATTGTATGCAAGAGCGTAATGAGGAATTTAAGGAGAAGAAAGTGTTTGATCTTTTGTGGGACATTTCATCTGAATATGAGGCTATGAAAAATAACATCCTTAGTAGAGAATAACTTCCTTCCTTAAGTACAGTGTATTATCTTTTACTACGGGAAGAAGATAGGAAACATCTCGAGAAAGAAACCAACACTAATTCAAAGTCCACTGCTTTTGTGGGCATGAATTCTTCTACCTCCTCATTCTCTTGTGGTAGAAGAGGATATGGACGTGGCAGAGGTAGATCATCACTTACTTATGAAGAAAAGGATAAACTGACTTGTTATCACCGTGGAAAATCAAGACATACTGTTGGGAACTAGTAGGCATACCTACTTATTTTCAGAATAGGCCTAACAAAGCCTACTTCAACAGTGATCAAAGTGAAAAATAAAATACTGAAAGTTGTGCAAATTCATTGGCAGACATGAAGAAAGAAATTGAGATACTTAAGGCTTGTCTAGTTGATTCACAGACTGCTTCCACCTCTAATATTGATTCTCAAGCAACTATGACATATCCATTCTCATTCATGGCTAAGGGTAATGTAACCATTTCTCATTTCAGGATATGGGTTATTGATTCTGCTGCTACAGATCATATGGCTGGTAGACAAGATTTCTTTGATGATTATCAGTTGACTCAAGGAAAAATTAATATTAGGTTGGCCGATGGATCACATACTCCCATTATTGGAAAAGAAAGCATCACTACACCTTTTGGAATATTGAAAAATATCATACATATTCCAAACAACAACAACAACAACTAAGCCTTTTCCCATACTAGACGGGGTCGGCTACATGGATTCTTTGTTTCCACATATCCCTATCGTGTGTCATGTTAGCAGTTAACTCCCAATAAGCTAGATCATTCTTTATTGTTTCTTTCCAACACTTTTGTGGTCGTCCTCTACCTCTTTTAATACTTTCCAAAATTAGTTTTTCTAACCTTCTTATAGGTTCTTCTTTTGATCTTCTTTCTATATGTCCAAACCATCTTAAACGATGTTCTCTCATTTTATCCTCTATTGGTGTCACTCCTAATTTGTTTCTAATAACCTCATTATGTATACGGTCTTTTCTTGTATGACCACTCATCCATCTCAACATCTTCATTTCTGTCACAGACATCTTTTGTACATGTTGATGATTAACTAACACTCGGAACCATAAAACATGGCATGCCTAATTGCTGCTCTATAATATTTACCTTTTAACTTTAATGGTATCTTCTTATCACAAAGAATACCTGATGCTCCTCTTCATTTTAACCAACCAGCATTAATTCTATGTGTAACATCTCCGTCAATTCTTCCATCACTCTGAAAAATTGACCCTAGGTATTTAAAACTTTCCTTTTAGGGAATGCAATGTGTGTCAATTTTAATTTTCATGTCCTCTGAAGTAACCAAATGATCAAACTTACATTCCATATATTCTGTCTTTGTTCTACTAAGTTGGAGGCCTTTGCTTTCTAATGTTTCTCTCCATAGTTCCAATTTTCTATTAACTTTTTCCTTAGACTCCTCCACTAATACAATGTCATCTGCAAATAACTTACACCAAGGTCCTTCATCTTGAATATGTTTTGTTAACTCATCCATCACCTTTATAAATAAGTATGGACTTAAAGTTGATCCTTGATGTAACCCAATATTAACTTCAAAGAAGTCTGTCGTTCCTTCATGAGTCCTCACACATGTTTTTGCACCATCATACATGTCTCTTATAAGGTTAATATATGTCAATGGGATACCTCTTTTTTCCAAAGTTCTCCAAAGAACCTCCCTCGGTACCCTATTATAAGCTTTTTCTAGATCAATAAATATCATGTGAAGGTCTTTCTTTTTTGCTCTAAAATATTCTATAAGACGTCTCAAAAGGTGAATCGCTTCAATAGTAGATCTGCCTGGCATGAATCCAAATTGGTTCTCTATTGTACTTGATACTTGTCTTAACTTACATTCGATAATTCTTTCCCATAATTTCATAGTATGACTCATTAACTTGATACCTCGATAATTCGCACAATTTTGAATGTCTCTCTTGTTCTTATATATGGGTATAAGTATACTTGCTCTCCATTCTTCGGGCATCTTTTGGTTTTTCCATATTTCATTAAATAGTCTTGTGAGCCAAGTGATTCCTATTTCTCCTAGTATTTTCCAAACTTCTATAGGAAAATTATCTGGTCCTACCGATTTACCACCCTTCATATGTTTAAGAGCTTCTTTGACTTCATTCTTTTGAATACGTCGGTAGAAATTATGGTTTATATACTTTTCTGACTTAACTAAATCTCCTAAACTAATACTAAATCTCCTACACTTTTCTGATTTACCACCCTTCGTATATCGTTTTGTTTGATCGTATCGCCCTATACGTAATTTAATACTAAAAACATTGGTAAAAATCTAAAAAAAAAGAAAAAACAGGAAAAAATATGATACTTGCAAAGAATTCATGTGATGCAAAAATTTAGTACATATTCTTCATTTACCATTCAATAATTGAAAAAGGAATTACATATTTTAAAGCAGTACATGACATCCTTAAAAAAATATAACTTTCATAATTGTAAAAAATGCATTTACACCTTGTAATCAGGATCATCAAGTAAATAATCTTCATCTTCTCCTTGGTGACCACCTTATGCTTCAAAATAAAAATCATCATCCTCTTCATGATATTGTTGTTGTGCTCCTTTCAAATTAACCCATGCAATGTCTTCTTCGGTTAGTATTGCATTTGCTTCTTATCTTTCATAATACACTCCTCTAGTATATCAAAATTATCCAAACTTATTGGATCAAATTAGTTTTCTTTCCTATTTAAGTTTTTTAATTTCCTGCAAGAAAAAAAGATAAGTAATTAGTAAATAACATTAACAATTTAAGTAAAATAAAATATTGAATTAAATATTGAATTACTTTCATAACCCTTTCTACTATAGGTACTCTTGCTGCAAAATTTTTAAGGTTTCGACAATTACTTCCAAACCTATTCCACCAAACATCTGATAGAAAAGGATAAACATTAAGGACTTAATCCATAATAAATATAAGATTTAAGAAACTTAAATTTTAAGATAAATAATTTACCTGGACACATATTAGTGCAGTTGCGACTGGCTAAAGGCAAGCCCATTAGGTAAATAGCATTATCGTAGATCTTCTCTCTCGATGTATAGCATATTCTCTACTCTCATTAAGGACTAATTTGTCTATATAATCAATGATACCTGATTTATTTCACTGTCCCTTTTAAAGCTTATTGAATACCTAAATGCTGGGTTTAGGTAATAAGTTGCTCCATGAATAGGTTGATGAAATTGTTTGTTTCATCTATTATCTATAATGTTCTACACAAGCACATAATCCATCTTTCTTTTATTGAAATTGTTTTTAGTGACTTCTTTTGCCCTATCCATGGCTTCACAAAAATAGCATATAGAATGTTTATTTTCACTATCAATCAATCTCAAAACTTTCACTAAAGGACATGTAATCCTCAATAGTCTAACACAGGAGTTCTAAAATGTACTCTTAAAGACCGTCTCTAAAATCTCATTTAGCTTTTTGTTTCATCTATTTTGAGGCAGCTCTGCAAATTATTGCCACTTATCTGAGAACATTCTCTTCAAGGCTTGTTTTTGTTTTATAATACTCTATATAAATAAGAAATTAGTTACAAATCGAGCTGTTGCTGTACGAAGGAGCTCTGCACCATCTGTATATCTCTTCACCAATGTTAGCAATTGCATCTGCCATTGCTTCAAAATGAAAATTGTTTGTTACATTAAATGGAATGCATGCATCATAAAACCATTTGCCCACTATAAGGTCTGCCTGCTCATACAATTGCTTTGAAGCCATAGCAACATGAATTCCATGTTGAGCACCATGTATAGTGGTAAGAGAGAAAAATGAATGTATGTCAGAGTAAGCTCTTTTTCTACTCCTTCCTCTTCTACCACTTCCACTTGCAACCTCTTCAACAACCTTTTTTCCCCTAATTGGTAGTTGAGAAATACTACTACCAACCTCTGTTTTTCTTCCATAAGAAGGAATACTATCACCCAATCCAACAATATCATCCACTTTCTTAAACATCTTTAAATTATCATTCTGTTATCTCGTCTAAGTATGCTCCCAATCATCTATAGACATTATCATTTAATGACTTCTGTCAATTTCCTAACTCTGCTCATGCAAGGATCATCTTCTTTCTTAGTCCTTGCTAGGTGATGTTTCAATCATGAAATTCCACCACTAACCACCTTCTCACAAAACAAAGATTTTATCTTCAATTTGTTTTCCTCAAGTGGTGTACCCCATTGCTATGCCGGATCATTAGACCAAGATTGGGAGTCCTTAACACCCCTTCCTACTTAACGAATACACTAAAAATCATATCCACTCACTTCATAACTTCATATATTGTCATTCAAAAAAAGAAAAACACAAATAACACAAAAAAACAACAAATAGAATGAAAACAATTTCAAAAAACTCAAAAAGTATAACACAACCTAGGTTGAGAGCCTTGCACAGATGCCGTAACACCTTGAGAGCACCTTGGGAGCTTTTAACAGACGCAAGAAACCCATAAAAACATGGGTTTATGTTTGGCTAGGAACCTTTTATCGTACAATGCAGGTGATACAAACTATATCGTACAATACATGCATGTTCATCACAACCAAGATTAAACTCATGTCTTGTTGCCAAAGTGTACAATAAATGGGTTTCATGTAATTAGCTATATCCTTATAGCAACAAACTAATCATTGTAGGAAGAGTCTTGATAGCATAGACATGATACTTGTGGTTAAGCATGCCTTCATGATTCAGTTGTCAATGATGCATAGAGCACAAAAACAAGGCGTATATGCTTAAGGTTTCACCAATGATAGTTTCAATTGATCTTCAGGGGATTGTGACTGCTCCAATATTATTTGCTATGGAGGAGTTCCCTCAGCTACACGCTGTTGTTGATCGAGGATTTGAGGATGCTGCAGACGTTGACATTGTAAGTTCATTATATTCTTCTCTTTCAATGTGTGCTTGAGCAGGGAGATGCTTGTGAGCATGCCACAAGGACATACACGAAATGCAGACCCAGACATAAAGACATGATTAGTTCCTTTTTACATGTGATTGCTTTATTTCATAGACTGTAATTGCTTAATATTTTTATTTATATTTGAAAATATCCACTGCCAGGAACTGTTATTTTCTGGTTATAATATATATATATATATGTTGTTTTTGCTTCCGAAGAACTTTATATGACCACAAATATCCTGCCATGCCACCAGAAAATTCTGTGGCTGTATATTGTTGGAATTTGTCCTTGTGTATTGTCAACTGATTGATATCATCTTAACTTGTTAGATTGATGTTATATATTATTGTTTTTGCTAGATACGCTGATCCAAGGATCAGCTTTCATATAAACGATAATAGAATTATAAACTTGCACAAGTGTATAGTAACTTCCACGTAGAGGAATAGGTAAAGCACAGTTCTGCTAAGTAAACAAAATGTGGTTGCAATGTTCAAGTTCGAAAAGTGGCATTGTCTTTTGAAGTTGACGTCTACAAGAGTGTGGAAACGTGTGTTTGTGGGGGCACACACCAACACACACACACAGAGGGAGGGAGGGCGTTTGTGTTCACAAGTTTCTCTTGGTAGAATAAATGCTATAAAGTGAATCAATCTTGGGAGGGAGTTTGTGTTCACAAATACATGCTATGAAGTAAATCAATCTTTTGATGATTCTTTAATCCCGAGTCTTTGTTTCCTTTTCTGTGTGTAAGTCGCATATTGCTGATATTCTGTTGCCAATTTGAGGAACGAGAATACCTGTTTTCTGAACTACAAAACTGTCTTTGTCAAATAATCTTTTGGGCAACGCTGCAGGCACTTGAATATCTTGGCAAAAGCCAAGGAATACAACGAACAATGGAACTGGCAGCTAAGCATGCCAACCTTGCTGCCCTGGCCGTTGAGTCCCTTCCTGAAACACGTGATGAAAATGTGCTCCTTTGTAGACGAGCACTGGTGGACCTTACACAGCGAGTCATAAATAGAACCAAGTGATACTAAATATTCTCATCTCAAAGGTACCGTTCAATTTCTTCAAGGGGAAGTTTTATCTCTATGTCTTGGTGCATTCTCTTAATTTCATTTTCCTTGATCTCTCTATGTGTCAGCCTCCTGGTTTTCATTTGCTTTTTACAGTCCATGTAAAAATGTAATTATTGTTTTCAGCTTTAAGGTAATCTTTGGCAGCTTTCTTCAACATGGTATAGTAGTACTTCTTGTATCTAAATGAAATTCTGCATCACTTTGAATTTTGATCTCATACACACCAACACATGTATAAACGGTTTGAATGTATAATAATTTCTTTATAATTTTAAATTCTTGATTCTGAAAAGGGAATTAAGAGTTACTGTACATGGGATGTCATGCAGATCCCCTAAAGTTTGGGTAACAAGTATCACAAAGCCTCTGGCACACAGAACCGAATGAGAAGCTGTTTTGGACAACCAGGAAAAAGATTGCCATGGAAGCTATTATCAGGATCGGCAGGTTTCATCCCTCTTCCTAAATTAAAAAATCAGGGGACATCTCGCCAGTCAATCAACGTTTCCAACTACAATCCTGCAGCAAGGTAGGAATAACTTGGGTATCAACCTGCTGTTTCCTCAACTTTAACGTTCAACAATCGTTCTTTACCAGATAGATGGATTCCTTGTACTCATTTATATGTTGATGCAAGAGATGATTTAATTATTCAATGGTAAGTCGAGACCTTGGGAATTGTTATACAAATGATCCTGTATCATTAGAAGATTGCATAAGTTGCAGACTTGTGAAATGATGTATTACAATAATGGGATCAGTCTTAAGGTTGAGGATGAACAGAATATCGACACATGAACCCCTTCATTTTTGTTGCATACCAGATACATGTCGTGTGACACCTCTGTTGTTGGGAGCTAGCTAACCCCTGCTTGCCAAACTGGACTCTTAAAATTCTGGTTCTGAAGAATGTGGTTGATGAGTCCAAGTGTTTGGGATATTCGGCTAGGACTCGATAGAGTGCATAAAACTTGTCTATATTTTATCAAAGAGGATTATTATTTGCACACCTTTTTTTTCCTATCTTCACACTATTAATTTTAAAATATAAAAAAAATCTCTACATCAACTTCTTTCTCTTCTACACACTCAATTCTGACATTTCCTTCTTTTTACTATAGCGATTGGTATTTCATTCGTTAAGAGTCATTATTTTCTTCTATGCAGTTAAGGAATATGCAAATTTATGAACCTTATTAGATATTTACAAAACTAGAAAGAAGAAAAATGAAAAATTAAAAAGAAAGATGGAGTTCCGCCACATATCTCCCCTTTAAGGGAAGATGCGGACAAATTTTTCGTTTTGGATTGTTTTTTGTACTCATCGGACAAATGATTAGATTGTTTTTTGGATTTTTCTAGGTTTTAAGTGGTTGATTTTGTCTTGTTTTTTGTTTGTTCATTTTGGTTGACATTTCATGGTTTTTGGTTGATGGATTCATTTGTCATATTCTCGACGGAGTTCTGCCATGTATCTCTCTCCTTTAAGGGAAGATGCGGTTGGTCTACGTTTCTTCCTAAAGAGATGTGACTTCTTGAAGTAGAGATGTGAGTCACGTCTCCCTTAACGTGAGACAATTGGGTTGCGAGACATGTTATGTGTTAATGATTTGAACCTTATATCTATTTATATTATTGTAGAATAACAAAAAACTTGAGCGGAAGCATTTATGATGAAATCGATTATGAGAAAATGATTAATCAAAATACTTATTATATTAAGACTAAGGAGATAGAAAGTTATTGTAGTGTATTGGATGCTATTTTCTTTTACTGATAATAGTTATCTTCTTCAAGACTTATAAAAGTTGTTTGTGTCTGGTTGCCAACGCTCGATAAAAGCAGCTACTAAGATTAATTTTTTATATCTTCTTACGGGAGCACCATTTGATCGTCTTTCTACATGTCCAAACCATCTGAAATGATTCTCTCTCATTTTATCCTCTAATGATGCTACTTTCAATTGGTTTCTAATAACCTCATTATGTATACGGTCTTTTTTGTGTGTAACCATTCATCCATCTCCACATCTTCATTTTTGCTATGAATATTAATTGTCCAACGCTCATAACCATAAAATATAAAAGGTCTAATTATTGCTTTATAATATTTACCTTTTAACTTTAATAATATCTTTTATCACACATAATATTTGATGCCTCTCTCCATTTTAACCAGTTGGAATTAATTTTATGCATATCTCTATCCATTTTTCCATCACTTTGAAAAATTGACCCTAAGTATTTAAAACTTTCCTTGTGAGGGATTTATTGTGTGTCAATCTTAATTTTTATGTCTTTTAAATTACCCAAATGATAAAACTTACATTTAACATATTCTGTCTTTGTTCTACTAAGTCGGAAGCCTTTACTTTCTAACGTTTCTCTCCATAGTTCCAATTTTCTATTAACTTTTTTCTTAGACTCATCCACTAACACAATATTATCTGCAAATAACATATACCAAGGTACTTCATCTTGAATATGTTTTATTAATTCACGAATAACCAATATAAATAAATTTGGACTTAAAGTTGATCCTTGATGTAACCCAATATTAACTTCAAGGAAGTCTCTCATTCCTTCATGAGTCCTCACACATGTTTTTGCACCATCGTACATGTCTCTTATAAGGTTTATGTATGCCAATGGGATACCTCTTTTTTTCAAGGTTCTCCAAAGAATCTCTCTAGGTACCATATTGAAAGCTTTTTCTAGATTAATAAATAACCTGTGAAGGTTTTTCTTTTTTGTTCTAAAATGTTCTATAAGACATTTGAATAGGTGAATTGCTTCAATAGTAGATCTACCATGCATGAATCCGAATTGATTTTCTGTTGTACTCGATACTTTTCTTAACTTTCTTTCAATAATTTTTCCCATAATTTCATAGTATGGCTCATTAATTTGTTTCCTTGATAATTTAAACAATTTTGAATGTCTCCTTTGTTCTTATATATAGGTATAATTATACTCGTTCTTCATTTATAAGCATCTTTTGGGTTATCTTGTGAGCCAAGTGAGCCCCATGTCTCTTAGGATTTTTCATACTTCTATAGGAATATTGTCTGGTCATACAAATTTATCAACGTTCATATATTTAAGAGCTTCTTTGACTTTATTCTTTTGAATATGTTCATAAAAATTGCAGTTTATATATTATTTTGATTTGTCTAACTCTCCTAAGCTAATACTATCATCTATATTTTTATTAAAAAGCTTATAAAATTAATTTTTCATCTATTTTTGATATTATCATTCGCCATTAGAATTTTCTTGATGCATGTAACAAAAGTAAGATCCTTAGTCTTCTTATCTCTATCCTTAACTATCATAAAAATATCTTCTTATAAAATTAACATTTTATATAAATCCTCCCAAATTTTGGCTTTTGCTTCACTAATGGCTTTTTTTGCTTTCTTATAAGCCTCTCAAGTTTCACTTGTTTTCTTGGCATAATGTAATTTGTAACATACCTTCTTTGCCTTATATTATCTTTCACCACTTCACTCCACTACTAAACTTCTTTTTGTACCGGTATGTATCTCTTTGATTCGCCTAACACATCTTTTGCTACTTCTCTAGTATGTATAGTTATATTGTTTCACATATCAAAAGTCTAACTACATAATTCCAAGCATCTCTTTGAAGAACTTTGTGTGTAAATATATCTTCTTTCTCACATTTGAGGTTCTACCATCTAGTTCAAATGATTATACACTCTAATCTTATTTGTTCACTTTTTATTTGTAAATCTATTACTAAAAGTTGATATTGAGTAGTTAATCTTTTTAAATGAATTACCTTAAAATCTTTACAACATAATTTATTTTCATATCGGTTTTTGAAAATTGTATTGACTATAAAGAGATCAAAAGCCATAGCAAAATTTAAAATCTCTATCTTCCTCATATCCCTAAACCTATAGTTTCCATGAATACCTTTGTTATCCTACTGCATCTTTAATGACATGTCCATTTAAGTCTCCTCCCAAACAAATCATCTCCTTATGAGGAATTCTTTGAATTACCTTGTTTACCTCCTCCCCAAAAGCCTTCTTTAATACTATCTTCTAATCTTACTTGGGGTCAAACTATATATAAATCCTCTACTCCTAACATTAATTTCACTATCATAATTCGGTCACCATATATGTCTATTATACTATCCTTTAAATATTTATTTATAGTAATGCCAACTTGATTTTAAGCCTTTTCCTTTTCTTAGTACTATAATTTAAACCATATATTATCAATGTACTTTATTTTTTTCCAGCCCATTTTGTCTCTTATAAACATAGAATGTGAATCTTTCTCCAAATCATAGTATCTACCACCTCCTAACTTGTTGGTTAATAATCTGATATTCAAAGTACCAATACGAATCTTATTATCTAGGAGTAGCTTCTTTACCCTAACATGTCTATTTTGAAAATGCGAAGACCCTCGCTGTAACTTATTTCACTACATTTGGGCGACAATGTAGCTGGACTAACTTCTTTATCCACACACATTCATGATGTTGGAACCCTCTTTACAATTGATTTATTACATACGGGCGAAGATTAGAAGCTCTTGCTTACCTAACACAACCCTCTTCCTTTATCCGGGCTTGGGACCGACAATGCAAGGGTGATCCCTTACATGGGCAGAGTTTTAAGGAGTGCAACACAAGGACTTCTCAGGAGGTCACCTATCCCAGTACTACTCTCCCCCAAGCATGCTTAACTTCAGAATTTTGATGGGATCTGCTGCTTTAGTGTTGGTATGATCGCACTAAAAAAAGTTACCAATATCGAGCCGAAAATGAAATTTGCCAATATACTAGAGGAAGTACGGAAAATCAAGTTTATAGACATTTGTAAGTATAAAAGTTGTTTAGCATGAAAAAGTCACTCTCTCCAAAAAAGAGCCCATCTTAATCAAAGGCCCCAAGACCCCAATATTCAATACAACATTCTTTAAGATTTTGTGTAGCTTCTTTGTGCTCTTTAGAGAGAATGACATCTTTGAGGAAGATACAGTTGTTTCATCAAACTTAACCGATTTGATGACGGTAATTTTTTAATGAGGCAAAGGAAACTGTACTTCTTAGCAATCCTAAAGGTCGCTTATGTCTTGACAACACCAAGACCGATGAAGGTGAAAAATGAACCACTTGAAAGGACTCGACAATGACAAAAATGAGATAACAATGATTACATATACATAGACCATATCCTAAATGACATGTCCATTATATTGTTCAATCCCTATCAGGACTCTGCACATGCTAAGGACTTGTGGGATAAGTTAGAAGCATGGCTCATGCAAAGTCATAACAACTAAAAGGTCTTTTGTTACTAAATTTAATAATTATAAAATGACATATGATAGATCAATCATGGGACAATTTTATGAAGTTGGACAAATCTTAAATAACTTTAAGCAACAGAAAATGAACATGGATGGTATCATCATTGTCTCTTCGATAATAGACAAGCTTCCTATTTCTTGAAAAGATTGCAAAAATACTCTTAAACAGATGAAGAAATATATCTTTATTGAGCAATTAGGAAATTACCTTAGACTTGAGGAATAATGCATCAAGCAAGAAAATCTTAGATAAACAATTACTCATGATAAAGTCTATGTAATGAAGGAAGACAAGTCAAGAAAACTCTCAAAAGATAGAAATCGGGAATTTGACAAATCCAGAAGAATGAATGCTGATATTAAAAGGAAAAATATTTCAAATTTAAAAGAGATCCTTGTGGCAGTAATTTTCAAGGCCAATATAGTTTAAGATATTAGTGTATGGTGGGTGGACTCTAATACAATCCATCATGTGTGCAATGAAAAAAGTCTCTTCTCATTATTCAAAGAGGAATTGGATTCATTTTATATATGGATATTGCTTCAATGGTAAGTCAAAGGAAATGGCTTCATGGAACTCAAATTTAAATCAAAACATATTTTCACTTTTATGGATGTATTTTATGTTTCGAATCTAATAAAAAACTTGTCATTGGTATTAATGCATATACATATAAAGTGTTTACTATGGAAACAAAATAATCTCATGGCATAATACATTGTATTTAGCATAATCCTTAAATTAGTAGAATTGTGGTTCAAAAATGAACCAAACTGAAACTGGCAGTTCGGTTTGGTTAGGTTTTGGCCATAGCATAGTTCGGTTTGGTTCTCTAAAAGTCGAGAACCAAAACTAGCAGTTTTGTTCAAGGTTGAGGCTAGAACCGAACAAAACTGAACCTTGAACAGGTTATTCTCGTTTATCTTGCAAGGTCTAATGAGTTGGCTCGTATTCGATTTGTATCTTGCTTAAACTGAGCAAAAACCAGCTAGTGAGTTGAATGAAGCTAAACCACAAAGTACTTGATTCCTACCAACCCTAGACACGATAAAACATAGGCATGTTTTATGCACACTTTCAGCATTTGTATCATCCTGAGAGAAAATTTCTTTAAAAGACTTTTTTGAAGTTTTATCATGATCCTACAACAGTTAAGTCCTTAGTATAGGAAGTAAGGCAATTATAAGAATTAGGGTTTGTCAGTCTGCTAAATAAATGTGTCTAGCCTTAAAAACTTTGTTACATGGTTGGTCCTAAGTTCGGACAAAAGAGTGTTGCGTTAGGCTTTCAACAACCAGCATAAAACTTTGTCAGACTTATCTACTATATATTATACAAATTATGAGCATTGTGTTGGGATACTCCCTCTTAGTGAAACACTATAGAGCTCAAATACGGCCAGCGTAAAACTTTGTCCGATTTTTATAACATGGATTACAAAAGTTATGAGCATTGCTTTGAGGCGTCTCTACCTAGCGACGTGCTATAGAGCCCGAATGCAGAAATAAGTAAGCAAGGGCCATTACATTTTCACCCGAATGTAGTGAATCAATTGTAGAGAGTGTTCCCACATCATGGACGGTTGTGGGTAAAGAAGTTAGTTCCACTACATTGTCGCCCGAATGTAGTGAATAATTTTCAAAGAGGGTCTCCACATTTTGAATATGGACGGATGCGGGGGGTAAGGAAGCTAGTCCTAGATAATAAGATTCATATTGGTTCTTGGAATATCATAACATTATCCGGTAAGCTAATGGAGGTGGTAGATACTATGATTCGGAGAAAGATTCATATTTTATGTTTACAAGAGACAAAATGGGTTGGAGAAAAAGGAAAGAAGATAGATGATAAAGGTTTTAATTTATGGTACTCAGGTAAAGAAAAGGCTCAAAACAGAGTTGGTAATATCATAAATAAAGATTTAAAGGATAGTGTAGTAGACATACAACGATATGATGACCGAATCATGACGTTGAAATTAGTGTTAGGAACAGAGGTTTTGAATATAGTTTGTGCTTACGCACCCCAAGTAGGATTAGAAGATAGTATAAATACAGATTTTTTAGAAGAGTTAGATAAGGTGATTCAAAAGATTCCACAAAAGGAGATCATTTGTTTAGGAGTTGACTTAAATGGACATGTCGGTAAAGAGGCATTAGGATATCAAGGTATTCATGAAAACTTTGTTTTTGGGAATATAAATGAGGAAGGTAGGGATATTTTAAATTTTGCTATGGCATTTGATCTCTTTATAGTCAATACAATCTTCAAAAAACGAGATGAACATTTAATTACTTATAAGAGTGGTTTATCACAAACACAAATTGATTACTTTATTTGTAGAAAAAAAGATAGAGCATGTTGTAAAGATTGCAAGGTAATTCTAGGAGAAAGCTTAACCACCCAACATCGACTTTTAGTTGTGGATTTACAAATAAAAAAATGGACAGAGAAGAAAAGAGTGCATCGAGCTATTTGGACTAAATGGTGGAACCTCAAAAGCGAGAAAGAAGATATATTTAAACAAAAAGTCCTTCAAGGAGATGTTTGGAATTATGTTGGTAAACCCTGTGATATGTGGAACAATATGGCTACACATATTAGGAAAGTGGCGAAAGATGTGTTAGGTGTATCTAAGGGAGGTGTACTAGCATAAAAAGAAGCTTGGTGGTGGAGTGAAGTAGTGCAAAATAAAAAAGGCAAAGAGGGCATGTTACAAATTACATTATGCTAAGAAAACTAGTGAAACTTTAGAAGCTTATAAGAAAGCAAAGAAGGAAGCGAAAAAGGCCGTGAGTGAAGCAAAAGCTAAAATTTGAGAGGATTTATATAAAAAATTCAACTCAAAAGAGGGTAAAAGAGATATTTTTAGGATAGCTAGGGTTAGAAATAAGAAAACTAAAGATCTTAATTATATTAGATGCATCAAAGACGAGGATAAAAAAATTCTAGTGGCAAATGATGATATAAGAAATAGATGAAAAAACTATTTTTATAAGCTTTTTAATGAAAATAAAGATGTTAGTATTAACTTAGGAGAGTTAGCCAAATCAGAAAAGTATATAAACCACAATTTCTACCGATGTATTCAAAAGAATGAAGTCAAAGATGCTCTTAAACATATAAAGGGTGGTAAATCGGTAGGACCAGATAATATTCCTATAGAAGTTTGGAAAATATTAGGAGAAATAGGAATCACTTGGCTCACAAGACTATTTAATGAAATATGGAAAAACCAAAAGATGCCCGAGGATTGGAGAGCAAGTACACTTATACCCATATATAAGAACAAGGGAGATATTCAAAATTGTGCGAATTATCGAGGTATCAAGTTAATGAGCCGTACAATGAAATTATGGGAGAGAATTATCAAACGTAGGTTAAGACAAGTAAGTACAACAGAGAACCAATTTGGATTCATGCCAGGCAAATCTACTGTTGAAGCGATTCACCTTTTGAGACGTCTTATAGAACATCTTAGAGCAAAAAAGAAAAACCTTTACATGATATTTATTGATCTAGAAAAAGCTTATGATAGAGTACCGAGAGAGGTTCTTTGGAGAATTTTGGAAAAAAGAGGTATCCCATTGACATACATTAACCTTATAAGAGACATGTATGATGGTGCAAAAACATGTGGGAGGACTCATGAAGGAATGACAGACTTCTTTGAAGTTAATATTGGGTTACATCAAGGATCAACTTTAAGTCCATACTTATTTATAATGGTGATTGATGAGTTAACAAAACATATTCAAGATGAAGTACCTTGGTGTATGTTATTTGCAGATGACATTGTATTAGTGGAGGAGTCTAAGGAAAAAGTTAATAGAAAATTGGAACTATGGAGAGAAACATTAGAAAGCAAAGGCCTCCGACTTAGTAGAACAAAGACAAAATATATGAAATGTAAGTTTGATCATTTGGTTACCTGAGAGGACATAAAAATTAAAATTGGCACACATTGCATCCCCCAAAAGGAAAGTTTTAAATACCTAGGGTCAATTTTTCAAAGTGATGGAAGAATTGATGGATATGTTACGCATATAATTAATTCTGGTTGGTTAAAATGGAAATGAGCATCAGGTATTCTTTGTGATAAGAAGATACCATTAAAGTTAAAAGGTAAATATTATAGAGCAACAATTAGGCCTGTCATGTTTTATGGTTATGAGTGTTGGGCAGTTAATCATCAACATGTACAAAAGATGTCTGTGACAGAAATGAAGATGTTGAGATGGATGAGTGGTCATACAAGAAATGACCATATACATAATGAGGTTATTAGAAACAAATTAGGAGTGACATCAATAGAGTATAAAATGAGAGAATATCGTTTAAGATGGTTTGGACATATAGAAAGAAGATGAAAAGAAGAACCTTTAAGAATGTATGAAAAACTAAATTTGGAAAGTATTAAAAGAGCTAGAGGACGACCACAAAAGTGTTGGAAAGAAACAATAAAGAATGATCTAGCTTATTGTGAGTTAACTGCTAACATGACACACAATAGGGATCTGTGGAAACAAAGAATCCATATAGTTGACCCCGTCTAGTATGGGAAAAGACTTAGTTGTTGTTGTTTGTTGTTTTCTATGCTTGCTTCAAAATATCACGAAACAACAATTTTCTTCAGAATTTCTGCAAAACAAAATGGAGATAGTGAACACCATAATACTTCTGCATACAATAGGTAACTTTCTTCAAGGCATGCTAGAGTACTGTCCTTTAGGCTTTTTTTTATCTATCCCGGATTCTAACTCTCCGAATGTAAAGGACCCTGACAATTGCTTGTAGGATACAGTTAACCCTCCTTGCACAATAGTAATTAAGTCCTTAGCAATATCGGCACACCAAGATGGCTAGTTCTTGCACTTTCTTTAGCATGCTTAAAAGAAAATGTAATAAAAGGTTTTAAAATAGGTTTTGTAACAAAAAATCAATAGGAGAGAGAGAGGGAGAGTTTCTACTAATGTTCAGATTCTGATTTTGATTGTTTTCATGCTAGTAAAGCATGTCAATTTATAATGGTTTAATGTTAACAACCAGGAGATGTGGTTATTCAACTATATAATAGTCTTGAATGTTTTGTTTGAAACTACTAATAGGCACCCTTTTTCAGTTTTTTAAATGGAATCATGAAAAGCCATAATGTTTTATAATTCATGCCTATTCATTCAAGAGCAACTTAAATGCTCTTTATTTTACATTTATTATGGTAATTTAGGCATTCCAACATTCATCAAGAAATGTGTTATTTTGAAAATATCTCCACACACACATGAATGAATGTATGCATGTATATAAGTTTCACTAAGGGAAAAGTAAGCCCATCCATATGATTATATGTCTTAAGCTTTTAATTACAAATTAATCTGCACGTTAGTCTCCTTCCTCGTGTGGCATGTGTTATCCTCAGCTTCTAGTCTATCTCCTTGAATGACAATATGAATAGTAGTATGGACTTATCATTTATTAATCCAATATTATCATCAACTATGGCCCTTGAAGTCTAGTTCAAGGATAATATAATGGAAAGTAGTTTCCCAAGCCAGCCTACACCGTCATAGACTCCCAAAAGCTTTGGTTTCAAAGAAGTACATCAACACAATTTTTAAGTAAAGCCAGTAATCCGCTTGCCTTCGCTCTCTCTCATCAGGTCACCACAACCACCCACAACCATGCCTTTACGCACCGTCTCTATTAAGTTTAAACACAGTTTTTTAGCAGATCGACAAAGCTTAATTGTTATAATTGCCTCACTTCCTATACCAAGGACTTGATTGTGGTAGGAATCATAAAACTTCGAAGTCTTTTGTAGAATTTTTCTCTCGGGATGATAAAGTTGCTGAAAGTTAGCATGAAACACACCTCTATCCTATCGTGTCTAGGGTTGGTAAGGAATCGAGCTACTTGTGGTTCAACTTCATTCATCTCACAGCTAGTTCATTTGTCTTCGGTTTATACAAGATGCAAGTCGAATACGTGCCAACTCGTTAAGCCTTGCAAGATGAACATGAACAGCAGTTTCTGGACTCAACTAGGACAAATATATGCATAGTTGTATTATATAGCAAAACAGTATCAGCACAGAAGTAATTTCGTGCTCTATAAATTGTTGAAACACACGGCCAGTTCTCTTTAAAAGGAAGCAAAACGGAAGAGAAAGTATGGAGCAGATCCTCCCACTTTAGCTATTGTCTGTTGTCTATTTTGTGGTTTCTTGGTGAGGTTAGCGATAAGATGATGCACAAAAGATACCAGCATTGGTTGGCCATTGTCAAAGATCTTGGTGATGAGTGTCGAGAGTTGATATGCAACAATCACAAAACCAGGGGTGAGACTCAACAAGTCGAGGCCTAAAGCCAAATTTTAAATTTGGAGCCTAAAATTGTAAGAGTTTAAAAGTCTTAGGGCCTAACAAATTAGATATTACTAATATTTCGGGTTGTAAGTGTAGAAAATGTTGTTACCTACCAAATTGATACTATAACAACTTTGAAAATTCAGGGGAATAAGGCGGTCACCTTAGTGGCCTCACCCACGAGGTACCCTATGGAGAACCATTGGAGTACTCAAGTTATGGGCCCAAATCAAGTTCTTTTCACAATCATCTTCTTTCCTCGGCAAGTAAGAGTAAATTTTATGTCACAAAATTCCTATCCGAAAAAGGAAAAATACCTTCACACTTACAATGAAATGTGAATACAAAAGGATTCCTATTCCTATTGGTTCGGGGTCGTAATTGGGTCTGAGATCTCTAAATGGGATTTTGGTTCTAAAGTAGATATGGGTGGATCTAAGCTGGTTTGTGGATCTTGAGTCGATTGGATTTAATGTGGTTTGGATAATGCGGACTAATATGGGGCAATACAAGCGTTAATAAAATTTAGATATGCTAGAATATGCTAAAACAAACCCTATGCTTACGTTGAAACCTATCTATATAATATGCTAAGATTTATGTTAGACTAACAAGCTCACCTAGTGTTATATAAGACCTATGTTACGTAAATATATAAGTATATAATATATATAGTTTTATACATAGAATATATAGGTTAATTTTTTCAGTGAAGACCTAGACCCTCTTAATAACTATCCTATGATACAAGATTCATAAAATCATTTCATTAGTTTTAAAAGTTAAAAATTAAAAAAAAAACTTTGTTAGTTAAAACATATTTTTCTTTAGAAAAATTTTGGGTGTTTACAAAGATGCTCATGAATATGATGTGTTAGTAAATAAACGAACACGACAGCATATAAAGCAAATGAGATGAACATGTGCTTGTCTATATTGTTAATGAGCCAAACAGGAACAACCTCCATCTGGATCGTTCAACTCTTTTTACTTTTCTGTTTACCAATATGTTAATGCTCGAAATTTCGTGGGAAGATGGTTAAAATAAAAATACTGATTGTCAGCCGAGGAAAACAGTAGATGTCATTTATTGATTATGCCGCATCAATAATATATACCGATGTGGAACACCCAGGTGGATGGGTGATCCAAATAAAGACAAACGATCCATATCACCTTGTATGAAGAGAGCCACCTTAATCCAAGTCCGCCATGCTGGAGGTTGCGATGAACTCGTATATGCATGTGGCTTTACATGTGTATAGTAATAGGATCACATAGGAGCCAAAACAGGCCCACACCAATGCTGCCAATTCATGCAAATTCCAACTCTTATGTATGGACGGTATGATTGCTTTGTAGAAATGTGGAGAAACAGAAATGGCTAAGAATTATCTGGCATGGCAGAGAATATAGTATAAAGAGAAAGAAAGACTAAGAGAAAGATCTTCACACCAACACCCAAGAATATGCACTTTAAAACCTTTTTCTTTTTTGTATTTTATCTTTCTTTTACCGTAGCGATAGAAGAGAAGTTTATGTTCTTTTTACATCGTTTTCCCTTAAACAACTTAGGGATCTCCAAAATTCATGAAATTTATAGTATATAAATCAAAATATGGAGATCCTGGAACTATTTTTATTTTATTTTTGTGTGTTATGATTTTACAGAATTAAATCTAAGAAATGTCTATGCTTAAGCATTCGGAACCTATCTGTTATAGAAATACAGAGGTCTAAAGAAACTTCCGTATTTCGGTGTACAAAGCTCCGATTTTTATAGTGCAAGAATCGGAGTTGAAACTTCCGTATTTCCACCCAAGAATTTAGTCTTGTTGGAAAGCTGTGGATGTCAACTTTCTAATGAGATTAGTTTCAATAGAATTAGTTCACTACAGACAAAGTTATTGGATGATTACCCAACCTCTATTGTAAAAAATACAAACTGGACATACTGGGTTCTGAATTTGTCCAATCTTCCCTTATTTTATTTACGTTGCTGCACGACCATACAATTCTTAAAAATTTTATTGTATCTGGGATTGTGTGTGAGGATTCAGTATACAAAATTTAAGATTATTTAGAGAAGAGATATGAAAATAAAAAATACAGTATCAGAAATATGGAGGATGTTGAAAACATAATTTCTATTTTTAAAGCATACGTGAATGCATTTATCTGAAATTAAAATACTAATCACAATAAATTTAAAGTAAATGACTGAAAAAAAATGAATTAAAATATGTTTATAGCTTAAGGATAGAGGGGATTAAGAGATATAAGAGGATATATCATATAGAGATATAGGAGAAACTTGAAATCAAACAAGTAGAATGCGTAAATGTAAAGGAATGAAATTGACACCATTACTACTCTATTACATCATAGGGGAGACAAATGCTCCATTAATACAGCCCCTTTGAATTGAATGGGAATAAAGAGAGATTCCGGTAAGTAAAGGATGAGAATTAATCTTATAATCGGACCTTAATGGGCGCCGACCTTGGATGGGTAGGAAGGGATTGATTCCTTCCTTCCTTCTCTCCTCTTCTTCCTCTCTCTCTCTCTCTCTCTCTCTTTCTTTTCCTCTCTACCTCTCTCTCTTGCTGCAACTCTCACTCTCTCTCTTAGGCTCTCTACACTCTTCCTTCAATTCCTCCAATGCTGGAAATCAGTTTCCAAGAGCTCCTTTTATAGGCTTCAAGGGGGAAGGCCTAGAGCCTTCCACGAGTTGGACATGAGTGGGTCTTTGGAGCCCAACCCTTGATCCAATCTTGGGTCGGCCACATAGCCTTCACGTGGTCCCTTGGTGGCCCTCTTTAGTCAATGCTAGCACTTGGGCATAGTCGGTTGGCCTTGGTGCAAACCGTCAGCTTGATCTAGCATGATGTGATTTTGTCTTGGTGTAGTCGGTTGGATGCACTTGGATATAACTCGTCTAGATCCAACTTGGGGCAGCCTCGTGCCTTTGTTTGATGAAGTCCTTGGCTTGGTTCATGGCATGGGACAACTTTGGGTGCAAGCCTTGCCTTGAATTAGTGCGGCCGAGTGTATCCTTTGATTAGATGTGATTCCTCACTGCTCCTTGGCTAGGTGAGCCTCCATCGGTCGAGCCAAGTGCTCTTCTTCATGTAGCCTTACCTAGGTGAGTCCCCATTGGTCCGGTCAAGGTAAGTGGGCTCGGTCAGGGTAGGCTTGGCCATAGTAGTCTTGCTTCCTGCTTCATCTGGGTTCACATGAGCTCGATCCCTGCTTGATGTGAGCTTGATTTGATCATTGCCCTAATCTTCACTCAATCTTTGGTGGGGATGATTTGTCTTTATCCCTACTTGACCTGGCTTTTATCCCTTTTCATATTTTCCATTTTGATTTCCTAACTTCAATTTTGAAAACATTTGATTTCGAAATCTTCGTTTTAAAGATTTTGTGAAATTCACAGTTTTCATTTAAATTTGGGATTTAAAACAAGCCTATTTTCAAAATTTCGAGAGCATGATTTAAATTTTTTTTAGGGTGTTTACAATACCTCAAACAAACATAAGGGATCCTGAACCATTTGGTTCTCCAACAAGGGGTTCTATAAAGGTAGGAGAGTGAATAGTAGATAACAAGGATGCTAAGTCTGAAGGACGTTTATATTTTATACTCGAGGACCTAGATGACCGGGTCGAAGTAGTTCTCGATGAATGGAAGAAAGATTTGTTGGTTGTTTATCATCCCAAAGAGATAGGGATGAGACAGAGGATGGAGGCTCATGCTACCTTGTGATGAGAAGAACTTCGTACATACAAGGCAAATCGTGTAAAGGTGCTTGAGGGATCCTCGCAAGAGAATCAACAACAAAAGGAGGAGATGGTGGAGCCGAAGTTGTCCATCACAAGCTTTAAGGTACAACATGTTGTGAAAACTAGATTGAATGCATACAAGTTTTATGCATCTACAAAATTTATTGTGAATTCACACAATTCATTGTTGATGAGATTGTCAGAGCAGGCACATATTAGCACTAACTAAGAATTGAAAGAAGTTGAGGATAATGAGTTCTCGGATGAAACATACATATCTGATGAACACTTCAGTGGCGATCCTGAGGATCCTTTGTACCTTTCAGAAGGGATGCTTATTGTTTTACCGACAAGTTTTGCTCTAAGAGGAGATACTTTATTTCAAAAGATGATTTCATGGTAGATGAACCCAATTGAGTGGCTTTGGTCAGTAGTGTTAACATCCCAAAGGTATTTGAGAGACCTCCATAAGCCATTGAAAGACATTTGTAATTGTTATACATTACCATAATGGTGAATGCCAAATTTTTAGCAGGCTTTTGTGGATGGTGTTGTATTTAATGTAATGTCGAGTAACACATTATGATACATCAGGAGGATGCTTTTGATTTAATCCAGATAAACCTCAAGATGTTTGATTTTCGAGGGAAACCATTAGTTACCATGGGAGTAATAGTTGTCGAGCTTATGGGAGACTCAAAGATTTTAGCTACCCCTTTTCCATAGTTGACGTTAACCTAAGTTATTTCCTATTACTTGGAAGATATTGGATACATTGAACTATTGTGTTCCCTCGACGTTACATCAAAAGTTAGTGGTTTCGATTGTTGAAACTATCGAGGTTATCGATATAGAGGACAATTCTTTTTCGATCGATGTTAAGGCATTATTTTATTTGACTTAAGTGAGCCCAATCATTATACATAAAGCCTTGGAAGAGATGCAATCATGTCAATTAACTACCTAGGGTTTTACTTTTAACTTGACTGATTTACGACCATTACCTAAAGTGACTCATAGATAGTCAATCCCATATTAACCAAGATTGCTCCCAACAAATGAAAGCTTATCATGTTGAATAGAGTCAAAGAATGACATTTGTAAAATTGCTAGGAGTATTTAATAAAATCATTTGGGATACAAAGCAACATTGACATTTGAGAGAATCAAGGAGTATTTAATAAAATCGTTTGTGTTGGTGCTCCTAATTTCTAAGAAACCAGTGAAATTATATACAGTCACTATGGAGAATTTCATCATTGTCTTTCTACAATAGGATACTAAGGATAATACTTAGCAAGCTATTTTCTATTTTAGTCAGTAGCTCACAAATATAGAGTCCCAATATTCTATAATTGAAAAGATATGTCAGGCCTTTTACCACACGATTGAGACATGGTCGAAGTCGACTCAAAGCTAGATACATAAATTTGAGATGTATGTGTTTTATTATGGTAGGAAAGCATAGGTACTCATATGTAATGTATAGCGGGATGGTGATTTATGTAATGCAAGTATGCAAGCATGACTTGCTCACATAAGTTCCTTTTATGATTATTGCTTACGCCTTTGTTTTCCATATGTTTTTTTCATGCCTTCTGCCGCTCTTCTTGATTGGGAGATATTTATAGTTGTTGGATGTTGATTTATTATGCATGTATTTCTTTGTATTTTCCCAACATATCAGGTTGCAGTTTCCTCGACACAGGATGCACAAGATGCAAGGAATCTCACTTGAGACCTTCCAACTTAGCTAGACCGTTCACATCAACAGGTTCATCCACCAACCAGGAAATGTTGGCCAACCCCTATAATTCCCATTGCTTGCACTACATATTGACTTCATGGACTTGGGTCTAGCAAGAAATTGGTTCTGATTATTCGAATTAACGGTTGAGACTATAGACATAAGATATAGTCTCCATAAACTTCAAATTCCTGCAATTGCTCGGAATATTGCCTGGAACTGCTTTGAAGCTGCATCACCAAACTTCTTACGCGCTATGCATGCTTAATGACAGGGTCCTCGGCATATTTAATGAACTGCTTCTTGGGCTTCCATCATACAAACTCCCAATATTGTATTAGTTAACCAATTGAGAGAGACGAATGGGAAACTCTTCGGTCAAGTTGGGTAGCAGATCTGCAGGAGCATACCCGAAACTACTGCAGCATCACCCCGCTAAGGGGGGATTTTACTCTGAGTTTCTTCATAGAACTGTGTATCTTATGGACGTCACTGTCCGAGATACCATGAAGGTGATGCTCAAGGCCTCGTCGGCGGGCCTGCTGAAAGACAAGGACTTCCATTCTCTCGCGGAGGATTACGTTCAATTCACCGTAACGGCTTCTGATGCCTTGGAAAAGTTGAAACAGAACTTGGGGAAGTCGAAAGACGAACTCGAGAATCTCGGAGGATTGACGAACGGGAACATAGGGGGGACGCGAGAGAAAGCAAATAGATGGTTAGCATCGGCCGGATATGAATTCGTCAAGTGTTACGATGAATATGAGAAGCAGCACAAGGAGTTGGTGGAAAGGTTCAAGCAGAAAGCCGCTGCACTGAAGAAGAAGCAGAGAAACGTGAAGTTGTTTAAAAAATATATCACGGCGATATTTGCAGGTTTTTTTGCTGCTTCCGTGATGGTTTCGGTCATAGCGGCCGCACTGCATGCCGGACCCGCTTTGCTCGGTCTGGTCTCGGCGGCCGTATCGACGGCAAGTTGGGGACCATTGTTCGTCTGGCTGGTTGATATGCGGAAAACAAATGAGCAGACCCTTAGTGAGGTCTGCTACGAGCTGGATCTTCAGGCCGAACAAGGCTACATAGAAAATGAGATAAAACCCATCTATGAGATGATCGAAGAGCTCCACAAGAGTTTGGTTACTACTCAGAAGGCATCAAAGGGCAGCAGTGATAACCAAAATGAACTCTTGAAGCTCAAGAAAACCATCCAGGACGAGTCGGCCAGCATTGATGAATTGTTAAAGGAAGTAAACTCCTGCTCGGATGGCATCAATCGCCGGAGGCACGAGTTCTTCATGAGCATGACCAGAAATACCGGATGATAAGAGTTCGCGTGGAAAATGAAAAGCTGCATTGCTATTAGCAAAGAAGAAGCTCACTAGAATATGGGTCTACAATAGAATAAGCACATGGACTTAAATTCATGCGTCTTGGTTCTCGAAGAGTAGTCTCTTGATTCCTAGCAAAATGTGTGGCTCCTTTACAATGCAAAAGTCGATATAATAAAACCAGTGCGAAATGTTTGTATTAAAGTTATGGATTTCGGTTGTAGGATTTGAGCGGTAACTATCTACGTTTAGATCATGTACCATAAGTATAAAGATTTTGTAACCAGATACAAGTATACTTAGCCTACTGTTACATTCTGCATATTGGTCTGATTTTACTCTTAAACAGGAAATTTGATATTATTGAACACTTCAAAACTTGGGAAGAAACATGGTCAGACGATGGTTTCAACATGTTTAGTTGACTGACGTGAAATATGACCAGATATCGTGCCTGAAAAAATCAGCCACAATATGCGATGAACTTTCGCAATTTTCGTCGATGAACTTTTCAAGTAAATTATCCTGGTAATCTGGGCAGCAACTTGGTTCTACAAAACAAAGATGTTAAAAGGCCAATGATGCGACTGTTGGAATATCTCAAGTTAGACGATTGCAATCAACATTCTATGCGCTATTTAATCGGCTAAATCTGGGAAGCAGGTTGAAGCTTGGCAGAGCCCATCCCTTTACCTGAAGAGGTTGTGACTTGGTTGGACCTGATGAGGACTAAAGCAAACACCACAACACTTATTCACTTGACGTACTTAGAATTATACAGCATGGTGGATTTTCTACTATGGATTTAGACTTTATAAGCATTTCATTAGGCATCCTCCTCGACACATTGTAGAGCAAGAATGTTGTGAAAATCAAGAAAATGTCTCTAGCTCTTCACCTAAATGTGATGAACATGTCATGTATGAGTGTGGATAAAGAAGTTAGTCTTGTTGTATCGTTACCTTAATATAGAAAATAAATTATAGAGAGAGGGCCTCTATATTTTTAGGATGGAAGGACAAGATATCATAAAATATTAGAGCATTGACCAATAAGCTTATGAAGAATATTCATATTTTATGTTTATAAGAGATAAAATGGATTGAAGAAAAAACTAAGTAGATTAAAAAACATAAATGATACTTAAAAAACTGTTTGAGTTAGTATTATTATAAATAAAGATTTAAAAACAATGTAGGTATATACACTAACGTCGTAATCAAAAGTAGGTTTAAAAGAAAACTTATAAAGAACAAGGTGATACGTAGAGGAGTTCCAAATTGACGTGTAGGTAAAGAGGCATTGATGTACTCTGGTGTCTTGAGACCACAACATCCTCAGAACTGGAATTGGCGAAACCACAACCGAAGATCCCAAAGGCTCATTTTCATTTCTACCTATTGTAGAATGACGCCCCAGGCATCTGGTGCTCCACGCAAACGTGGACGCCCAGCGTTCTGTTTTTAACTTAAACAGTGCAGCCCTGGATTTCTGCCTCAGAGGGTGCAACCCTTTGGTTGTTTAAAGTTCGACACCAAATTTCGGAAGAAAACGGGTGAGAGCTCATTTCAGAGAGTTTTGAAGGGAACAATCACGTTAAAGGATTCCACTGTGATTTGGGTCTCGAAAATCATGATTAAGATCGCATCTGGACATCCAAATCATGAAAACTTACTCGCCCGGAATGCATAGCGACGGAATCAAAAGCTGTAGCCGGTAATAGTCCAGCAACCTAATCGCCAGAAAATTACCCAAATCTTCTCTCTAAAAGAATGTAGGCAATTTTGTCAAGATTTCTGACAGGATACACGCTAAAGCTCATATTTTTGAGTTACTGTTATAAGATAAACCAAACTGAATTACGGTAGGATGAATTTCATTTAATATTCCTTTAAGGGAGTGAAATAAAGGCCCAGAATTTTTCTCGCAAAATCTTCAAGTCCCTATTAAATTTACACTGCTCACTATTATGTAACGTCGAAGCATTACAAAGTACACACCATGTGGGCCTATATTTTGAATCAAATGCGTTTGTTAACAAGAAACAAAAAGCGTTCTCCTTGCCCGTCCACTTACAAAGAAAATTCCCAAGAATTCGATATGTAGATTATATTTGTGTTTGCAAAACTTCGCAATATCACAGAAGTATCAAGCCTTCGTCGCAGTTATTAAACACAAGATGCAAGGAAGTTCCAACTTAGCTTGACTGTTCACATCCAACAGATTAATCCAGCAACCAGAAAACGTTGGTTTCTTCCTTGCAAAGCAAAGAAAACTGCTTCATTTCAACCCACTTATAAACCGTGTTGCTGGCCCTACATATTGACTTGAAGGATTTGGTGTTTGAATCTATGGATATAGTCTACATAAACTTCAATTTCTGCAGTTGCTCGGAATATTGCCTGAAAGTGCCTGGAAGCTGATCATCAAACTTCTAGCTATTGAAATCCACTCTTAATGTCCGTTTCTGATACAAGCACAGGATTTTATGAGGATTCAAGATCAACCCTTCAAAAACGTTAAATTCTTAAAATCACTTCTGCACATTTGTTTTTGATGATTCAAACAGCTGGCAGGGGACTCGAGTCATAAGATCATGGTCATGAGTTGGATATTTGAGGCGTACGTACCCGGCTTGGGCCTATCGTTCGTAACAGAAAGAAATTCCAAAGACAAAACTAAGAAATGGGCAAAACACCCGTATGTAAGCTTCTCATTTAGGGTGTTTAAATTCAATTCTTGCACACATGTGTCCATGGTGTGCACGTGTGTCTTCTTGGATTATTTGACTCGATTATTTATTGCCTAAAAGGGTGATTGGTCTCAACAATATATTGAGTGTGTAGCTTGGGCTTGGGCTTGGGTATTATCTTTATTTTATCTTTTTACACGAAAAACTTTTGATTTAACGGTTAAGAGTGTCTATGTAGGAATGTTTATGTCATTTGGATCAGATCCATGATCTGAAATCCATGATGACATCTATAATTAAAAGATTAGGACTCCTTAATCCTGATTTTTGCATAAAGCACTCTCTCTCCTCTCGCATTGTAGTGTTCCTTGTAGTTGTGTGGCTCCTTGTCGTCTTTTCTCTTCAGCCATAGGCGATTGAGGCGTGATCAGAGTCGACTCAAAGTAAGGTACGTAGCTTTCAGTTGTGTTTGCATTTTATCCTTAGAGGAAGGTCAAGGTACCCGTACGTAATATATAGTGGGACAATGATTTTTCTAATGCAAGTCTGTAAGGGCGACTCACACAGATAAATTCATTTTTTTATTATTGCTTCTTCCTTTATTTTCCGTATTATTTGTTTATGGCTTACTTTATATCTGCGGTTGTTGTTGATTAGGACATGTTTATAGTTGTTGCATATTGGTTTATTATGCATATATTTCTAAAGATTTTTCTAACAATCTTAGAGAAAGCAACCTTCTTCGTAGTAAAATGTCTACGACTGCAACCCTCCGACCTAAGGTTGACTTGACCCTAATACAAAAAAAGTTTTCGGTCCCCATTTTAAATGTTAGCAACAATGTATGAAAATTTGGTTAATCATATTAGTGTTGCACTTATATATCAAATAAGATTGTCCATAACCCGATGATACTGACTTTAGAAGCTCAGATAAAATTACCGAGTAGTAGGAGAAGGATATCATTTATCATTGTCATATATTATCGGCACTGTCGAATGTTTTATTCAACATTTATAGTTCTTCCCCTTCCATGACAATGACAGATCTGTGGGTTCTCTTGGATCAAAAATATAACATTGAAGTCCTTGGTCTTGAAAAATATTACATGGCCAAGTTTCTTAAGTATCAAATAGTAGAGGAGAAATCTATGACTAACAAGCCTACGAATTTTAGTTTTTATGCAATGGTCTGAAGGAAGTCTAGGTGGAGCTTCTTGATAAATTTATTGTTATGTCTATTAGTGAGAAACTTCTTAAGTCTTGTGAGAGTTTTGGCTTAAATCTCAAGCATAAGGAGGTAAGATGACCTAATGATAGACATAACAATATAGAAAGAACATAGAAGTGAGAAACCCATTATTCCTTTAAATAGCATCCCTAGGGTTAATGTTATAGTCAGAAGAAAACCTTGACAATGGATCCTCAAGAAAAATAGTCAAAGCATAAACTAAAGGCTAAAATCGAAAAGAAACCCAAGAACAAATCATTCTAGCTTTGTGGTCAGATTGAATATTGGAAGAGAGATTGTCCCTCAAAGAAATCCAAGAAACATGCACTTGCTTAAGGAGATATGGTCAATATGGTGGTGATCACTTCACCTGCTAGTGAAAGGTGTCTATCCCTCAAACCCTATCTCTTTTCTATTTGTGATCTAGAGTATTGGATTGTAGACACTGGGGTTAATATTAATGTTTGTGCTGACGAGTCTTTATTTGTGTTTTACTAGGCCATTTGTAGGAGAACAGTGATCTTAGAGGATCATTTGATTTCTAAAATTAAGGACGAAGGGTGTGTGGACTTTAAGTTTTTTTTGAAAAATTTATAATTCTTGAGCGAGTTAGACAAATTCCAATGATTCGTCGGAATATCCTCAGTGGTCCTACTTTAATTAGAAATGGCTATTTGTGTGATATGGAGGATATGTTTAAAATTCATAAAAAACCAATTGTTGATTTTTGTATGAATTTTAATATTAATAAAGCCTCTACTTCTTCTTCTTCTTTTGTGTATAATATTTAATCATCTCATGTATGACATGGTAGTTTGTGACATGTAAACTTTGATTCTATGAAAAGAAAGATAAACTTAAACCTTATCCCAAAGACTCGTATAGATAGAAAATATAAATATGGTATATGTGTGCAAGCGAAGTAACCTATGACACCTTTTCATATGGTTAAAAGAAAATCTAAGATTTTTGATTTGGTACAAACTAATATCTCTGAATTCAATGGAATGAGTAAAGGGGATAAAAAAATATTTTAGCACGTTTATTGATCATTGCATTAGATACTACTATATTTACTTGCTTAAAAGTAAGATGAAAATTTAGAAAAGTTTTAAATATTTAGAAATGCAACACAAACTCAAACAAGCAAGGTACTTAAACGATTAAAGTTTGATAGGAGAGGAGAGTATACATTAAACTGTTTTTAAGAAAACTGTCAAAACAATATTATTGTTCATGATGTTATTGCTCTGTATTCTCCCCAGTATAATAAGATAGTTAAACGGAAGAATAGAACCATGTATGATAGAGTTAATGTTTTGCTTCAAAGTTCTAGGTTACCTATATATATGTTGGGAAAGCTTTGAATATGACTTGTCATATTCTTAATAAAGTTTTCTATAAGTATAAGAAAAGTAGTCTCTTTGATCTTTGTAGAGTCGAAAGACCAATCTCAATTATTTCAAAGTGTATAGTGTCTTGTGAAAGTACTAATATCTCAAAACAAGAGAAAGAAATTGTGACCTAATATAGTGAATGTTATATTTCTCAATTATGTGGAGACAAACTATCTATACCGATTCCTAGTCATTAGATCTGATGTTTCTCAATAAATGTTAACACAATAGTTGAGCTATGTGATGCTACATTCTTTGAGAATGTGTTTCTCATGAAGACTTGGGTTTCCAAAAGTATATTTTAGAAATTCTCATCCTACTATTGGGTCTATTACAGATCATGTGGAAAGGATGACAAATATGGGAGGTGACCCTGATTGTGTTCTTTACAAATTAGATGATTCTAAGGAAATAACCGAACTAATGAAAAATAAACGGCTTAGGATATCAAAGGACTTTTGAAGTAACTTTATTATTTTTAATGTTAAGGATGGTCCTATCATCTTCCAGTATGATAGGATGTCACTTAAGGTTTGCGTTTTAGAAGGAAACTGTTAACGATGAAATCCAATCAATTCTCTCCAACAATACTTGAGAATTGGGATTTGCTTCCTGGTTGTTCTACTATGAGTTACAACTTGATTTTTAAGAAAAACTGAATTAAGATGGAATAACCAACATGTATAAGATCAGGTTAGTTGCTAAGGAATACACACAAAAGGAAGGAATAAATTACTTTGATACCTATTCCCTAGTTTCCTGGATGACCACCATCTTGGTGCTTATAGCACTTATATTCGTATATGACCTCCCAATCCATGAGATAGATATGAAGACTGCTTTCTTGCATGGTGACCTGTATGAGTGAATTTATATGGATAAGGCTGAGAGATTTGTAGCTCGTAAAAATGAGTGTAAGGTGTATAAGCTTTTTAAATCATTATAGTTTGAAACAAGCCCCTAAACAATGTCATATAGTGTGATATCATCTTTTGGGTTTGTTTCTAATGATTATGATAAGTATGTATATTGTAAATCAGTCAATAATGCATTTATCATTCTTTCCCTATATGTGGATGATATATTGTTGTTTGTCTCAAATGTGAGAATAGTAAATAAGACAAAGTCATTCTTATATAATAAGTTTGAGATGAAAGATATGGGTATGACTTACATGATTTTGGAACTTAAAATCACAAGGACTATTGATGGTATAGTAATCTATGAGTCTCACTATGTTAAGAAAGTTTTTGATAGATTTAGATATACAAACTGTAGACCTGTTAAGACTCCATATGATTCATCTATAGCTTTATATAAGAATAAAATAGTATTCCCATTATTTAAACTATGATATTATCATATTATCGGTAGTTTGATGTATCTAACTAACTATACAAGATCATATATCACATTTGTTGCATGTAAGTTGAGTAAATAAACCAATTGTTTAGATAAAACCCATTAGGAAGCTCTAGACAGAGTATTTTGCTATAAAAGGAATGTTTTGCTTCGACTACATTATGTTAAGCAACCTTCTATTTTCAAAGGATTTAGTAATGTTAGTTGGATATGTGTTTCTTGTGGGTGGTGGTGCTATCACCTAAAAATCTAAGAAATAAACTATTTTGACCTATTTTACGTTTAAGAGAGAACTATGCCCTTTGGATGAGAGTGGATTGGAAGTTGAATGGCTTAAGAGACTTGTGTATATTTTACCTATGGTAAAGAAGTCGCTCCCTGCAATTTCAGTGCATTTTGATGACATGATTGTAATTGGTAAGATCAATAGTTTTAAGTATAACCAAAAGCAATTAAGACACATTAAAGTCAAACTGAAGTTTGTAAAGGCTCTTGTGTCTTATGAGGTCATGACTTCAGATTTTATTAGATCTAAAGATAACACAATTGATCATTTGATTAAGAGTTTATGAGTAACCTTAGTTGAAAAATCTAGGTCAGGATGAGACTAAAACCTATTATTTATTTACAAGCAATGGCAACCCAACTAACTAAGTGGAGATCTCACGAAGTAGGTTTAATGTAGTAATAATAAGATGTTGGGTGAATAAGATGACACTTTTTATTATTTGATACTTTTAGTATCTATGTGTTTGCCCCCTATAAACTCATGATTGAAAGTTTAGTAAGAAATTATTCTCTGAATGGGAACGAGTCGTAGGATAGGATGGTAGCAATGCATCCTTGGAGATGATCAACTAAGTGATTGAATTTGTGTTGCCGCAATAAGGTAATTAGGATGTTCCCTAAAGTCAATCATGATAAATGATATGGATGCATGACCATTAATGCATCACCCCTAAAGATCACACCATAGGCTTTTATTATGTTCTTACTAATAGACACTTTATACCCAAGGTTAAAGTCCAAAACGTATGTTTACCTAGTTTCTGTACAGATAATATTGGATAACTCAGGTAACGGTTCAAATCAGAAGGTACTATTACTCAAAGCATAATATGATGGTTGGTTTGGGGGGGACTTTTATATTTTAGCGCTTCATGAGGGATTGTTGGATTTAATATTAGTTATGATTGAGTTAATTAAACTTATTTGTATTAATAATATTTAATTCATATTGGTATCTCTAAATATTTAATTAATTCATCATTAATATATGTGAAAGTTCTAAAGTGTAAAAAGTCACATGTGATAGACGTGTGCATGTGACGATGAAGAAGAGACAAAGTTTAGCCCCATATTCAACAATGAGATAAACACAAATGTCATTTTATATAGTTCGTAGCTCATAAACCTTCATTTAAAGAGCTTGGAGAGGACATACAAGACCACACATGTGAGCTCACGCGTGCTAGACCGGTCCTCGACTTGGGCTTCTATTTGGGAATTATCTTCGGTTTATCTTTTTGCATGAAAAATTTTTGATGTCATGGTCAAGAGTGTATATACGAGAATGGTTACGTGATTAAAAGGTGTGTTGCTTAGATCGGATTTATGATCTGTGATCCATCACGACATCTATAAATAAAGGATTTGAGCTTCCTAACCAGACTTCTATGAGAAACACGACCTCTCCTCCTACATCTGCTCCCTGCTTTCCCTCTATCCATGTTGTTTCCTGTGATTGTGTGGCTCCCTACCATCCTTTCCCTTCCGTCATAGACGATTGAGGCATGGTCGATACATAAATTTGAGATGTATGTGTTTTATCATGGGAGGAAGGGGTAGGTACTCATATGTAATGTATAGCGGAATAGTGATTTATCTAATGCAAGTATGCAAGGATGACTTGTTTTCCATATGGTTTTTTCATGCCTTTCGCTGCTCTTGTTGATTGGGAGATATTTAGAATTGTTGGATGTTGATTTATTATGCATGTATTTCTATGTATTTTTCTAACATATCAGGTTACAGTTTCCTCAACACAGGATGCACAAGATGCAAGGAATCTCACTTGAGACCTTCCAACTTAGCTAGACCGTTCACATCAACAAGTTCATCCAGCAACCAGGAAATGTTGGTTTCTTCCTTGCAAAATAAAGATCGATGCTTGAGTGCAACCCCTATAATTCCTATTGCTTGCACTACATATTGACTTCATGGACTTGGGTCTAGCAAGAAATTGGTTATGATTATTCGAATTAATGTTTGAGACTATAGACATAAGATATAGTCTCCATAAGCTTCAAATTCCTGCAATTGCTCGGAATATTGCCTGGAACTTCTTGGAAGCTGCATCATCAAACTTCTTATGTGCATGCATGCTTGACCACAGGGGTTCTGTTTCTTCCTCGAGCTATTTGATGGACTGCTTCTTGGGCTTCCATCATACAAACTCCCAATATCTTTCCACTTATTGATTGATAAGTAAATTATTGAATGCTATCAAGCAATCTTCATCTACCGAATTGAATTTCATAATCAGTGACTATAAATATTCATCGGGTTGTAAATTGTTATGTTTAGATACCCAAAAAAACTTGACATTAATTTCTATCGGTAATATTGCATCATGTTCATACATAAGCCAAAATAGAGTCATGCCAATCGCCAAGGCTTTAGAGTTTCGGTATGCCCAAAGAATCTCAAGCAATACCTTGTGCCATCTTCTCATATTGTTCACAAGGGACTTGTTTATTAACTCAATAATCACCTTATTGGTAGCCTTAGCTTGACACTGAAGCTCTCAAGAAGGTCATTACTTTCTCTCTTGTGAACATTGTCCCTCGATCAACCATAATCTATTGCGGTGTTTCAAATAAAAAAATAATATAGTCATTAACGAACTTGATTACCTCCTCCTGGGTCACCACCTTTAATGGTAGGGCTTCATCGCACTTAGTAAAATAATTTGTTGCCACTACAATGAATGCATGTTCTTTCGAAGATTTCGGGTAGCTTTTTTATTAGGTCCATGGCTCATTGATAGGATGTAGTTTTATCACATATGTTTTCTGCAAATGACCAAAATGTTGGCATTCTTTACATCCTTTTGCATAATTAATGACTAGGTACATGGCTCATATTTCATTTTAGGCACTCACCGATTAATCCCATAAATTCCTTCATGCACTTCAGTCATCACCATTTGAGCTTCATTTCTATTTAAACATCTCAAAGGCAAACCATGATGGCGTCGCTTACACAACTCATAATCCAATAAAGTGTAACTTAATACCGTATGTTGAATCTTAATGTTCAAGCATGATTCAAATATTTCACCAATAAGTCTCTCCAATCTTGAGACTTTTGTGTCTCCTTAATCGAGGCTATCGGATCCACATACTCCTTTATGCCCTTAAGCAGTTTGGGATAAATTATTCACTACTTGATTTTCATCTTTATGAATGTATGACTATTTTACTTCAAGAAAGATTTCGAACAAATCTTTTTGCATGATGATGCAAGGGTTTTAAGTTTTAACTAAGACATTGGTTATCCCTTGTTAATTTACTTAGCATGACTTAAGAGTTATCATAAATTTTTAATTTTCTTGTCACAACAATGGAGACCAAACTTAAATCATAGATCAAAGCCTAGTACTTAGCCCCATTATTAGTAAGGTCCGGTTCCAAGGACCTCGAGAGCATACCTACTCTCCCGATTGGGGAAATAGTACAAACACCAATTCTCACACCTCTATTAGACCATGAGTCATCAAATATAACTCAATAAGGTTTCTTAGATATCATATTATGTACTACTTATAAGGGGTTAGTGATCTCGATGCATATAAAATGCACCAAGAAGTAAGCCACTGCTTACCCCTTCATTGTTATGAGAGGACAATGCTTCAAATTAGAAGGACACAACTTGATTGCCTACTTGACTAGCCTACCCTTGAGAGTTGGGCGGCTAAGTAGGTAACACAAAATATCAATTTTGCTATCACTTTTACTTCAGTTGTGAGAAGATAATGCTTTAATTTCATATAAGTGTGGCACAAGGTCAAAATACCTATTCAATAAGAGAATATTGAGATTTTACATCTATGAGCAATCGACTCAAATGGAAAATAGCCCGATCGGTATTGTCCTTGGAGTCTTGCGCCAAGAGGGCACCGAAAGAATTTTTTGTAGTGGTTATATATAATTTCAATGGTTTCAATAAATCGATGGTATCAATATAGGCGGCTTTACAAGATATTCCTTGATCCTCTCAAATGCCAACTATTACTCTATATACACAAAGTCATCCATATCTTTCAACTTCAGTAATGGTGTTAGAGGAGTAAAGCAATGTAGATAACTGACATACTCGATTAAACTTCACAATTCTTTTTTTGTCTTGGATAGTCGAGTATTGATAATGGCCCTAGCCTTGTTTGGATTGTATTCATTCCCTCTATTATGTACCAAGAAACCTAAAAAATATTTAGCAAAAAATTTAAAAGCACACTTGTTAGGATTCATTTTTAAGTGTTGCCTTCTCTAGAAAGCTTTTTAAGATCGAAGAAATGTTATTCGAAACTTTAAGATTTGACCATGATATCATCAATATATATCTCCATGATTTTCCTAATTAAATCCTAAAAAATACAGTTCATTACTTGTTGATATGTCGTATTATCATTCTTAAGTCCAAATGGCATTACTCCCCATTTTTGGATCCCTAATGCCCTTGGTTATTTAAATATTGTCTTATGCTATTCTTGAGATTTACCTTAACTTGGTTATATCCTAAGGTGATGTTCATAAATGATAAAATCCCATGGGTAGTCACTGCATCAATCAACATATGAACTATTGGCATGACATATTGATCCTTTCAAGTAGTCAAGTTAAGATTTTGATAGTCAATGCATATGCGTAATTTACCGTTTTTCTTAATGACATAAATAATATTAGACAACTAGTCTACGGTTGTTCTAATGAACTCGGCCTTCAAAAGACATTATATTTCCTGCTTCATGACCAGAAATATCTTAGGTTTGAATCTTCTCATCGGTTGTCTGTGTATTTTCATCCTTGCTTTCAATGGAATAGTAAACTCAACTAACTCTCATGGTAAGTCGGATATTTCATGATACTCCAAGCAAATTTGTCCTTATACTACTTAAGCAACTCAACTACACTTGATCAATTTTCATAAGACACATGAACACTCATCTGTGTCGGTTCCGTTGTTCCTTCTGAGGCCAAATTCACCTCAATCAGAGGATCTGCGTAGATGAAATTAGGCTTGTCCTTTTGGTTAAGACAATTGAATGCTTCTCTTCCTCCGATGGGTGACAGAATTGTGAGAATAGGGAAATTTTTCAGTTGCCTCCCAAGCAATTCAGTATATGTCCTTCCAAGTCTCGCTTCAACATAAAATGCCTCCAACCATTGGAACAATCTTGAATAACCTAGAACTTACTATTCATCAATCACTTTAGGTAATGGTCATAAATCGGTCAAGTCAAAAGTGAAATCTCAGGTGGTTAATTAACAAGACCACATTTCTTTTAAGGCTTCATGCATAACAATTTGACTCACCCAAAGCGAATAAAGTAACGCTTCAGAAGCCATAACATCAGCTATGAAAGGATCTTCTTCTTCATCGATGACCTTGACCTTTTTGTCAGTCAAGAACATTAGTTTTTGGTGTAATATTGAGGGAGCATCATAATTTGAATGTACCCAGTTCCTCCTGAGTAGTAGGGAACAATGCAGTTTAGTATCAACCATCAAGAAAGGGATAGACAAAATCTTTGAATTGACTTTAAGCTTGATAGCTATTACTCCCATGGTAAATCAGTAGGCATCCTCTTGATCAATCAGAATGTATTACTCAATATTACATTCAATACATTAGCACCATCTACAAACACCTATTTAAAAAGGAAATAATTCGCCTCTGCAATAGTGTATAATAATCATAAATGTCTTGTAGTAGTATATGGTGGTCTCTCAAATACCATTAGAATGTCAACATTATTGACAAGATCCATCCAATCAAGTTCATTTGCCAAGAAGTCATCTTCCAGAATCAATTGTGTATCTTCTCTAGGAGCAAAACTCATCCACAAAATAATAAACATACTTTCTAAAAAGTGCAAAGAATCTTCATAATCATCACCGAAGTCTTTATTGAATATATATGTCTTATATGAGAAATGGTTGTCCTCTTCAACAACTCCTCCCAATTTTGGATTACTGCTAATTGGCATTTACAAACTTTTAACTACTTCAGTCTACAATGTACCATGTGAATTCACAACAATTGTAACAGATCTAAAAAACCCGCATGCATTCATGTTGTATCTTGAAATTCATTGTGGATACCTCGGGCTTCTGCATTTCCTCTTCTTGCTTCTTGACCTCTTCCTCGATTTTCTCAACCTCCTCTACATGATCTGCCATGTATGCATGAAGTCTTCCTTATCATAAAGTGGTTAGAGACTCTATTCTCTATCTTATGTCCTTCTTGATATCATATAAAGTTGATCAATCTTTCTTTCATTCAGCAAGAATCACTTTGACGCATTTGTCTAGGTCCTTGGGTAAAAAATACATATGCCCTTCAGACTCGATATCCTCAAGATCCACTTTTGAATCACCTACCCTAGTGGAGTCTCCTGTTAAAGGATCACGTTAATTTGAATCCCTCGTGTTCGTTAGAAGTATGCCTATTTCAAGGGGTTGAAAAATCTACTTCCATCTTTGAGGGTAATCATATTATGACTCCTCATCGGAATGATGACTCAAGAATGATGACTCGAATGATATCTTTCAAAATCATTTGTGAGTCTAACAAGTTCCAACCACCTTTGGTATTGGGCCTTCCTTCATTGAACATGTCATTTCTGAGTAAAAGAAAGCCAATAATCATAAAGGAAATAGGTGGACGATTGAGAATTCTCTAGCCATTGCTCAACTTTCAATAATTTGTCTTGAGGCTTGATCATTCGACCTTGAAAAGGAAGATAGTTTCTACCCCACAAAATATCCAACAATGTGAAAACGTTATGTACTCGAACCTCAATGGCTCAAGGTGCACGGTAACATTACTAACAAAATATTAACCTTGAGGTATCTCTTTCTCCTGAAGATACTCTAGGGTCACAAACAACAAGCCACTATTCCCATCAATTTGGGATAACTCTTTGATGATAAAATTGATGATGTGATCTTGAGTGAAACCCCATATTTTTTTCATGGTTTCGTTTGATAATTTCAATGGATATGTCCTTGAGCTTGGTATACGGGATGACTCAACAAGCGAACTGGCCTGAGGAAATCACATTTGTCTATAGTCTCTACCATCTCACCAAACTCTATGTGTTTCGATCTCATTCGGTCAAGAGACTTACGTGATGTTGATCGACTCCCTTCACCTGGAGTGAATTTAGTTTGTTGTTCAGGTTCCAATATGATGGTAAATAATGGCAATATAGGACCATCTTCTATCACAACTGATATAGGTGGCAATGGGTTTGCATCAATTTTCTTATCTAAAAACTTGAGATGTTTATCCTTTATAGCTTGTTGTATGACTGAATAGAACTTGGCACATTGGTTTATATCAAGCGAGATCAGGTTGTGCTACTTACAGTGTCATGCCATCTTCTTGAGCTCATCTCGGGATGCTAACAAATGTTCTTTTGATAAACTGATTTTCTAATCTTTCAAAAGCGGATCAAAGATCTAAGCGCCTTTTAAGATGTCAAAAAGCCAATTTTCTTTCTCATTGGCTTCCTTTTCTTTACTCTTTGGAAGTCAAAGAGCATTACAAACATAAGGAGGTTCTTGTGTCAACTTGGCAGTCATGACTTTGGCTAAGTCGAACTCACTGCCGGTATCTTGCATCATATATTTCAAGCAAGAAATCAAAGCTTGTCGTTGGTTACGCCTTAGGACTTCTCGCTTATTGCTTTATGCATCCAAGATGTTGAGAATGTATTCAACCTCTACTATTCAATTAGCTAATTGAACCAGAGTTTGAAAAAAATGTCCAGCTAAGCCCTTCCTAATGTATGTACGTAGGGAATTCCATACTAAGGCCACATATTAGGCATTGGTGAACTGCATCTAGCAATGTGTAAAGAACTCATAGAATTTCTCAAAAAAGACTTCTGCAGTTTTTCTAATTTTTTGGTGAATATTTATTGAACCTATAGGTATTGACTGAGGACGGATCTTATTGTAGCGCTTGCGAAATGCCTTTTGCATCTCATCCTAAGTTTGGATGGATGCAGAACAGTGTACCAAGAATAGGATTGATCAGTAAGGGAAGAGATGAAAAGCTTAAGTTTGTATATTGATGTTACTCAACTTCCCGCACTCGAGAGTGAAATGAGCCAAATATTTCCCTGGATATTTATTGTCTTATCTCAAAAAAGTGATAAACTTAGCTTTTAAGCTCCTCGGGATTAGTACAAGCCTATCAACTCAATCAGGATATGGCTTAAGATTAACTTTAGTATCAAGAGTATGTTGCTCTATTACGAAAACATTTTGAACCATGTTGATAGCCCATCATCATTCATCAGGCATCTATTACCTCCAACATATGATTACCGAATGTAAAGTGGCAATTAGCTAGTGGAAATGGTGTTTGATGAGGCTAGAACAACACTCGCTCAAGTTAATATAATAGATAAGGTGGGGGAATCGAAAGGCCAAAGTATGGTAGTTGTGCTGGTGGTGAAATACCCACCCCATGAAGCTAGGAGCTCCTGGAGAAATCGAGGGATGAGATCCTCGATATGTACCTCTCGGCATTTGTTGTTGTATCTACGGTCTTGATGTTTCTATCATTGCCGTTTCTATGCTGAAACGTCAAGACTGCATATACAACTTCTTTGTTCATAAATCTAGTTTTTGCAAACATGCAATTCATATTAACATCCCCTTTTCAATCTAATATACAAGGAACATAAGCAGTCACCCGGTGGCAGTTGTGCTTGAATTAAGGACCAATTAAGTGGAAGACCCAAGAATATTTTTGGTTGAGGTGAACTTATTTTATTTTAGAATGAAATATAAGCTACAATTTATTTTCAATTTATTTCATAATCAAAGATAAATAAACTAGATATCGCACATCCATAAATGAGGATCACATTTGTTACATAATGCGAAATTTGAGTTAATGCCATAATTCCCTTTTGAGTTGCCATTCTCCAAAACCACACACATACAGACATATACATACACACACATATATATTATATTTATACATATTTATATTTATATTCATATTCATATATTTATGAGCAAAAATAACTTGGCTTGCACGTATTGGAACCATACGCTGATAATTAAGCTCTCCTGTGACAAATATCTCACTTATGTTTAAAATATTTATTAGTGATATTTTCAATTGCTGAGGTATATATAAAAATGTTGATTTCTTTCCGTAAGTAGTAAAATGTACGAAAAGGGTGGCCCCTAATGCGTCATGGTTGAAACAAACTCCACTGGGTCAATGTCCATTAAAAAGATAAATGCATTCCTTGATCCAATTACGATAAAGTCAGCCAGATGTCGAATTTGGTACTTGTTGCTTAATATTAAGATGCCTGGCTGAATATTATTAGTTAAATATTCCCCTGTATACCATCAGAAGTAAATTTATGTGTATATTTCATTTATGCTAATATTTTCTCATAAAATTAAACTTTTCATGACAGGAGTTTCCTTCCGCAGAGTTCATTGAGGTTTGTCTGTTGTAGGGCAGCAGAAAGAGACGTGGTTCTGGTTCTTCGGCTCGTCTAGGCTCATGGTTGGCATCTGGTTTAGTGAGACAAGAAACAGGTCAACCTCTGACCTGGTATAGGCTTGATTAAGCTTGTATAATTGATTGAGCATAAATAATATACACTTAAATATGTGTGTGTGTGTGTGTTTCAACGACTTTCACTGATTGGATTGAATAAGATTAGTTGTGCCGAATAGGTTTGTACCATCGGTCTCTATTTGAGATTAGGACTAACCCTAACCGGACTACTTTGAACCCGAACCTCATTCATGGTCACTTAGTCCAAATGTGGAGGACTGCCCTTTCCTATCACAATGGGAAAGCTAAATCTAAATGCATGCCCCGAGCATCGAACTCATGATCAACTTGTGACTCGAAATGTTTCCGCACAAATTAATGTGTTACCGCAGTAGTGAAAAATCGGCAAGATCATGCAACTAAGAGCAAAATGCCCCAGGAGAATAAGGATTAAGGGTAAAGCAACATAACATAAGAACAACTGGAACCAATCTGCTTGCACACTGAAGCATCAATACAACCAGTGGGGGATCTACATAAAAGGGTGGGGAGCGACCACCCCTCCTGAATTTTTGACATTTTACAGTAAAAACTATATTTTACAGTTGAATACATGGTTGAGGTTCATGGTTTGCTCCCCTAATAACGCCATGAAATACATACTTCGCCTCCCTCAACACTATTTTCTAGATCCGCTACTTACAACCACCAGGCCAAGTGAGCAGAAGCAGTTAAGCTTGAATGTGATTTGCTCAAAGCTCGATTAACTAAAACTAACAAGATTCACAAGGAACCACCAAGCTGTGAGGAAGGAGATGATCACCACATGAGCGAAAGGTGGCTATACGCTTATGTGAGTGGTTTCGAGACAACATGCATGGAAAGAAAGGGAGTAGGTCACCCCACCATGTATAAAAGGGGTAGACAAAGAGAACAAGTCCCCTTTTTGTCAACATATTAATCAAAATTAATTTTATTTTCCAATACTTCTGGTTTCTTTTCTCGTAGGATCTGCATACTACTTGAGACCCTGAGGTCTCGAGTAGCTCTCTAGAGATTGATTTGTTCCTATTTAGAAGGCGAGAATCACTTTGTGAAGCCAACCTGTTGTCAAGAATGCTTGAAAATCCTTACGCTGCCTTACCCTATCATCTGACGCTAGATCGAGGTTGCATGATACCATTCACCGTTCAATCCTTTTAGATCCGAAGGTCATTAGAGGTGCTGATCCAATTGCATTTCCATAATATCACCGTAAAACAGGTTAACTTGAAAGGATTATCACTCGAGAGGGTTTATTGGCAACATAGTGGATTCACAAGTGGATGGTCATGAGTTCCATACAAGGGGCATGCATCTTGCTTCGGCCTCCCCACTGTATCAGCAAAAAAGAAGACCGGTAATCCATTTGCCGAACTCGTGGGAGTCGGTTGAGCTCTGCCAAATGAGCTAACGTACTGCACCCAAATTTGATTACCACAAAATCCAACCCGGTTAGTTTTACAGGTAGGATTTGATATCAAACCTTGTTAATTAAATCTTTATCGAATCCGCAGAATCCTACTAAATTCAGCAACTCAATCGTCGAATCCCTACCGTTGACATTGATTCTTATCCAAACTATACCCGTCTACTCTCTCTCCAGCCACAACCGCGCCGAGGAGTTGAGTTCTTAATGGGAGAAGTCGAAAAGAATAGACAAGAAGGGAGCGTTTAGAAAAGAAGAGAGCGTTTAGAAAAGAAGAGTAAGTCAGCACATTTCCAAAAGATGAACAAGTTAGCGAGACAATATTAAGCGAATCATAAGAAAGAGAGAGAGAGAGAGATGAAGGGTCAGCAGCTGTTGGCGGGTGGGAAAGGTCTCTCAAATCGAATCATAAGAAAGAGAGAGAGAGAAGGTCAGCACATTTCAATCTCTCTCTCTCTCTCTCTCTCTCTCTCTCTCTCTCTCTCTTCCAATGCAAGCAAAGAGAACATCGCATCATCATTATCGTATTCCACATTCATACTTCCCACGGAACAAACAGCCCCGTTGTCAACTTTGGTTCTCTATATGGTTTTCCAACCCTTAAGTGATCAAGGGTCGTCTGTTGTTTTCCGCATCTAAGTAAATTTCTCAACGTAGTCCTCTGTTGGACCGACTGCAGATTTTGGGTATCGATTGGAATTTATTAAGCATCCTTGTTGTTTCGTTCATTGGTTGGTTTGGGGGTAGAAATTGTGAAATGGGTCGTCGAGAGAATCGAATGTTGATTGCTTCGTTGGGTTTGGGGGGGATTCATTGTCTATACGAGTCATGTGGTTATGATGGTAGTCGCTTGGGGTTTTCCTAAAGGCGGGGATTTGTTGGTATTGCTTTGTCTAGGTTTTGGAGAATCGGATATTTGTTGGTAGTGATTTCTGATTGAGTTTCAGCTTTAGGTGCCCAGAATTTGTGGGAATTCGCAAGAATGCTGATTGAAGCTTTAGCTTAATGCATCGTGGATCGTTGCTAATCTCCCATAATCATTCGATCACCTGTAGGCAAATAGTGCGCCGTGTTAGATTATGGGCTGCATTTATTCGAAATCCGTCCGAACCGATGAACACGTCGGAACTTTTCGCCGTGGAAAGGAATCAATCAAAGTATCGGCGTCGGCCCGCCGTATGGGCGTCAGTACATGGAGGGAGGAGGTCGTGTTCGAGCCGGAAGCTGCCGCCGAGAGCGATTCGAGGGTGAGATTGATTGCGAATCCGTCGGAAAACGGTGTGGCAACGCCGGTAACCTATCCAGAGGAGAGGAATATTGAGCAGGAAATCGACAGAACGGTCGTGAAGCTAGCGGAAAGGCCCCGGGGGAGACACCAGAGGCACTGTACCGTCGATCTCGCGGCGAGTGAGGATGCTGGATTGTGGGCTGGGAGGGTGCCGAAGGGTATAGAGGGCGAGCAGGTTGCCGCTGGATGGCCGAATTGGCTCGCAGCAGTGGCTGGAGAAGCTATTAGAGGGTGGTTTCCCCGTCGGATTGAGTCATTCCAGAGATTAGACAAGGTTTCTTCATTTGTGTGTAGAGATCTTTCCATAATTTGGTTTGAGTTCCGCAGAATACACTGTTATTTGTGACAGAATTTTTGTTTTCTGCAAATTCTTTTTGCCATAGAATCTCACATTTTTCGACATCATGTTTGGGATCCTTCGCCTTATGTTGATTACTTCTTTTCAAACTTCAATCCGCTTGTTGCTTTGTTTACGGATGAAATGCTATGTAGGGGGAGGGTTGCCAGTTATTCACTGGTACCCTGTCACTCCCGAGGTTAGAAGTTTGAAAACAGTAAAAGTATGTTAGTGGAGATTCTACTAACTTCGCTTAGGGCATAATAATGAATATTAAAAATCGGCTATATTTTTTCTTTCTGCAGATAGCAGGGAGATAAATAACTCATTAAACCGGGTTAAAATTTATCAGAATGAGGTACTTTAGTTTAGATTCATCATTTTTGTTTCCTTTGAATGATTTGGATGTCTGACAGTTCGAATGCGAGTAACTAGTCAATAGTAGTAAGTCATCCTGATTGTGCTTTTCCTGCCCTTGGAATAATCTTCTGGAAAAGTCTCTGAAAATTATGTCATCTCCGATGATTTTAAACAAACTGGGCAATGGGACGAAATCTCGTTTACCTATATTTGCATGTTCTAAAATTTGTCAAGATTCAACTGTGTTCAACGTTATGATTTGTAATTAGCTTTTGGTTATGGATTTATTGTGTATAGCCTTCAATTTGCAGATTGGCCAAGGGACATACAGCGATGTCTTTAAAGCCAGGGATCTGGAAACAGGCAAGATTGTAGCATTGAAGAAAGTTCGTTTTAATCAGGATCCTGAAGGTGTTCGTTTCATGGCACGAGAAATTCATATACTTCGCACACTTGATCACCCAAATATTGTGAAACTAGAAGGGCTTGTGACATCAAAACACTCTTCCAATTTATTCCTTGTTTTTGAGTATATGGAGCATGACCTTGCTGGTCTTGCTGGCAGCCCAGATGTCAAGTTTACGGAACCCGAGGTAGTTGCTTAACTAAGTAGCTCTGACCATATTTTTATTTTTGTTTCGCACTTGACTCTTACGTGGGTTGCTCTTTGTGATTTGGATCATTAGGAAGAAAAGTGGTTTCAGACTCCTAGCATTTTGTGACTATTTTGTGCACACTTCGAACATTTAGTTGACTGTTTAACCACCTTTTATTTCACTTCTGCAGATTAAGTGTTATATGCAACAACTCCTACGTGGACTGGAGCATTGCCACAGCCGGGGTGTTCTGCATCGAGATATTAAAGGAGCAAATCTTCTGATCAACAACGATGGCATTCTCCGGATAGCAGATTTTGGCTTGGCAGCTGTTCTCCATCGGGAGCAAAAGCACCCACTTACAAGCCGTGTAGTGACACTATGGTATCGGCCTCCAGAACTTTTGCTTGGGGCAACAGAGTATGGTGTTGCTGTTGATTTATGGAGCACTGGTTGCATCCTTGCTGAATTGTTTGCAGGGAAGCCCATCATGCCAGGAAGGACGGAGGTACTTTCCTGCATCTTTCATTTATCTTGTGAACATGTTTGACAACCTCTTCTATGCTTTTCTCTTCTTTGTAAGTTTGATCTTTTAGTTTTGGTCGTTGACTTGGAGCTGTATGTTGATTAGTAGAGGTTCCCTTTTGTATAGGTCGAGCAGTTACATAAGATCTTTAAGTTATGTGGTTCACCATCAGAAGATTACTGGAGTACGTCAAAGCTGCCACATGCAACCCTCATGAAACCTCACCAACCGTATAGACGCTGTGTTGCAGAGAAGTTCAAGGTTTTCCCTGCTTCAGTTTTGGATCTTTTGGAATCTCTTCTTGCTGTAGAACCTGCAAACCGTGGTACAGCTGCTGCTGCACTTAAGAGTGATGTATGTTTCATTATAATGTTATTTTGTCCACAAAAATATGTTTACTACTAGTGATTTTTGGCTCTCCTCAGTCCTCACTCCTTTTGATATTCATTTTCAAAATGAATTCCTTTTAATCTTTCATATGCAATTTTTCTAAGTTAATAGAAAATTGGAACTATGGAGAGAAACATTAGAAAGCAAAGGCCTCTGACTTAGTAGAACAAAGACTGAATATATGAAATGTAAGTTTGATCATTTGGCTACTTCAGAGGACATAGAAATTAAAATTGGCACACATTGCATTCCCCAAAAGGAAAGTTTTAAATACCTAGGGTCAATTTTTCAAAGTGATGGAAGAATTGATAGAGATGTTACACATAGAATTAATGCTGGTTGGTTAAAATGGAGAGGAGCATCAGGTATTCTTTGTGATAAGAAGATACCATTAAAATTAAAAGGTAAATATTATAGAGCAGCAACTAGGCCTGCCATGTTTTATGGTTCTGAGTGTTGGGCAGTTAATCATCAACATGTACAAAAGATGTCTGTGACAGAAATGAAGATGTTGAGATGGATGAGTGGTCATACAAGAAAAGACCTTATACATAATGAGGTTATTAGAAACAAATTAGGAGTGACACCAATAGAGGATAAAATGAGAGAACATCGTAAGATGGTTTGGACATATAGAAAGAAGATCTAAAGAAGAACCTGAAAGAAGGTTAGAAAAACTAAATTTGAAAAGTATTAAAAGAGGTAGAGGACGACCACAAAAGTGTTGGAAAGAAACAATAAAGAATGATCTAGCTTATTTGGAGTTAACTGCCAACATGGCACACGATAGGGATCTGTGGAAACAAAGAATCCATGTAGCCGACCCCATGTAGTATGGGAAAAGGCTTAGTTGTTGTTGTTGTTGTTGTTCTTTCATTTGAAGGAACACATGTGGAGGTCCCACATCTATTACCTAAATGTAACTATACTTGTTTCTAGCATCTTTTCGAATGTCATCACTTCTTTTTGCTGCCCACATGTCTTTACTGTGTAATATGGACACATTGAGTGGGACAACAAACACATCTCATAGGTTTGCAACATTTGTGTTGCACTGAACATATCTGAGCTATGTCATAAGAGTGTAGGTGCAGGTGTTGTACGGGATACCACAATTTATAAAATAATGGCTGAAAAGACGGTATCACATTACACTACCTTTGAGTTTGAGATTTTAGTTAAAATAGATTCGAAATAGTTAGTGCCTGGTCTGACAGAGGAACTAGCTGCATTGGGTGTCGGATTGTCTGACATGGACGTCACACCCTATTAGAAGTGTCTACGGCATAGTATAGGAATGTGTGCAATATGTGTCAGAAGTGATACTGATGCAATTTGGTTTAACTTAGAAAGTCAGAATCATTATGTTGGCTCAAAACTGGACTAAAATGTTTGTCTTTGACCAAGTTGAGCTCAACCTTGGTTGAAATGAGCTCGAGTTTAATGGGTTCTTATCTATATGTATGTTTATATGACCTATATTTTACGAAACTCGAGTCTTTCCCTCTGCACCAGCATGGCTTTGCATCCATGTGACAGATTTTGAAGCATATTTTGCATAGGTTGTCTATGATGCACATAAAGAAGCAATTTTGTCCTCTTGTCTTTGTGTTAGATGATCATTTCTTATGGTGTGGTAAAATTCTGCAATTAATACATGCACGCCTTATAAGGGGCTCCAGCTTGCGCAACTCAATCCTGTGAATGAGGATTCAGGTAAACATTGGCTTAACATTTTTTGTTTTCTTTTATATGTATACATCATAAGGGTGTTGTACCTTTTAGCACATGAACGCCCTATGGTGTTCAATATTTGAGCGCCTCTGCCCTGTGAATCAGATGTTTTGCAATTTGGGCTCAACATTTGTTTGTGCGCATAGCATAAGGATATTGTACCTATCTTTTCAACTTACTGGGGATTCGAAAATGATAAGCTTTTAGCTATTTTCTTGTTCCCTTTCATATATTTCTGGTGTTTGGTTTATGTATATTCATTTGTCCTTTCATTTTTTCTATTATCTCATGCTTGTAGATGCCAACTTTTAAATGTTTGGTATTTCTTAAATATTTGTAGTTGTTTCTCTGCATTTTGTCTCATGATTAATACAGTGAATTACTTTTGGTTTGCAACACAAGTTTTGAATGCCTGACAATGTGTAATTCCTTGCAGTTCTTCACAACAAAGCCACTCCCTTGTGATCCATCAAGCTTACCAAAATATCCACCTAGCAAAGAGCTTGATGTTAAGCTTCGTGAGGAAGCTAGGAGGTATTCGCTCCATTGTTTAGTAGACATGGACTTTTCCCTTATAAAAAGAATTAAAGAACATGCCTAAGGAAATGGTTGTATGCATGGTGTGAAATTGCTTCTAAAGCAAAGGCACAATTTTACTAACACACCTAACTTTTGCAAAATTGTAAAATAACACTAGGTTTTTTCATGGCTAGTTAAGAACGGTCATTGGCTAAGTTTCTAACCTACTACTACAATCTTCTATTGTAGAATCTAAATTTACCTATTTAACCCTCACAGTATTTGGTAACAGTACACCTGCCCTAACATGGAAAAACTTATGGCTTCAAGTGTAAGTTCATAAACTAATTAACTATCACTAACCTGAAAGGTGTGTTTAAAAGCAAGTTTGTAAACTTGATTAACCAACCCAATACAGGTTATCTTAACTCTCATGACAGAAGTTGATTTTTCTTAAAGAGTACAAAAGTGCAAATTTGTTATGCGCATAATTTTTAGCACATAGAAAGTCAGTTGTCTTGTCAGTGATTTGCCTTTATTTAGCTGCATGTGAGAAATTTCAGCAAATTTTTGTGTGCATTTTTTATTGTTTTAAATGATTTAGGTGCGTCATTGTGAAGAGTATTTGTGTTGTCATGGAGAAAATAAAGGTTATCTTTGGATATTATGTCAGTCATCTGGTTCCTGTTTACTTTCACCCTTTTCGTACTTCTTTATGATTGGGTGTGCTCCAGAAGGATCATCATCGTCATGCTGCTGCTTCATTGAGCATTTTCTGTGACATGTAATTGGCATATGATAACCATATGTAGTTCTCAGTTTCTAGTAGAAGGTGACATATCAAAACCTCTCATGTACCTCTTCATATTGGAGGAGTAATCTTCAAGTTCCTGTTTTTTTCGAAGGCTTCTAATGACCCATCTGACATATACAAAATTATTGTTTGCTTTATATCTCTGGAAAACTTACCTGCCTGTTGACTCTGATTCGTGGGACCTATATCAGATATTGACTGTAAAGACAAATTTATGAGCTATTCAGTAACAAAAATGTTATATGTTTCTCATGGTAAGTAGAGCCACATGGTTGACTATCTGACTTCCTTTCTCACGGTATTTTTTCAGAATGTTTCAAGTTCCCTCAGCTCAGGGTAATCTGTTTTGGTTGCAAGTGTGATGAGTTGCCACACCTGTAGTTCTAGATAACAGAGTGTAATGAACATGCCTTTCAAAAGTTGATCCTTACCTGGTCGTAATTGTAGAAAATTAGAAATTGACTCTTTTAATTGTGTCATGAGGAGATGTTTTTATTCTCTGACACATTCTTGCACATTGTTATTACATTTGAAATGTGTTCACTTTTCAAAAATTATCGTGTATCCCCTTGAGAATTTACTATAGATGCAAGAAGAGCGTTTTAAAGTACTCTTTTCTCTCTAAGCAAATGCTTTTTCATTTCAAAAGTCAAATTCTGCATATAATAAATAACAGAATAATTGAATTTATCTGATTCAATACGACATGGAACTTTGCGCAAGATTCTGGGGAATGGAGTGTTTGATCATTTGCTTATATATATCTTATTTTTTGAGTATCTCGCCCTCGTCACTTCCAGGGAGAGAGACATAGGAGGAAATTCGCATGAACCTGATTCAAGAAGTAGAGTGCCAAGAGAATCTAGAGCACAGCCAGCACCAGAATCAAATTCTGAATTAAAGTCATCACTTCAGGTATTTCTATTTTATCTCTTTCATGTTTGCCACATCCATCCAATCAGTGACACATGTCGCATAGTGTGTAGATACTATCACAAACTTCATTTGCACCAAGTCTTCTATTCTTGTCTTCCTTTTCCCGTTTATATAGCATTCCCAAACCGCAATGCCCAATCTAGATTATTTTTGATCCCTTCCAAGTAGTTTCAGTAATTATTAAGCAACCATCATGCATTGTTCCTGTATAGTGAAATGAATCCAGAATGGATTGCGAACTGTTTTAAGTTAAATCTCTGGTGATCCTTTTCTTCACTGTCATCCTCAGTTCCAAGATATATTTACCATTTGTGTCAAACTTTTGGGACCTATATTTGAGTAGTAAGATGGATAGGAGACGTTCTACTCTACACCTTGTCCATGCTAGAGAAGCACAAATTATTTTCATTGATACCATTCCAAGATAGGAAACGTTGTAAGTGGTCTTCTGTAGTTTTCTTTAGTAATCTGGCATAATTATAGGGGAATGATGTCATTGATACCATTCCAAAGCTTTCTTTTGTAATTAGTTGAAAAAATAGCTCTCAACTGCATCTCATTGTGACTATCAAGTAATCAAAAAGAATCGGAATTGTGTAGAAGATAGAAGAGAAATCTCTCAAAACCTGTGGTTGTTAGGTTTTAAAGGAACATCTCTTTTGTTATCTTTTCCTGCCTGCTGATTTCCAAACTTTTTTTCACTTATCAGCTGAGACAAGATCGTGCAAATCCTCAAAACAGTAGAGATGAGTACGACTGCAAAGCTGAGGATGGTGGCTTTGGTCAGACAAACAGGAGGCAAAAGGATGATGATCATGATCATGATGAAGCTTACGGTGGCAATGGCAGGGATGTGAATGCTCCAAATGGTGCAGAATCGAGGTCACATAGATCTTACCTGCCTCACGGGGCTTCTGAATTACCATACCCATCAGATTTGACAGTAAGCAATGGCAAACACGACCGTAGTAGAGAAAAAGCAACTCAACAATACTGGCCAGAGCAAAACTTGGAGAAACACAGCCCTGCGGAGGCTTCTGAGCTATCAGAGAATCAACAATGGACCCACCATTTGCTAGATCGACCTACGGCTGCTCATAAGAAGGATGAGAGGATTAAGGACTCATCAGCAGTAAGTTGTTGATGACACCCTCATAAAGAATTGCTTTTGCAGCAAGATCTCCCATATTTGTGCACTGTAAAACCTTACTAAGCTTGACCATGGATATAATTGGATAATTTGTTTACACACACACACACACACACACACACACACACACACACACACACACACATATATATATATATATATGGAGAGAGAGGAACTGGGACACGCTCAATGAGTTCATCTCCACTCGTGCACACCTCACATTTCACTGCTCAAATCGCCCTTCACTGCCCTCAGCCATCTTCCACCCTTTTTCGCCTCTTTTGTGACACGATGAGGCCTTCCTCCTGTCCCCCTTTTCTCTCTCTTCCTACATATATACATATTGAGGGTGGTGGTGGTAGCCACCATCATTTTGACCACCAGTGAGTGATGTTTGAAAAGGAGCGGGCAAGTAGAGGAAGGCTGAAAGTGTTGGAGGATGGTCCTAGTGGTGGAAAGGGTGGTTGGTGCACACTGAGTACATATCCCTGTTTTCTAGTACACAGTTATGCACACAGATACATTTGTGTGTTTGCGTATAAGCTTTATTACTGATATACGCAAACTAGATTCTCAAACTTGGGGATCTTTATATGACTGGCATTTCTCTCTAATCTTTAAAGTGCAGATAGAGATGCTAATAAATTGGCTGCTTGATCTACAGGGATATGGACGTAAGAAAAACAGGATTCAGTATTCTGGACCCCTCCTCCTCCCCCCTACTGGAAACCTTGATGAAATGCTTAAAGAACATGAAAGGCAAATCCAACAAGCTGTGCGGAAAGCTCATATGGATAGGGGCAGGATTAAGAAAAAACAGCAGATGGAGATAGCCCAATGCGAGGCACTCCTTGGGTAAGTGGGAGTTTAGATGTTTGTCAAACAACTAAATGTGTTTCAAGAAAACCGTTTTGGGTGCAAACAAGAGCGAACCACAAGCAGGGTCGGCCCCAAAGCGTGGCCGGAAGATGGAGCTCAATGGCTATCCCATCTATTTCTCTTTGCAGTTTTTAGCTAATCAAGCTGTGAAATCTGCACACCAGCATCGCCCAGACAAGATACCAATGTTATGGTCATTGCCGTTACAGAGTAAATCAACTCTATCTAGTTCTTTCTGATATTCATGTGAAAAGATTTGTATACTTTCTGATAGTTTCACTGAAATAGATTTCAGCTTCTGCTGATAAGCTGCAGCAGCGTAAGTTTGAGCCGACTTGTAGTGGAGATCGATTTCATTCCTTTTAATCTGTAAAAATGTTTGCCCTGTTCTTGGTTGCATCTTTCTAGTCAAGGGGATGGTTGTTCACTGTAAATAAGGTGCATCTTGTAGAATGAATATTGTGAAGGTTAAGCAATGTTGAAGCGCCATAGCTTTGTGATGGATGTCGGGCCCATTTCTTTCATGCTGTTTTCAGTTATAATCTATTAAGATTCCCGAAACTTGCTATTATCTTGCTATATGGTTATAACAGAGCAACTCCTTCACATGAATCAATGGATTCTCAGTAGTACCGGTTCTTTGTTTAAGATGCACAAACATGAAATCCTAGAATTCTCGCAGCCATTCACTCTGTTGCACACAAGGCTCGTAAATGACCCATGTTGCTCGTAGTTTAGCTTTGTTTGACAGGCAACGAGTTCATTTCATATTTGGTTTATATTCATGTTAATCCACCTTATTGAGTGGATATAGCGTAATTACGTGATGGAATCTGTCATATTTTGGTGGAAATTTTGTGATAAAATTTTGACTCAATTCGGATCAAGAAGTTAAGTTTTCTACCAAGTTATATTCGAGAAGTTGCATGATTTAGTCTTACAGCTTGTGTTCAATGCATCTAACTTGACTGATGTTCGGCTCATGGTTGGCTTGTTTAGAACGGGCCAACAAGCTGAACAAGAACTTGAGTTAGACGTACAAGTCTTGCTTGTTTGGCTCTCTCAGCTCGCTTAGCAGCCGTATTCAGAGACATCAATACCGACTCGACCTCTTGCTAAAAATTAAGCAATATCTTGTTTGAAAAGAAATATTAATTCATTTCCAATCAATTCCGAAGAATTCAACTCTCTTGTGACAGGAGCTGCTGTTTTTAAACTTCAGAGTGATTGCACCAGGTGGTAAATCACAAATAAGAACTATTCAATTAAAATGCTGTTTAGAAGGGATATACAGAGTAAGGGAAGGTTGAATTTGTAGCATAAGGGCTATGAGAATGTGATTTGCTAATTTCTGGCTCAAGCTGTACTCGGCACCAACTACACAGGATGTTGCTTAATCTTTACATGGAGATAATAACAGCTTCAGAGAATTCGAGTTCCCGTAATGCTCGAACCAACTCAGGACCCTCGAGCACATGTTGCTGATTCACTACCATCCATGACCATTCACAGGTCAAATATCATATTTAAACCTCTGAAATATAACAATGGCATAGACAGTAGAAGTTGTGTTTATATCCCTCATCTAGAAATTTAAAGTTGACAACCTTCGAATTCTTGAGGTAATACTGGATTTCCAACTTATTTGAGAATAAAACCAAATAAACATTGAGCATGGAGGATATATGTACAATAGAAGCCTGAACTATTAGATGAACTCATAAAAACAGCACTATGTGCTATCTTGTCTAGGTTTTCTGCTCAGTTCAGAGTACTGCCCGCCCATCAGTTGCAATATCTCTTCCCACAGGCCCGTCAAAGAATCTGGTGGTCCTGTGATCAAATTTGCACTGCATGCCGCGACATACCAATAATTCAATTCAATTTCCTCCATCAACTGATCCAGCTGCCACCCTGAGTATCCTATAAAGAACCTGAAGTCCTGGGGTTTGAGCACCCCCTTCTTTACCAACTCTGCAGCCTCGTCGAGGTTGTTTCGCGCACCAAAACATAAGCCTGGGATAACTGGTTCAAAGCCTGGGAGCGACTTATCACCAGAAGTCAGCAGAAACATGCTAGTGTGAAGGGGGCCACCAAAATGCAGTGAACAGTCTGCGAATGTGGTTGCAAGTTTGGGATTAGATGGTTTCATGTCCCTGATTGTTTTCCGGAGTGGACGGTTAATCACAACTCCAAATGGGCCTTCTTTGGGATCCTTGTTTCCTACTCTTAGGAGGAGAACGACCGTTCTCTCAAAACTGCGTGTATCATCGAGCTTCTCTGTTGCAACGAGAAGGCAACCAGCTTCAGGCGATGGTATGGGGTGAGCCCACTTATGACCAAGCAACTGGGAAGAACGGGGTTCCTGCAGGTGCACGTCTTCATCCAGCTGCTGAACCTGGACATGTTTATAGCATTCAGTGAAAAAGAGTTGGCTAACCACTTTAGAATTTTAATTCTCAGTTCTCAGTTTATTACAGAAATCTATCATGAAATGGCTCGGTGTCACGTTCTTGTGCACACACACGTGCGCACATATATTCCTAACCATCCTCATCATTCAGTTTTATGCTTTATTGTGTGTTCTTATCAAATTCTAACTATACCAGTATATGGACCTCATGCTCAAATACATAAAAATCAATAGTTGGATCACCCACACGGCTTAGATTTTATAAGGACTGAAAAATAGATGCTGCATATTGATCAAGTCACAGAAACACACCTTCATGTTGGATTTCAATGATCCAAGAGTTTCTGAGTGATGCCAATGGCATCTGTAAATTGAACAGGATAAACATGGATATCCTTTGATGAATCGCAAGTGGACCCTGCTCGCATATCTGAATTTGATGGCCATACACGTCCACTAAATGGGGCATGTACTACAATCTTTTTCGTTGGGAGGTTTGCCCAAAAAAATGAAAAAAAGGGGTGGTTCACATGTGGGGTTCAATATAGCAAATCTGTTTGCCCATAAACAGAAGCCCTGTTGAATATATTTTAGTCTTATCACTGAACAGGTTAAACATGGATATTCTTTGATGAATCGCATGTGGAATCTGCTCAGCTATCTGAATTTTATGGCTATACACGTCCACTAAATGATGTACTACAATTTTTTACTTTGTTGCCAGATTTGCCCAAAATAATGAAAAGGAAAGGAGGTTGATCACATGTGCGCTCACTACGGCAAATGTCTTTGCCTATAAACAGAAGCCCCATTACATAAATTAGGCCAATACTTAAACCCCTGCATTGACTTAGAAATGAACCTTAACTTCGACGTATATCTGCAAAATCCTTTCTAAATGAAAACTACGTAATTTGATAAATGTGATGGTCTTGCTTGTAAGGCGTCTTGTGCACAGGAAACATGGTTCTATTATTTTAGAGCAGCGCATTGTTATTTGAAGAAACCAGTAGGAGAAATATATTGCTTTTATAATGAAATAACACCAGCCGTCGGCTTGAAATGCACACCTGTTCCCGAGCCACAAGGTTTGCTCTGAAAGTTCTCCAGTCAGTGGTTATATGATGAAACATGCTGGATCCTTTGTTGGTGTTATTTGATCTCTCCCTTGACTGAACGTTATCGGAGTCACTGCTACTCCCTTCTGGACCATTCTCTTCTTCAGGAATAGGCATCCCACCGCTTCCTGTAATAGAAGTATTTCTAGTGAACAATTCTCTGAAGCTATGTCACACGGGTGCGGGTGTGGGTGCGGGATATGATAAATTTCAAAAATTTTAGTGCGGCAATACGGCTAGGGTATATAATATTATATATTATATATAATATTCAAGCTACATAAATCAATCATAATACAACTAGTATTTGCTAATTTTGGGTGCACGTAGGTATCAATTAGCAAGTTCCCTCATAATGATATGAAACTTAGAATGATTTTACGAGCTGCAAAATATCGAAGTTATGGATTCAAAGAGTTTCCATATCTTTTGTAGGATATAGCATATACTAGTATTTGTGCTAGGATCCACTAGTGATGTCATACTCTTTTGTTCTATTGACCTGGCAATGTTCCTGGTCTTCAAATGTGTTTGGTGACCGAGATTATTCTGTGCAAAGGCATACAGTATGGAGTCAAGAATCCAATCAGATTGAGAAATCCGCACCCAAAATCATTCAAGCTAATATTGTATACAGCTACAATAGCAAGTACACAACTTTATATTAAAGCAAAACACATAAATGATAAACAACTACTAATTTCATCATAATACACAAATCAATCTTCATTATCCGGACCCATTTATCCGTGAGTTACAAAAAAAATGCAATTTTTTTTTGTCATGCCACACCGACACGGTGTCGGTGTCGCACCAGTGTCGAGGTCGACACTCCACCCCTTAGAAGTGTCTGTGTGACTTAGCTCTGAAGCTGTCCAGACAGAGGAGATTCTACATAACTTGCATGATCCAGAGATAGAAGGAAGCTGACAATAATTAGTGAAAAGAAACTACTGTTGATTAACAACAAAATAATTGAATAGATCAAAGCAGGTCACTAAAAGAATTGGATAAGTAATAAGCGAGCTCTCTTATGACCAAAGATGCATGACCACACAAACTTTCTACCCTACTTCCATTTTCTAATACTTTTGAACAGAAGCTTCTGGATTAACAGGTTGAAGAAATAATTCATTTACATACTTAAAGAACAAATGTTTGCATGCACTAATCCACATGATCTTAAACATGGTAAATCGTTGCTTTATTCTGCATTGATACATGTTTGCCTTGGTATCCTAGCCTCAGGGTTTAACATTGGATTATGCCCAACCACGTGAAAGATGGTTTCCCTAAGTTGCCCATTAGAAAAACAAACAGAAACGACCACCAATAAGAAATAAAAGTATGGCGATTTGAACCAACTACCAGAAGAAAGTTCACTAACCAAACCATCCCCAATTATGAAGGAAGGAAAATATGAAGCTAAGGAACTTGCTAGAAACTTGGCTAGGGAAAGATAAAAATTTTCTACTGTTTTTTAGTTGTACAAACCAATGTTGAAATATTGTATTGGACCCTGCATCCTACAGGGTCTTGGTATGTATGTCGTACAGTATCACATGGCATGGTAGACTATTTGATGAAGAAAAACTAATTTGAAAATAAAAGACAAAAAATATAAACCAAAATGTTGTACAACATGACCATACAATATGGTACAATACACAACAATGAGGTGTTGTAGGTGCGATAAGCACCAGTAAACAGGTAAAAACAGTACAAATATCGATATATGACATATGTACAGACTTTGTGTGCATTACGGAACTGTGCAAGTCCACTCGGTCAGTCACTGCTGGTGAACTAGGTGATGCACCAGAAAGGTGTCCATCGCCGAGAACAATATCAACAACTCAATTTTGGTATCCACTACTCCCAATGATATTAATAATTTAAATATGTGGTCACTTATAAATTATACTATGTTTTCTCAAAGCAACTGCATTGATAGATGTCAAATTTTTTTTTTTGTGGTAATCTCAGTTCCTTTTTTTAACTCCGCCCATGTAAGGGATCACCCTTGCATTGCCGGTCCCAAGCCCGGATAAAGGAGGAGGGTTGTGTTAGGCTTCCGACAGCCAGCGTAAAACTTCGTCGGATTTCTACAACATGGATTACAAAAATTATGAGCATTGCTTTGGGGCGTCCCCGCCTAGCGACGTGCTGCAGAGCCCGAATGCAGTAAGAAGTAAGCAAGGGCCACTACATTTTCGCCCGAATGTAGTGAATCAATTGCAGAGAGGGTTCCCACATCATGGACGGGTGTGGGTAAAGAAGTTAGTCCCGCTACATTGCCGCCCGAATGTAGTGAAAAATTTTCAGAGAGGGTCTCCACATTTTGATTATGGACGGATGCGGGGGGTAAGGAAGCTAGTCCTAGAAAATAAGATTCGTATTGGTTCTTGGAATATCGGAACATTATCGGGTAAGCTAATGGAGGTGGTAGATACTATGATTCGGAGAAAGATTCATATTCTATGTTTACAAGAGACAAAATGGGTTGGAGAAAAAGCAAAGGAGATAGAGGATACAGGTTTTAAATTATGGTACTCAGGTAAAGAAAAGGCTCGAAACGGTGTTGGTATTATCATAAATAAAGATTTAAAGGAGAGTGTAGTAGACATATAACGATATGGTGACCGAATCATGACATTGAAATTAGTGTTAGGAGTAGAGGTTTTGAATATAGTTTGTGCTTACGCACCCCAAGTAGGACTAGAAGATAGTATAAAGACAGGTTTTTGGGAAGAGTTAGATAAGGTGTTTCAAAAGATTCCACAAAGGGAGATGATTTGTTTAGGAGGAGATTTAAATGGACATATCGGTAAAGAGGCATTAGGATATCAAGGGATTCATGGAAACTTTGGTTATGGGGATATAAACGAGGAAGGTAGGGAGATTTTAAATTTTGCTATGTCATTTGATCTCTTTATAGTCAATACAATCTTCAAAAAATGAGATGAACATTTAATTACTTATAAGAGTGGCTTATCACAAACACAAATTGATTACTTTATTTGTAGAAAAAAAGATAGAGCGTGTTGTAAAGATTGTAAGGTAATTCCAGGAGAAAGCTTAACCACCCAACATCGACTTTTAGTTATGGATTTACAAATAAAAAAAATGGACAAAGAAGAAAAGAGTGCATCGAGCTATTCGGACTAAATGGTGGAACCTCAAAAGTGAGAAAGAAGATATATTTAAACAAAAAGTCCTTCAAGGAGATGTTTGGAATTATGTTGGCACACCCTCTGATATGTGGAACAATATGGCTATACATATTAGGAAAGTGGCGAAAGATGTGTTAGGGGTATCTAAGGGAGGTGTACCGGCACAAAAAGAAGCTTGGTGGTGGAGTGAAGTAGTACAAAACAAAATCAAGGCAAAGAGGGCATGTTACAAATTACATTATGCTAAGAAAACTAGTGAAACTTTAGAAGCTTATAAGAAAGCAAAGAAGGAAGCAAAAAAGGCCGTTAGTGAAGCAAAAGCTAAGATTTGGGAGGACTTATATAAAAAACTCAACTCAAAAGAGGGTGAAAGAGATATTTTTAGGATAGCTAGGGCTAGAGATAAGAAAACTAAAGATCTTAAAAGACGAGGATGAAAAAATTCTAGTGGCAAATGGTGATATAAGAAATAGATGGAAAAACTATTTTTATAATCTTTTTAATGAAAATAAAGATGTTAGTATTAGCTTAGGAGATTTAGCCGAGTCACAAAAGTATATAAACCACAATTTCTATCGATGTATACAAAAGAATGAAGTCAAAGAGGCTCTTAAACATATGAAGGGTGGTAAATCGGTAGGACCAGATAATATTCCCATAGAAGTTTGGAAAATACTAGGAGAAATAGGAATCACTTGGCTCACAAGACTATTTAATGAAATATGGAAAAATCAAAAGATGCCCGAGGAATGGAGAGCAAGTACACTTATACCCATATATAAGAATAAGGGAGACATTCAAAATTGTGCAAATTATCGAGGTATCAAGTTAATGAGTCATACTATGAAATTATGGGAAAGAATTATCGAACGGAGGTTAAGACAAGTATCAAGTACAACAGAGAACCAATTTGGATTCATGCCAGGCAGATCTATTATCGAAGCGATTCACCTTTTGAGACGTCTTATGGAACATTTTAGAGAAAAAAAGAAAGACCTTCACATGATATTTATTGATTTAGAAAAAGCTTATGATAGGGTACCGAGGGAGGTTCTTTGGAGAACTTTGGAAAAAAGAGGTATCCCATTGACATATATTAGCCTTATAAGAGACATGTATGATGGTGCAAAAACATGTGTGAGGACTCATGAAGGAACGACAAACTTCTTTGAAGTTAATATTGGGTTACATCAATGATCAACTTTAAGTCCATACTTATTTATAATGGTGATGGATGAATTAACAAAACATATTCAAGATGAAGTACCTTGGTGTATGTTATTTGCAGATGACATTGTATTAGTGGAGGAGTCTTAAGGAAAAAGTTAATAGAAAATTGGAACTATGGAGAGAAACATTAGAAAGCAAAGGCCTCCGACTTAGTAGAACAAAGACAGAATATATGGAATGTAAGTTTGATCATTTGGTTACTTCAGAGGACATAGAAATTAAAATTAGCACACATTGCATTACCCAAAAGGAAAGTTTTAAATACCTAGGGTCAATTTTTCAAAGTGATGGAAGAATTGAAGGAGATGTTACGCATAGAATTAATGCTGGCTGGTTAAAATGGAGAGGAGCATCAGGCATTCTTTGTGATAAGAAGATACCATTAAAGTTAAAAGGTAAATATTATAGAGCAGCAATTAGGCCTGCCATGTTTTATGGTTCTGAGTGTTGGGCAGTTAATCATCAACATGTACAAAAGATGTCCGTGACAGAAATGAAGATGTTAAGATGGATGAGTGGTCATACAAGAAAAGACCGTATACATAATGAGGTTATTAGAAACAAATTAGGAGTGGCACCAATAGAGGATAAAATGAGAGAACATCGTTTAAGATGGTTTGGACATATAGAAAGAAGATCAAAAGAAGAACCTGTAAGAAGGTTAGAAAAACTAATTTTGGAAAGTAATAAAAGAGGTAGAGGACGACCACAAAAGTGTTGGAAAGAAACAATAAAGAATGATCTAGCTTATTGGGAGTTAAATGCTAACATGGCACATGATAGGGATATGTGGAAACAAAGAATCCATGTAGCCGACCCCGTCTAGTATGGGAAAAGGCTTAGTTGTTGTTTGTTTGTTGTTGTTAATGTAGATTATAGATCAATTCTCGAATACCAGGCATGTTACAGGTTGCAGTGACGAATAACCAGGATATTTTCTGAGAATAGCAGCTCATCGTTCATATGTAAGTGCACAGGTCAGCAAAGAGACCACGTGCACACATCTGATTAAGTTTTTAGGCACAACCACAAGAGTTGCTCTTCTGTGAATGCACCTCACTCAGTATACTATGCTGGTGTCGCCTAATCAATTCCCGGAACTCCAATAACATCAAATTTTCATTGATTGACAACCTTTTCATAGATCATAAAAGTATCTAGCATTCCATTCTTCACTTTGCATAAATTGTCAGTACTGATCTACAAACAAGTTGTGAATGAACTGATTAATGCATGGAAATGATTGCATGACCAGAGAAAAATTTTCAAATTGCTTGTAGCTCCAGTCATTACTTGCCAATAAAAACATTCATGGTGTATGTTCCCTCAGTCTCACACAGCAGTGAATAAGGCGCCTATCAGCTTGTCTCCAAAGAAAACTAATGAATAATATCAATTACGGCTTCATACACCCAGAAAACCATACATAAACCAATCAGCATCCTTAGTGAAATCTACAATGAAATACTGAATATATGCACAAAGATACGCCCAGTTTAGAAACATATGGGTCGCCCCACCACTCTAATTTCCGTGTCATCATCATGTCAAAATAACAAGACCTCAAAAGTGTTGGAAGGAGAAAATAAACCATGATCTTGCTTTTTTAAAGTGGAATACTAATATATCACAAGATTTAGCAAAATGGCTACTAAAAACGCATGAAATCAGCCAGGCTAAGTATGGAAGAAGGCCTGGTTTTGGTTTTTATTAGTTTGGTTTTCGGTGGTTGACTTTGTGTCAGCATATGCAGCACTATCTGCACTAAAACGTCCAGCAACTACAACCATTACCCTGCAGAACAGGGAAGATACCATTAAGATAATTTAGAGGAGAAACCACAACTATTGCCCGCCACCAAATTCCGATAATAGCAACCCAAACTTAGAACACGGAAAATTAACAAGCCAAAATAATGAAATTAGCAACCACAACCATTACCCGTCACCAAATACCGATTACTAGCAACCGAAACTTAGAACAGGGAAAATGTTCGCCTTCCCACATTTTCTCTAACTAAAATAAGAAATCCAAAATGAAGCGACGATTTGATCGAATGGTACACAAAAAAATAAATTCACGAAGGAATTAGGCACCGAATGAACACCCAGTTGGAAAATCTTCAAGATCACCAAATACTTTCTGCAAGAGCTTATTCCCGCAAAAAGAAACGATCCATTTCGTCTGTATGATTACTTCCAACATGATGTTCACATCCGAGAGAGAGATGGGGAAAATAACTATTTTACGTGCCTGGGGAAGATGAACGGGGGAGACCAGCCTTCCTGCGCAGATCTACGATGGAGAGGGAGGGCAAACCCGAGGATCTCTTCGCCGGAAGAGAAATCCTAACCTCCCGGAAACCATCGAGGGTGGCATAAAATCTTCCGGTCCTTCCGCCGATTCCGGCGGCCATCGCCGTCCCCGGCACGATCACTCCGACCGCTCCTTTCGGGTGGAGCGACCATAGCTCCATTCGGTACCCCAACTCTCTCTCTCTCTCTCTTCCTGGTTCAGTTCAGAGGGACATTTTGGGGAACTCGAAAAAAATCCTCGTCCCTCTCTGCTGGTCTCGCGGACGATGAGAACGGAGCGTGGATATTTTACTGATAAGGATAGGTGGGTCCCGCCCATAGGGGATTTGGAATATGCTCTCTCTTTCTTATCTTTTTCCTTCCGACTCGTGTCCATCCTTCGGGTCGAGACTCATGATCTGGGGTGGGTGAGCCGCTCTCTCCCACGGGTTTTTCCCTTGGGGTGTCGGGCGGGCCGTCTTTTCTTGGCCCGCATTCAAATCTCAGTCATTCTTTTTGTCGATGAGCGATTGTTTTTTAAGAGTAACTTTAATAAAACAAAATATTTGAGTTCATTTCTGACTTTTAAAAAGGCATTTATTTGATTTACAAAACCTTCAAAGTGAAACTACAGTTTCAATTCTTATCGTAATCAAACAGATCTCATTATGCAGTAAAAAAACGATTAGGAGACCCACCAGGCACCCACTCTCAGAAATAGGTAGGTCATTGGAACTGAAATCCCTATCTAGCAAAGAAACACCCCACATAAGGGTGTGTTTGCGTGCGTGGTACATCAAACCTGGGCCTCAACACCACCGGAGGCACGTTGCATGGGTCTCCAGGTCCATCTGCCCTTAGTTACGGTCGCGTGGGACACGAACCGCTCAACACACAAAGCGTTATTGTTATTCCACAGGACACAAGCTCCGGTTGCAAACACCCCAAGGTAGTGCAGTCCCCATAATTTTTGACCCAAACCTCGACCCTCTAATGTAGCATCTGGGTTGCCGTTGGATTTGGTATTTACGCAACTGTTGTTGTGAGTGGACAGAGAAGTGGATTTTCTGTATCATATTTGTGTTGGGTATTCGTACCATGTGTTAGATTACCTGTAATTTTTTGTTCCTAGTTGTGTTCGTGTCGTGTTTTGTATTCCAGAGTGTAAAACAGGCAGACTTATCCCGGTTCAATCGAGACAAGTTCGACTGGAACCAAGATTTAGTGCGACCTGTTTACCTCTTAAGCTTGACTTGTTTACAGCTTGCCTCACTTTTATAGGCCAGCTCACCTGATAGGGGGCTCGACTCAAAGAATGCCGGTCCTGAGTTCGATCCCTGAGGCATGCATACGCGGCTTCGGCATCCCCGTTGTAACAAAAACCAAAAGCGTACACCCCCAAGCGAGCAGACTATGACGGAATCCAAATCATGATGTGAAAGGTTTAAGCTGTCGTCATCCCATGAATCAAGGTAACAATCCAACGGTAAGGACACCACAAAATTAAATGGAACTTATCAAACGTCAATATCTACTTTTCTTATGGTGCTCACTTTCTTGGTTGGATTTGTATGCAGAGAGGGTTGGGAATTCGGGTCTGGGTAAGTGTTAGGTTGACACGGAGACTGCATGGTCACGTTCAGGTCCTTCGCAGGTCAACCCAACTACATCTCTCTCTCTCTCTCTCTCTCTCTCTCTCTCTCTCTCTCTCTCTCTCTCTCTCTCTCTCTCTATATATATATATATATATATATATATATATATATATATAATATAAATTACAGTGCGGTGCGTGTGCCACTACTTGTAAAATTATTTTACTTATTCAGTTTCTCAGTGAATCGGAGGCAGAACATCACTCCTCCCACTCGAAAGCGACCTTGTGCGAGCCTATTCAGGCAAAAGACATTGTGAGGTGGGAGTTTGATTGATGCAGCACCTCTTAAAAGATAAAGTGTCTTAAGATGAGCTCAACGAGAACAGAAATCTCGTGTAAAATAAAATTGTAAAAGCTTGTTTGATTCTGATTTCGAGTAAGAATATGAACCGTGAAAGTGTGGCCTGTGAAGGGTGGTGCACTGCAGTGGGGGCCCATGTTTATACGCACTTATGCATGTATATACATATAAACATAAACAATATATCTTTTGTAAATGTCATATATAATTTACATATATATATATATGTGTGTGTGTGTGTGTGTGTGTGTGTGTATGTAATGAGTACACATAAACATGTGGAGCCCCAACTGCAACAGGTTATTTGCATCAAAACAAAGGTCTGGTTGCATCTTTCCACATGATCGCACCTCGTGCCCGGGGCCAAGTTTCCCAATACTTGTTCACATAATTGTTGTCAATAATCCAGAAGGTCATATGTTAAATATTTTATACAACATAAAATAAGAAATCCATTTATATATTTCTAAAATTAAATTATTGGTTCTGTGGAAACTAGAATTTCTGGTGTGAATAGTGTTTGATGTTTGAGTAATGCTTCAATTACCGGGTTTCAAGAAAATAGTTTTGTTCTTTGCACTGACAGAGATAGCTCACCCAGCTAGGGGCTCGATCACAAGTTGCAGGTCATGAGTTCGATACCGAGGTGTGCAATACCTAGCTTCGGCTCGTCTGTTTCATGGGCTTTTCTAATTTTTTCCAAATAAGCTCCAAATTGATTGTGCATGTAATTGGTGTGTTCGGGGGAATTCGGCCATTTCTCGATTTGGCATGAATTCAAGCACCTTGGGATTGAAGATCATAAATCGATCGCATGCATGTTATTATAAATCCTCATGTTCTACTCTACTTGGATCAATTTTGGTCCATTTCAACCAGGCGGGTTGGGCTTGGTTTGGTTGCACAGCTGGTGGGCTTTCAGCGGTGCAACAACCATGTTGCTGTAAACCGGTGAGTTCCTTCGCTTCATGGACAACCTCAAGTAATGGCCTCTCCTCTACCAAGGTAGTCCTGGTGTATCGAAACCGAACCAGGTGGTCTCAGTTTTGGGTCTTGTTCTGGGTTTGATTTGACCAAGGGTTGAATCTCTATAACAACTCAAAACTGAACAGAAACAATGTAGCCCTCGACTTATGGAATCGGGACTGAGCTGGTTTTGGTTATGGTTTGGTTCCTAGATCTCTAGGAACCAAAAAATTAATTAAAAATATAAGAAAATATAAAAACACGAGCTCCAGTTTCATGAACGGCGGGACTGAAACCAAATCGGGTAGTACCTCTCTCTCTCTCTCTCTCTCTCTCTTCATCAATACAAACGTTCTCATCAACACGAAAATACACCGTCGTCCTCTCGCTCTCCTACGCATCTGCCCTAAGCAGAGCAAGACGGAATGCATATGGCCTAGAAGAAGATGGATGTGATTGGCCATAGATGAGGACGCACCAGTTGTCTACATCTGCTTTTTTAGACAGATGCGAGTATGCACGTTTGGCTCAATAATTTTGCTTCTCTTTTATTCTGGTTCTCAAAATCCTTTTATTTTCACGTATAGCTAGTTGTAATCACTTCATATGAAAGGATGAAACCAACTATTTTATATAGAGGGCATTTCTGCTGCTCCAAGAGAACAAAGAGACCGACCTTTCAATACCTTCGAGGAAGAATGACCTCCAACTTATGATCGACTTTCATGGAGACAGCTATCGATACAACTACTTCGTACCAATGGTCAGTCATTCATGCCCCTTATAACTGTATAATGAATGATACAGACTTTTATTTCATTGAGAGGAACGTGATGACTTCTTAGAGATTGACAATGTTGATTCTATAGAGGGTGAGGACGTCCATCCCCTCCTATTTTGGATTCTTTTAGATCACAATGCACGATGGACCAAGTAAATTGTAAACTTTTTTCGAATTTAACGTTCATTTGATTTGTATTCAGAATTATTTTTCTTAAATATAATTATGATTGGTGTGTTCCATATAAATATATAAAGTATGTTAAAATGATCATCACCTATACGGAGGACAAAATAGCATAAGAGTGGAATCTAATGGTAAATAACAATGACTATATAGAGCTAGGCAATTTGAAGAACAATGTATATCAGTGTGAACTACATACACAAGGATAGTTGGTGTATGAGATGTTGTGATATAAAACTTAAGTTGAGAGAATTCACACACGCCTACTGATTTCTTTATACATGGTCTGTCACATGATGGATACGACTCACCAAAGTGATAAACACCAACTCACTCACCACCTTTTAAGGATAAGAGAGAGAATTAAAGCAAATGTTGGAAAATAACTCAATGAAAATTCCTTAGACTTGATCCTATTTATACTCAGGACAATCCCCTGAGCTAGGTTTAAGGCATATTAACTTTCTATAAAGACTCTCCTAGGAAATAGACAATCACCTAGTAAAATGGTTTAACCACATATGAATTAGCTATAAAGACTTCTCTAGGAAATAGACAATCACCTAGTAAAATGCTAATACAGGCTCAACCATCTATAAACTTTGCTATAATTATTGTTATGATAATTGCTAAGGACACTAAATGAACATTAAATTTGAATTGTCTATTCCCAAAAGGAGTCAACTTGAGCTATTGATTTTAAGATGTTGATAATCTCTTAGCTGGCTTAAATGTGGCTTTATTCTTGAGTGACCTATTGCTGGAGTAAACAAACAACCTTGAGTTTGCTGAAACCATTAATGCTCCATTCACCCAGCAATATTTTGGGATCGAACTAGGTTGGGTTCTGGTTCCACTTCGGGCACGAGTAGGAGGTCCTTGATAGTGATCTGTGAGTTCTTCGAACCAGGTTAGATAATTAATGTTTGGTACTTCATCATCCTCCTAGGTTTTTGTGTATTTGTCCTCAAATTTGGATTCTCGGTATCTTATTTGTAAGGAATAAGATCCTTAATGTTGAAAGAATTAGAAACATTGAACCCCTCTGATAGATTTATCTTATAAGCATTATCATTTATCTTCTCCAAAATCTTAAATAGGTTATCAAATCGAGGCATGAGTTTAGATTGACGCTTGTGTGGGAACCTGACTTTGTTGAGATGTAAACAAGGTCCCTAGGGGCAAAGACAATAGATTTACGTATTTTGTTAGTTTATTTAGCATAGGTTGTTGTTTGTCTCTTAATCTATTGCTTTACTTGTTGGTGTAAAGCTTTGATGGATTCAACTCGATTTACTCCCTTAAAATATGCTTTAGCGCACTCAGGTATGGGTACCAAGTCTAAGGGGGTTGTGGGATTAACCCCGTAGACTATTTCAAAAGGAGAACAACCCATAGTACTGTGAATTGAGCGGTTGTAAGTAAATTCCACCCAAGGAAGTTGCTCCTCCCAAGTTCGCATATTATTAAAGATAAAAGCTTGAAGAAAAGTGGTGAGAGTACGATTCACCACTTCAGTTTGCCCATCGATTTGAGGGTGACATGCCTGAAGAGAAGTTTGGTTCTGAGATGCTTCCATAGAGACTTCCAGAAATAACTCATGAACATAGCATCGCGGTCAAATAGAAGGCTTTTGGGAATACTATGGAGTTTTACAACTTTCCTAAAAAAAATATTTGCAACATGAACCGCATTGTCAGTCTTATGGCAAGGAATAAAATGCAACATTTTAGAAAATCGGTCTACTGCAACTAGGATAAAATCTTATCCCCTATTTGTTCTAGGAAGGCCCACAATAAAATCCAAGCTAACGTATATCTAGGGCCTAGTAGGAATCGAAAAAGGTATATAGAGTCCCTAGTTTGTCTCTCTCCTTTTAGCAAATTTCTATGTAACACATCTTTCAACAATCATATGAACATCACGGTTCATTTTCGACCGATAAAAATATTCTCTAAGCAGCTCCAATGTTTTTCTTTCTCAAAAATATCTCGTTAAACCACCACCATGAACTTCTTGAGTGAATAGTCCTTGGTAGGATCCTCTCGAAATGCAAAGCTTCCCTCATCAAAAAAGGTATCCGTCATTTTGATAGAATCCATCTAACTCTCTTTTCTAGCCAACCGAACCGAGAGGTGGGAAGTGTGGGTCATCTACATATTGTTCTTTTAGGACTTCCAATCCCATCATACAGGCTTTGAGAATAATGATCAGCAAATATCTTCATGATAGAGCATCAACCACTATGTTAGATTTTTCTTTTTTGTACTGAATAGTGTAGGAAAAGTATTCTAGGAATTCAACCCATTTGTCGTATCTTCTATTCAGTTTGCCTTGGCCCTGAAGATGCTTAAGAGATTCATAGTCGGTATGGATCACGAATTCTTTAGGCCACAGGTAATGTTGTCATGTCTTCATTGTTCAGATTAATTCATAGAATTCCTTCTCGTAAGTGGAGTAGCACAAACTAGGTCCTCTTAATTTTTTACTAAAAAATGCAATGGGTCATTGCTCCTTCATTTTGAAGGCCGTTTTTCATTCATCTACTTTCTTGATTCAAATATGATGGTAACTACTCTTGAGATCAATCTTTGAAAACATGTTGATTCCTTGAGTTCATCTAGCATGTTGTCTAACCGAGGAATGGGATAGCGATACCGAATAGTTATTTTGTTGATGGCTAATCTGTCAATACACATTCATAACAATCCATTTTTCTTGGGTATCAAAAGGACTGGTACTCCACATGGACTCCCTCATGAAGCCTTTGGCAATCACTTTTTTGATTTGGTATTGTAGCTCATTAGCCTCATTTGGGTTGCAGCGATAGGCGAGATTGTTTGAAAGTCATGTCAGATAGTAGATCAATACCATAAATTGGAGGCAAACCATCAGGAAGCTCATCAAGAAATACATCGGTGAATTCCCTAAATACCTTAGCGAGTAGGGGATGCTCCTATATTGATAAGTTGGTTTCTACTCCCTTAGCTATAACCAAGTATACCATACCAGCTTGTGCGATGGGTAGTGTAAACAAAAAAATTTAGTCTTTTATCGACTTAAAATTTTGTTTGTAAAAATCATGGTTTTTTTACTATTATTGACAAGTAGATTCTTATCATCGTAGGCCTTCTTGAACCGGTGCTCAAGGGTCAGCATAGATGCTTAGAAAGAGCGATTTATGATATGAGATTTTTTAAAATAATTTTCAACCAAAACAACTTTTTCAAAATGAATATGTTCTTCACTTGACAAAAACCAGTTGATGGCTTGTAAAACAGAATCTGTTCTGTTTTCCAGTAGAGGAGTTTTCTAATTTTTTTGTTGTTTTACAGGAATCTAAAAATCTCAAAAATTTTACCTAAGTAAGACCTAGGTAGAAGCTTTATTGGAGATTTTGATTTGTATTTGTGATTTCTTGGATAATCATAATTAAATCCGAGAAGATTCCTAACCGAATGCTATCTTGAAATTCGGAACAGTCTTTATAAATGAAATAAAGAGGCTTAGTAAAATGTTTGTATCTTTGCACGTATGATTCTAATTTGTATGAAGTTAGTTAGGTTAAAAATTTGTGGATGTCAGCTTTCAATCAAAACCATTTCATAATCTTTTGGTATCTACGAATATAGCTATCAAGGTTTTATTAATTCTATTTTGGGTTGCATTTGGTTTTTAATGATTTTTTACTCACCTTCACCTATGTCCAAAATTCTTGAAAATTTTACTGGGCTATAATCAGTGTGTACACAACTCCTAAACCAAGTTTTAGAATATTTCACTAAGATATGAGAGTTGAATTCACCTATGTCCAAAATTCTTGAAAATTTTACTGGGTATTAATCAGTGTGTATACAACTCCTAAACCAAGTTTTAGAATATTTCACTAAGATATGAGGGCTAAAAATTTTGATGATCAGACATGACATATGTAGGATGCTAAAATCTTTTTTTTTTTTTTTATATAAATTAATGATGCTTCCAATTTTATCCTTAATATTTTAGTGATCATTTAAAGAAATTTAGTTGAGGACTTATGTTCATTTGGGAAGGAACTCATCTACATATACATCTCTGAGTCATCTCTTTCGAGGAGGATAGCTCTCTTGAAAAATATATGCGAACATAGCCCAGTTCTCTCCCTTACACAAACTTATGGATATTTAATTAACCATAAGAGTGATTTATATACTCATATCATTGCATGTAAAATATGGCTTCTAATGTCCCTCTTATGCCTTTTTGAATTAATTTGAAGGCAATCACATAAATAAAAAATGGGAGAAGGGATGATAATATATTTAAGTATAAAAAAGATTAGTAAGTATAAGATACAACTTATATTGAGGTAAAAAAAACCAAATACCAAACAAGTGATAAGTCTTCTTACCGATGACCTTTTATAGACATTTGCAGCACTTTCTTGGGATTTACTAGAGATTGTAGAAGAGGGCTCCAAAATATTACAAATGGATTGAATTTGAAAAATGGAGAAAAGGGTAAAACCTGGCTGGATTTCTTCTTGGGTGAGCCTCTCTTGGCCGGTGATCTTGGATTGCACCTTCCCTTGGACTTCTCCATCTTCTCCCGCTCTTTCCTTTCTTTCCTCTTCTCTCTCTTGCTGATTTTTCTCTCTAATTTGTCTCTCTTGAATCCCAGCCCAAGGTTGGTATTTATAAAGTTCTTGAGAAATCTCTAGGCCAAAAATATTCTTTGCATCTCCCTAGAGCCTCCCATGGGTTGGGTTGATCTATGGTTGGTCAAAATTGGGTCCAATTCAACCCCATTTTGCTGGTCACATGGGTGGTCCACATTGGTCACATGACTGGTCCACATTGGTCATGAACATGGCCTCTTTTGCAACCCACTTTGGTGTAGCTGGCCTTGGTGTGGTCTGCCTTGTCTTGGTGCATCTTGACCTCCCTTGGTACAACTCGACCTTCCTTGGTGTAGCTCAACCTTGGTTTGATCTCGGTTGATCATGTGTCGTAGCTTGACCTTCCTTGGGTTGATCAAAGATTTCTTTGTAGCTGGGTTCTATATCTGTCTACCCACCTTAGCTAGATCAATCTTGGATCACCTTGCTTTAGTCGAATTCCACTTTTGTTTCATTGGCGAGCTTACTTTGGTTTGACTTGGCTTGGTTGTATAGCAAGCTCCTTTTACTTTAACTTGATTTTGGCTTGATCATGTGCAACCCATCTTGACTTGATTTTGGGCTTGATCATGTACAACCCATCTTGAGTTTGATTGGGGCTTTCCTCATGTGCAGCCTATCTTGAGTTTGGTTTGGGCTTGTCTCATGTGTAACCTATCTTGATTTGATTTGGGCTCGCCTCATGTGCAACCCTATCTTGACTTTGGTTTGGGCTCGCCTCAGGTGCAACCCTATCTTGACTTTGGTTTCTGCTAACCTTATGTGCAACCCATTTTGAATTTGGTTTGGGCTTTCCTTATGTGCAGCCTATCTTGATTTGATTTGGTTTAATCCTTAAATAGGGAGATAAAACACCGTGTGTGGTTGCTTTGGATCCCTTGATTTTTTCTTCATCCACTAATAATCTTCTTTGCTTTCTCATAGTAGCAAGGATAGCCTCTTGAGATTATGCTCCACTTGCGATCTCTTTTCAAGGAAGATTTTATTTCATGGTTTCAATTCTTTTATATTCTTTAAAACCATTTCTTTTAGAAATATATTTGAAAATAACAAAATGTTCAAATATCCCCTTTAGTGTACGACTCAATTCCAACCCACGTAATAATTTGCATGGGTGGCCTACTTTCGCTCCGTGAGTTAGTCTTCTACCATTTTAATCATTTTAATTCTTTGATGGGTGTATAGGGTCTCGGACCTCTTTAACCCTTAGATAGGTGTAGGGTCTCTTGGTGTAGAATTGTCCTTGATCTGGTAAGTCTGTCATGTTTTGGACTTGTTTGTTTATTCTATCCTTTTGAATTTAATATGTTTTTGTAAGTTTGTAAAATAGTCACTTTGCAAACATTTTGTAGGTTTGGTTTCCAATATCCCATCTTAACTTTTTCAATCCTTTCTTTTACTAAAATCATTTTAAATAGCAAAATCTCGCTTATTTGGCCTTGAGGGCAGAGTGGTCATTTTTTTTTATTTTTGTCAAAATTTGATTTTTTATAAGGGGTTCAAAGTATCCATATTTTTATGTTCTTACAGAATTTTGGTGCAGAAATGGGTTCGTTTAAGGTGTCTTTACTGAAAAACCTTAAAATCACAATTTTTCTTAAAAGGCAAAAATTCTAAAAAATCTTTTGAAATTTTTTGCATGTTAACAGATGCCCCTCTTTGTCATTAATCAAATTTATTTGGTTATTGGCAAAGAATAATGCCCACAAAAATTTTATTTTTTCTGAATACTAGAGTTGATTTGAGTTGAGCCAAAATTTCATGAACTTTCCCATTATTTATTAAGGAATTCACTTCTTGAACTTGGGTTATCCTAATTCTTGTAGAGAAGGGGACTTCTAGTAAAAGGTGACTCAACATGGATGGTAGGCTACCAATGCACATATATGAATAAGGCTATCTATGAATGCACATGGACATGAGATGTGTAAGATACAATGGATGAATCAAGTGTGTTAGAGACCTCTACGATTTATTTTTTGAGCTTAGGGAGATTCTATGAAGGATGGCTACTTTAAGTGGGATGGCCTCCACGTTTATTTGCTTCATGCCTTGGGTTTTGTAAAAATCATTTTGAAATGATACTTTTTTTGTTTCCATTTGAAAGGACTTTCATATCCTATATTTTCCTTAACTTTGGTTCTAATACTCCATTACTTTGTAGAGGTTTTTATTATTGGAAAAACTTAACAACATTTCAAAACTGCATTTTCTATACTACAAGGTTTAATCCTCAAACAAAATGATATCCAAATTGATAGGTTATATTACTACTTTAGGATTATAATGATAGACTTTTTCCCTTTTGGGTAAGTTGTAGGGTACAAGGAGAATTTCCATGGTACCTTTTGAAGTGTCCCGTGGTATAAAGAAAATGAGATTTTGATGAAATGATCTTTGAGCTTTTGATTTTCTTTCTATTTTGGCTTTTGAGGTATTGGGCCTTTGCCTCTTTTCTTTGGAGAGAATGAGATAGGAAAACAACTTATCCCTCTAGATACTTAGTCTAATCAAGTATGCCATATTTCATAATAGCATATACTATTTGAAAATATTTTGTTCTTTTGAACTAGGCCTTATCTTGTAAAATAAGGACTTTTGAAATATTATTAATCGATTTTGAAATTACTTCACTTTTCATAGAGTATTAATTCCTAGTTAAGAGGCATATATTCGACCTTCTTCAATAAATTAAAGAAAATCCATTTACAAAAATCATTTCAAAAGAATTTGTGGTAGACACTAAACATAATATTTTTTAGATATTGGGCACTTATAGGGTCTACTAAGTTTCTTTTCTTGCCATAAATTAGCCAATATGCATGGTTGGTTGTTGCTCTCTTATGACATAGGGACTTTTCCACTTAGGCCACCATTTTTCTAGAGGATGTGTGCCTCTTATGGGTGAATGATGTTCATAGGATGCATGATATGTAAAAATATATTTTTATTGGAGATGATGGAGATACATAATGAAATAACTAATGTATTCCATGAAAGTGCTTAGCGAATGGAAGCTACATGCCCCTAGTTTGGAGGAAATAGATGACATGGGCATTCACACTATGGCCGACCCCTATTATGGCATGTGATGAATGATATTTAATAAGATACATGAATGGTCCATACATGCACTATGTTGTTGGACATCTTGGTTTTTTGGACATGACTTAGGAATATGCATGATATGATCCTAGCCTTTGATGGGTAGGTTTGATTACTATGTAAGCCCCTAAGAGAACTTGAATGTTTGCCCAAGTCTAATATTTATTAATTTTGAAAAAGTTCAAGTAGATTAACATCACTCAAATCATCTCTAAGATAACTTGTACACAATATACAGAACTCGAAGTTAGCATCATGTCCAAGGCGGATCCAAAGGTTCGGGTGCATTAAGGATGCGCACCCGGAGTGTGGATTGGTTGATATTCTTATGATGGATCCTAGGTGCTACCCAATGTGTCCCTAAGGGTTGATATGAGTGTATGTAGATGCAAAGGGTGAACATGCTTGATCCCTTGTAAAATAGAAAGGTATGGGTTCCAAGGGAAACCATGGTCTGTCTCTTAATGGGTATGTGGAGATTAAGGGAAGTCATGATCGTAGGCTTGGATTTATGATGCAAACCTAGGCTCAAAGGAATTTGTTTATGCATGGTAGGGTTAGCTGTATCTACCAAGTTTTGAATTTTCTTTTATTTTTCTTTTATTTTTAAATTCTTTTTGTTGGTGTGGGACTTTTGGCACATCTTGGAAATCCACCTTTTTGGCACATTTTGTAGGCTTGTGGGTGCATGAGTGTGATTTAGTGTATGTAAAGTATGCGAATGATTTACCGATCCTACACTAAGAAGTGAGGATCGAGTAGGGAGTTTTGGGGAATGAGTTTCGGGCGTACATTTTTTGAGCTTGACTACCTTCCTATAGTGAGAGCAAGCTTCCTTATAGGCATGCTGAAGCGGCTCGAGCTCATGTATGGGTTTGAGCTCCGTTGCTTTGCTAGATCTTGAGCTTCATCCTTCAAGCCTATACTTGTGCAACACTAATTCTCCTGTGTATGTATTTCTTTGGGAGGAAAAACCTCCAACATGTGTGAAGTAGTGCTCATGGGAATGAAACCCATTAAAGCGCATGTTTTTGAAAATTTTGAGGTAACTTGTGTGAAGAAAACCTCATGCCCCTCTTCACATTTGTGCCTAGGAATATAGACTTCTTTTTCTTTATTCTTATTTTTTAAATTTTCAATTTCAATTTTTGCATTTCATCACTTGTAATGTTTTGATTTTCAATTATTTTTTATTTTATAATATTTTGTAGATGCTTTTGGTTTTTCCAAATATAACCTTTTTTCGGACTTTTGGTAGACAAAGGGGAGTTAGGAAGTGGATGACTAATAGGTGTAAACACCCAAAAAAAATTCTTAAAATAAATTTTTTTTATCTTTTAGAAATTTTGCTTTTTTTGTTAACTTTGGGCCTTTTAAGGGTTTTTCAAATAAAAAACACCTTAAACGAACTCATTTGTGTATCAACATTTTCTAGCAACCTCAAAATGATGATATATTGCATTTACCTACCAAAATCATAAGCCAACAAGATGGTGAATTAGATACTTCACCATTTTGTGGATTTGGTGGCTTTAGAACAGGCACAAAATGGACCATGAATTTAAACTGAAAAATCCCGGAAAGAGAATTACAAGAACAAGTTAATTAAGTACGTGACTCCCAGCTATTTGATTTCCATATACAAATAGCCTTTTCTTTTGGCTCATACTTCAGGGAACCTTCTATAAGACCCAAACTTATTGATATGTGACATAGATATATCAGTTCTAAAGAAGCCATCTTTATGTTTCTAGAAGAATACTTTAGAAAAATAAAATCTTTGAAGTAGGTGATGATGAACTTGCCAAGGTACTATCGAACTCTGCAATATTGAGGGAGAAACTTTCCTAGCTATCAAGTGATTGCAACAACTTACCACATCAGGCCTCACTTGATTTCAGCATGGACGCCTTGCCAAATTCAGCATAGAAGTTGCCACATCCAAGAGCATTGATTATTTTCTGGTTCTTGGTGCATTGAATCAAGTCTAAGAGAAAGCAACCACTTACCTTTCCAAGTAGTTTGAATCAAATTCAGCAAGAAACTAGGAACCATCACAATCCTAGTCAGCCGAATTCAGTAGCAAGAAGCATAGACGAGGTCCCAAAATGGTGAGAGTTGAATACAGACATCCATACGGCAGTTTATACAAGGTGATGGTGTATGTGTTCCAACGAGTTCACTGAATACTCCTCCTACGTCGACCTTTGCTACTACAAACAACATTACCAGCCTTGTCCACCAGCATGCCATGAACACGAGGATAATATGACCAGGTAATCTGGTGAACAAAGTCAACAGAAGTTCAGTTCAAATGTCATCAATTGGTTCATAATACAGCCACATCCACTTGGCCGAACCCATTTGGCTTAACCCACTTGGCCAAACCCACTTGGCTGAACACATCTTGACCAAACCCACTTGGAAGGTCCATATGCAGCACTTCACTTACCTTATCCAAGGGAGCAACTTTTGGCAAGAATGACCAGCATTCACTTGCCAAATACAACCATTTTCAATAAGGCAACTTGCATTATGAAAATTTACGCCCAAGAGGCAGGCCTTGGCCTATAAAAGGGGCCTCAAAGGGGCTGCAAACGATCAATCTGAGTTCTACTAATCATCCAATAAGAGGGAGAGAAAGAGAAAAAGAAAGAGAGGGAGAGAGAGAAGGAGAAAGAGGGGAAGAAGAAGGTGCCTCCAACCGCTAGCCATCCTCCAATCCTTCTGCCATAGGTCCATTCTTTCTTCATGCTTTCATAATTATTTCCTTTTTCATTAAACTTTATGGGGTTGTAATTAAGGAGCTCAGGTCTCTATGATAATGTATTAATCAAGGTTCATATGCTGCCCCATCTTTCTTTCATTCGTATACTATTCATTATATATTTTAATTTTGATTCTTTCTACTCCATAACATAACATAAGATTATAGACCTCTTAATCTCCCTATGCTCAAGTGATAATTAGGATTTTTGTTTATTGTTTTATAGCTGTAGATTCAATTTTAATTCGGACAAAAACACAAGCACGAAATGAAAATCTGAAAAACTTGTTTTTCTACACTCTACACATGTTCGGTAAATGATTTATCCTTCATTATCCTCTACTCTTAATATCTCGAAATTTTGCATGTCTACTGTACACATACAGACACACTTTTGATAACCTTTTTTGGGAATTTTATGCTTCTAATACATCATCAATAAAATCAGAGGACTTCTATTAAAATCACAACACATTTTGAAAAACCAGAAGTTCCTGTGATATAGGTTGAGTTATTCTCAAATATATTTGTACACAGTAAACCAATTTGATTGAAAATGGTCTCAAATCCATAGCTTTCCAACAAGACTAATTTCATAGAAATCAAAGGTCTGAGCATAAAAGTACAATAGTTTTTCTAAACCTATGACTTTTGGCACAAGTCTGTCCCAAATGTCTAAGTGAGGTCTATTTTCGAATTTAATTACATGAATCTATAGTATATAAAATAAAAATAAATTTTTTTCTGAATCTATACATGAAAATCTATTCTTTGTAATATTTTTTAGAATTTTTGGAAACTCATAACTATTTCAAAAAAATCAGAAACAAACCTCGGAAAATAGAACAAGTTTCTGTTTTCAATACTTAAAATATTTTTATGTTAAGAACCAAAATCATGATTTTGTCAAGCTTTTGAAATTAGAATTTTGTTTTTGAAAAGTTACTAGATCTCGAATGATTTTCAAAGCATCTAGGATGACCCTTGAGCATCAATTCAAGAAGGCCTACATCAACAAAAGGTCACTTGTCCACAATCACTACACGAAATCAGAAAATCAATCTTTGTAGTTTGAGCAAACTAGCTGGCACGCTCATACACACGAAGTAGTTCGAGAATTTCATTTTAAGTCTCTTCGTGGACTTTAGAATAAAAATTCACGTCTATAGCAAGGTTAGGAAGAGACGACTCAATCTTAATACTTGGTATCTTTGTGGCCTTACATCATCAAATCTTAAGATCTCGGTCATAGTTTGTCTCCCTATGGACCTGAGATTGTTTCTCATAGGAACCCCCTAACTTGGCCTCTTGGCTTAGGGCATCAATCTCCCTTTCAATTTGTATCTCTCTCAATTCTCTTTTTAAAGAGGCGGTTATTTCTTCCCAAGTTTGAGAAGACTTTTTCATAGTTTTGGAAAACTGACTTGTATAGCTTGATGAGGCCTTGCTTGACATATTTTTGAAGGAATCATCCGAACTTGATATGGTATGTTGTGGAAAATTTCATACTTATGACCAAGTTTTCAAAAGAGTTTAAAACAAGGTTTTGAAATTAACTTTGTTTTGAAAGAATGCGATCGGACCAAAACAACTCCTCTAAAACCTAAGTCCCACCAGGCATACCATTTTATTTCTATATACAAAATTTTTAGGTCTTGTATTGACTTGAAAATTTGTTTGCAAAAATCATGCATGAGCATGCTAGCAAGTTTACTCAAACTTGCAAAGTGGTTTTCTGACTATTAGGCGACTGTTGCAAGTAGATTCTTATCATCGCAGGCCTTCTTGAATCAGTGCTCAAGGGTCAACTTAAACGCATAGGAAGAATGATTTATAATCCGAGATTTTTCAAAACAATTTTCAACCAAAAAAGCTTTTCCAAAACAAATATGTTCTTCACTTTACAAAAACCAGTTGATGGCCTATAAAACAAAATCAGTTCTCTTTTCCAACAGAGGAGTTTTCTAATTTTTTGTTATTTTTCAAAATCCAAAAATCTCAAAAATTTCATTTAAGTAATATCTAGATATGAAGATTTATTAGAGATTTTTATTTGTATTTTTGATTACTTAGATGATCAAAATTAAATCCAAGAAAATTCTTAACTGAATGTTATCTTAAAATTCAGAATAGTCTCTATGACTGAAATACAAAGGCTCAATAAAATGCCTATATCTCTGTATATAGGATTCTGATTTTTATGAAATCACTTAAGTTGAAAAGCTATAGATGTTCGATTTTTAACAAAATAACTTTGACAATCTTTAGGTATTTATAGACAGAGTTATCAAGATTTTACTAAAGGTCTATTGTAGGAATTTTGTACAGATTGAGTTCAGTTTTTTATGATTTTTTTACTAGGCCTCACCTATGTCCAAAATTCTTAAAACTTTTACTACATATTAATCATTGTGTATACAACTTCTGCACCAAGTTTTAGAATATTTCACCAAGATATGAGGGATGAAAACTTCGAGGGTCAAACACGACTTACGTAGGATGCTGAAATCTATAGGTTTTTTTTTTATACAAGCTAATGATGCATCCAATTTTATCCTTCATATTTTAGTAATCATCCAAAGAAATTTAGTTGAGGACTTGTGTTTGTCTGGGGTGGAACTCATCTATATATAAATTCTTGGGACATCTCTCTCGTGGAGGATAGATCTCTTAGAAAATATATGCGATCATATTCTAGTGTCCACCCTTACACAAACTTATAAATATTTAATCCACCATAAGAGTAATTTCCATGTCTCTCTTATGGCTTCTTCAATTAATTTGGAGGCAGTCACATCAATCAAGAAATGATAGAAGGGATGATAATATATTTAAGCATAAAAAAGATGAGGAAGTATAAAATACAACTTATATTGAGATAGAATGAACCAAATATGAAATAAGTAATAGGTCTTCTTACCAATGGCTTTTTGTAGACATTTGCAACACTTCCTTGGGATTTACAAGAGATTGGAGAAAAGGGCTTCAAAATATTACAAATGGATTGAATTGGAAAATGGAGAAAATGGTTAAACCTGGCTGAATTTCTTCTTGGATGAGCCTCTCTTAGCCGTCGATCTTGGACTGCACCCTCCCTTGGATGCCTCCTTCTTCTCCCTCTCTTTTCTCTCTTTCCTTTCCTGTCTCTTGGTCATTTCTCTCCAATTTGCCTCCCTTGAATCCTAACCCATGGCTGGTATTTATAGAGTTCTTGAGAAGTCTCTAGGCTAAGAATATTCTTGTCATCTCCCTAGAGCCTTCCATGGGTTGGGCTGACCCATGGTTGGTACAAATTGGGTCTAATTCAACCCCATTTTTCTGATCACATGGGTGGTCCACATTGTAATGAACATGGCCTTTTTTTCAACCCCCTTAGTGCGGTCGGGCCTTGTCTTGGTGCAACTCGACCTTGGTTTGATCTAGGTTTGATTATGTGCCGCAACTTGACCTTCCTTGGCTTGATTAAAGCTTGCTTTATGGCTGGGTTCTATGTCGGTCCACCCACCTTGGCTAGATCAAGCTTGGATCACCTTGCTTTAGTCAAGTTCTACTTTGGTTTAGTGGTCAGCTTACTTTGGTTTGACTTGGCTTGGTTGTATGACTTTGACATGATTTGGGCTTGATCATGTGCATCCTATCTTGACTTGATTTTGGGCTTGATCATGTGTAGCTCATCTTGAGTTTGATTTGGGCTCTTCTCATGTGTAGCCCATCTTGATTTGATTTGGCCTAGCCTCATGTGTAACCCTGTCCTGACTTTGGTTTGGGCTCACCTTAGGTGCATCTCTATTTTGACTTTGGTTGAGATTTGATTTGGTCTCGCCTTATGTGCAGCCCATCTGTGTTAAAATTCTTGTAATAGACGTTTAGTAAAACCATCATAACTCGGTTCGTTAGTATCGAAATACTTCAAAAATGGTTTTGTTGGAAAGCTAACATCTGCAGCTTTCTAGATTGACAATTTTTATAGAAATAGGAATCTTATGTATAAAAATATGGGCACTTTACTAAGACTTTATGTCTCAGTCACACATAATGTCCCAAATTTTAAAATAACATTTGGTTAGGAATTTTCTCAGGTTTTATTTGGATCATTCACCGACCCTGTCTAGTATGGGAAAAGGCTTAGTTGTTGTTTATTTGGATCATTCAAAGACCCAAAAATACAAATGAAATTTTTTAATAAAACTTTAAATCAAATTCTCACTTAGAAAATATTTTTGGGATTTGTGGATCCCCATAGAATAATCATATATATATATATATATATATATATATATATATATATATATATATATATATATATATATATATCAACTCCCCTACTGGAAAACAAAACCAATTTTGTTTTCACAACTGGTTTGGCCAAGTAAAAGGCACACACTTTTGAAAAGCAATTTTGAGTGGAAAATCTTTTGAGGAACTCTAGATTCTGAAATCAATCCTCCTAAGTATCTAGGCTGACCCTTGAGGACAGGTTTAACTAGGCCTATGATGATAAGAAAATGGCACACCCGGTCGAATAGTTAGATAAATCTCTTTGCAAGTTTGAGTAAACTTGTTACACGCTCGCACATAATTTTTGCAAACAAAGTTTTAAGTCCATATAAGAATGAAAAATTTTGTTTATAAAAAGACAATGGCACGCCCAATGGAACTTAGGTCTTAGAGGAGTCATTTTTATCCGATCACATTCTTTCAAAACAAGTTAATTTCAAAACCTTGTTCTAAACTCTTTTAAAAACATGGTCATAGGTTTGAAATTTTCAAGCATATACCATGTCAAGTTAGGAAGGTTCGATTCAGGATATGTCGAGTAAGGCCTCATCAAGCTTCATAAGTCGGTTTTCAAAAATGATGAAAAGGTCTTCAAAATCATTTTCTCAAACCCAAGAAGATAGAATCACCTCTTTAAAGAGAGAGATGAGAGAGTTGAGGATCAAGACAGAGATCGTTGCCCTAAGCCAAGAGGCCTATGCGATTTAATCTTGCTCTTCTCATGAAAAACAAGCCCGAGTTCGTAAGAAAATGAATCATATTTGAAAGTCCAAACCAACTTCAAAACTTGAGGAAGAATAGTCAAACCTCGAATCATTCACCATGAAGGATAGGAGAGCCATACAACATCTGTTAAAAGGTCAATCAAAGGAAAAGAAGGTCAATTCACTATCGTATTTTTTATTATCCAATTATCAAATCGATAGGGATAATGAAATGTCAAGGTTTCATCTATATGACGGCAAAGGAGATCCTAGATCTCATTTGCAACTCTTTAACTGAAAGGCTTACAAGAAAAGAAAGACTTGTTTAAGTGGGTCTATTACTTCCCACATTTCTTCAAGGGGAATGCATCCATGTGGTTGACCTCTTATGATTTGAGTCAATTTACCACCTTTAAAGGGTTGACCAATTATTTCATGCAAAGATTTTCACACAACATGGAAGTTACCCCAACTCTCAACACGTTGAGAGATGCTAAACAAGCTCAAATAAAAATGACCACGCCTTCATTGTGAGATGGAGATCTTTGCTCATGCAAGTCAAGGAGCCCATATCCGAGTGTTGCACGATGATGCTGATTTTAGAAATTTTTAAAACTGATTTGAAAGCCCTCCTCTCTCTTCATGAAATCAGCACTTTCGAAAAGCTTATGAAAAAGTCATTGTTTTTTTAAGCAAATCTCAAAAAGGGATTTTATGAGGACCTTTGAAAAGTTAAAGGCTTTTCTTCAAAGCCAAAACCAATGGTGTATGGGTCACTTACCTCAGATGGAGGGATAAAATCTCAAAAAGTAGCAAGTTTTAGAGTGAAACCTTCCTCATGTAATTCCTTCAAACCTTCTGAACTTAAATCTAAATTACCCATCTCAAAAATAAAAAAAATATGAAAACATAAAAAGAGAGTACATGCATCTAGGACAACCACTCATAAAAGCCCAGACAATCTTTTGTCACAAGGATTGGTGAGTTTACCACCGGTTCCGGAAGGAGCAACCCCTAAGGGACGTTTTCTCAATGAATTTTGTAAGTATAATAGGTTAAAGGGTCATGATACAAATAATTGATTTTCTTTAAGAAATAAAATTGAGAACTTGATTGAGTAAGGGAAACTCCATGTTTTCGAAGAACTAGAGCCTTCCCAATCTATTTTCAAGAAGCCCTTTCCAAAACATGCAAGCACAGATGAAAGCTCTAAAGAGGTATGTCTCTCTCTCAAGAACTCTCATGAAATGGCTATTGACGCTTGTTGTGATCATGCATTATATATGGTTCACTCTACTTATTACACACCACACAGTTCTCCCATAATATTAAAAAAAGCCAAGCAAGTAGTGATCCGAGGGGTGCTTAGAATCTTGTCCCTAGCTAAAGCCTTGATAGTTATTCGTGGTATGTTGAAATCTTCACAACAGAATAGAACCCAAGTATGATCGGGCCATAGGAAAAGTATCGAGGAGGTTACTAGAGAATAAATCAAGCAAGGAGTGGTTGTTTTACGTGCTCTCGAAAAGTATGCATCTTCTCCATTCATCTCATGGAATGGAAAAGATGTTGTATTACCTCAATATGATCTAGAAAAGCATTTAGTAAGGCTTCCAATCAACATGTCTATTTTAGAGTTATCAAAATCTTGCCTAAACATAGATACTATTGAAAGGAATTCTAGACAAAATCAAGGTTAGCACATCCATACGTCTCAAGTCATTGTCCTTCTTAGTCTCACCCAAACTCCAATCATCTTTTCCAAAGATAAGTTGAGTCGGCCTATAACAACCCATAATCATGCCTTACACATAGATGTGGTTTTGAATTACCATCCTATTAGAAAGTGTTTGGTCAATGGTGGAGGGGGCCTAAACATCCCTCCTTTGCATATAGCCCTTCAAGTTAGAGTTCCATTGGAGAGGCTCGAACCAAGTACAATCATCATCACAGGGTATGATGGTAATTCCTTCCATCCCTTAAGTGAATTGAACTTTCCATGAAAATTGGTACAATCCAACATGTAGGGTTGTTTCATGTCTTATCAACCCTCATTATAACTCGTTGTTAGGAAGGCCTTAGATACACTCACTCAAGGTCGTCCCCTCAACCTCTCATAAATGTATCAAGATCCCTCAAAAAGATAAAGTCATAGTTGTATCCAGAGAAGATAACTCAAACCTCAAAGGAGTTCAAAACTCACCATGCATCACAAGTTAATCATGTCAAACCCAAATTTGTGAAAAAGGAAAAGTCATCGTGGAACCAATCTCTAGTGGGTTGCCCTCCACCTCCAACCTCCACATCCTAGACTACTCTCAAAGACCTAAGGTATATAACATGTCTCACTTTATAGATGATAACATGTTTTAAAATCATTATCTTTATCCAAACTCGAAAAACCTTGGAACATGATGTTAAACATGGGTTATACACCTTACCAAGGACTAGCAAGTGTGGTTGAAACCTCTTATCCTATCCACAAACCGACATAGGTTAGGCATTGACCTATTGAAACTTCCCGAACCTCCACCTAAAACCATTTGGATTAGGGGTGACCTAGGGGCTACTAAAACCAAAACCTATGATTTAGATTTTCTCTTCGGAACCTAATTCGTAGTGTTCTCTTTGTAGGCTTGATGGAAGACCTCCCTTTTTCTACCAAAAAAATTATATATTTAGAAAAATAAAAAATATTTGGAAAATCTTTAAAAACTAAAAACAATAAAATCTTGAAAAAAGTGAAAACAATACAAAATTCAAAAACACCCAAAAGAAAGTATTTTACATTTCCTCTTTAAAGGTGACTTGAAAATACAAAAAAAAAATTGAAAACCAAAGAAATTTTCTATCATTTTCTTGTCCTCAACTCAAAATCTTGTTCATCATCATTTCTTCTAGAGAATTATTCTCAAAAGGTCAAATCTCTTGAGATAGAACAAAATAAAGACATAGATCCTCTCATCAACGAAGAGAATCAAACTTCTGAGCTTCCTTAATTCCATAGAATTCTTGACTTGAAAAACCTTTCAAGTTTTGTGGGAGGAGATTGTTTAGAGGTCAAACATTCAAGCCCATTGCTTATTCTGATTGACTTTCAAATATAGTTGTTGTTTGAAAATCAAATGAAAAAATTAAGATTTGCATTGATTTGAGAAATTTGAACAAAGTCACTCTAAAAGACAATTTTCCTCTACCCAACATTGATTTAATTGTGGATAGCATGGTTGAACATGAAATGTTCTCTTTTATAGATGTCTATTCAGGTTACAACCAAATCAAGTTATCTTCAAAAGGTCAATACAAAATCGCTTTTACTACTCCTTGGGACACATAATGCTACACCATTATGCCTTTTGGTTTAAAAAATATCAGTGTCACTTACCAAAGAGCTATGATTACCATTTTTCATGACCAAATCCACAAACTTCGGAAGTGTATGTGGATGATCTTTTGATAAAATCAAAAACCCATTGCACTCATATACAATCTTTGCAAAAGTTTTTGAAAGACTTAAGCTTTACAAGGTGAAACTAAACCCTCAAAAGTGTGTGTTTGGAGTGGAGTCAGAAAAACTTTTAGGGTTTATGGTTAGCCAAAGGGGCATAGAAGTCGACCCTCTAAGTATCGAGCCATCATAGACATACCTCCACCATCCAAATTAACTCAAATTCGGAGCCTCTGAAGTTATCTCCAAGCCATTAGACGCTTCATCTCTAATTTGGCAACAAGATGTGAACTCTTCAACAAACTTTTGAGAAAATATGTCAAATTCCTTTGAGACTCTGAGTGTTGAGAAGCTTTTAAAAGACTAAATACCTATTTGGTAAATCTTCCAATTTTGAAACCTCCAAAAATAAGAAAACTTTTGCTTTTATACCTCTCTATTCATGAAAAGGCATTGGGAGCTTTGTTAGTGCAATATGAAGATGGTAGCCTTAAAGTGTATGTCATTTACTATATTTCAAAAACTTTCATGGCATATGAACGAAATTATCAAGCCATGGAGAACACCTGCTTAGCCTTGGTATAGGCATGTCAAAAGTTTAGATATTATTTCTTGAACCGTGAGATTTAGATAGTGTCTAAACTCGACCCCATTAAGAATCTTTTCGAAAAACCTATCATAATGGGTAGGTTAGGCAAATGACAACTTCTTTTGATGTAATATGACTTGAAGTTTCATCATCAAACTTTCATTAAGAACCAAGCTCTCGCCAACCATGTGACTAATCTACCCCTTAAAGATGCACATCCCATACATGATGAAATACCCAATGAATGTATACTGACACATAGTTGGGACTATCATGTATTGTCCAATTATAATAGGAATCAATTATGGAAAATGTATTTTGATGGGATAAGAAATAGGCAAGGGGTAGGAGTTGGCATCATCATCACGTCCCTAAAAAGGGAGAAATCCCAATGTTGTTTCACTTTGATTTTTCTTTCTCAAATAATGTAGTCGAGTATGAGGCACTCATACAAGGCCTAAAACCCTTGCAAAAACTAGCGGCATCACTTCATTCAATCTAGACTCCATGCTTGTTATAAACCAGGTTTCAAAAATTTGACAAGTTAAACATGAAAAGTTGACCATACTACGAGTTGGCCACTAAGTTCATCGACTCCTTCAGATCGTGCACACACACACATTGGTAGAGAAGACAACACTATGGCAGATTCTCTCTCCTCTTTAGGATCCTTCCTAAGGATTGACCTTACCCTCAATACCCAATCCATTGAAATTTTGCATTTATCCATTCCATCAACCCAAGATTTTGAGATTTGCTAAAATGACCAAAATCAAGAAGAAAATCCTTGGTTTCAAGATATTAAAAACTTTTTAAAAAATATAAGATTTCTTGAATTTTCCTCTTTTAAAGACAAAGCTTCTATTAGAAAATTTTCAATCCGATATGTTGTTTTGGGAGGGATTCTATATAAAAAGAGTTTTTCGGGTATCTTGTTGACATGCGTTGACCACAATGAGGCTAAAACCATTTTCCATGAGTTTCACGATGGAGAATGTGGAGGTCATGTCAATTCAAGTATGATGTGTAGGTTATTTTTGGTCCACCCTCAAAAAAGATTATTATAATCATGTCAAGAAATGTCATCAGTGTCAAGTGCATGGGCATGCTATTTACATTTGATCATCTTCATTAAATTCTATCACTAGTCCATGGCTCTTCACCAAGTGGGCATTTGACATCATAGGGCCAATTTCCCTGATAGCATCAAATGGACACAGGTTCATCCTAGGAGCCACTAAATATTTTTCTAAATAGGTTGAGGCAACGTTCTTGGTAAATGTCCAAGGGTAGCATGTAGTGGCATTTATTAAGAAAAATATCTTGGCTAGGTTTCAAGTCCCAAGGGACCTAGTGTCGAATAATGGCACTCTGTTCAAAAATGAGAAGGTGAAAAGGTTGTGTAAGACTTATGGTATCATACAATACTTCTTATTACCATACCACCCTCAAGACAACAATTAAGTCGAAGCCACAAATAAGACCCTCATAAGCATCATTGAGAAAACATTAGAAAAGGGTAGAACATGACATGAGAAGTTAGATGAGGCACTATGGACTTATAGGACTTCCATCCGCACTCCAACAAATGCCACACCTTTTGAATTGGTCTACGGCATAAATGTCATACTTCTCATTTACACTAAGTTGCACTCATTTCATACATTCATTGCACTTGATTTACCATAGAGACCCTACAATAAGTTAGACCTATCGAGCTTAACTTGCTTGATGAAAAAAGGCTTATTGCCATAGATCATGCGCAAGCATATCGACAAAAGATAGCTCGAATTATGAGAAACACATGAACACTCCCACTTTAAGGTAGGAGATCTCGTATTGAAAACCGTACACCAAAGGGGCCCACATCCTCTCGAAAAGTGACGGCCCAAATGGGAAGGTCCCTGTGTCATAAGAGGGGTGACAACCAATAATGCATATTGGTTTATTGATACTGAGGGAAGAAACTTTATAGACCCTATAAATGCCCAATATCTAAAAATATATTATGTCTAGAGTCTACCACCAATTCTATTGAAATGACATTACAAATAGTTCTTCTTTAGTTTCTTGAAAAAGGAACCAAGTTGAATATGTCTCCTAAATATGAATTAGTGCTCTATGAAAAGGTGGAGTGAGATAGAGGTGGGGGTGATCCGACGATGGTTTTGGGTCGATCCTCAGATGGTGGTGGGTGACTGACTACGTTGATGGGTAGTGGCTATAAGTGGCTCGGCTTCTCGAGGGCGGCAGGTAACAATGCCTCGGTCGATGATGATGGCGGCTAGGTGAGCGGCGTCTGGTGACTATGGTGGTTCTAATGGGAATCGAGGTGGGTGGGTTGACACAAATGGGGTTGCTTAGTTGTGGTTTGGAAAGTTTTAGTGGTTGAGGTGGAGGAGGTCGGCTGAGATGGTGTAATGGTGGTTTGCGTTCGGCTACTAGTGGTCGGTGGTGGTAAGGAGGGTTGATGTGCATCGGATTTGAAGCAATCGACGATGAATCCTCGATAAGGATCACACCAACAACTTGCGCTGAACAAGATCCTATCCAACACCACCCCAAAGAGGGTATTTATAGGTTTAAGAATTTACATAAATTTGACTCATGACAATTTTAGAATATTTGAAAGTATCTTCAACTGCATCAAGTTTGCCACTGCAACTTCAACTTCAATTGAATGGAGGCATTTTAGGTTACACAAGGTGGTGTTTCATCTTAAAAATCTTAAAACAGGTTTTAGTCACAGGTCTTCAATTCATCCCATTGTATTATTGGAACATGGGCCAATTGTTTTGTTTGGACTAAAGTCGGTAACATGAACCACTGAGTTAGAGTCGATGTCCTCATCATTTTCATGAAATTCAAAAGAACTCGAGGATAGAACATCATGCTCCATAGTGTCCTTTTTAAGTATGGAGACAAGTCACAGACATTAAAGGACAACGAAATACTTCAGTGAGATGGTAGCTCCAACATGTATGCATTATCATTGATCTTTGAAGCACCTTGAATGGTCCATCAGTTCCAGGCATGAGCTTTGAAGTGTGTTTGTGGGGAAACCGCTCTTTCCACAAATAGATCCAAATGAAGTCACCGAGGTTTGAAGTTAATATGCTTATGATTTTGGTTGGCTTTCTCTTTAATATGTGTATATTTTGTCTCGATGTTTTGCATAATCTTAGCATGCAAATATTGTATTCTTTCTGCTAACTTACTTGTATCATCATCAATTTGCTTATTAGTAGACAAAAAAATCAAATCAAGAGGAGTGTGTGAATTTATTCCATAAGCAACTTCAAAGGGAGTATGACCAATAGTACTAGGAATAGAACGGTTGTATGCAAATTCTACCGTGGAAGAAACTCCTCTCATGTCTTAATGTTTTGAGGAAGCAAGGACGAAAAAATGCAATAAGTGTGGTTCACAACTATAGATGTAAATTCAATTCCAAAGCCTATCGATCGACTTGAAATCAAATTCACAAATACAAGGGTGCGAGCATGCCAACAAGTTTTTTAAAACTTACAAAACTTATTCCAATTTCTGACTTTTGGGTGAATATAGACTAGTGAGTTCTTTTCGTCATAGGCCTTCTTGAACCGATGCTCAAGGGTTAGCCTAGACGATTGGAAGATCACTTTAAGATCCAGAAAGTTTTCAAAATCGAGTTTCAGTCCAAACAAGTTTGTCAAAATTGTAAGTTTATTCTTTTGACAACCAAATTCAATTCTGAAAAACAAAAACAAATTTTGTTTTCAGAAAAAGATTTTCCTAATTGTTTTGGTAGTCTTTGCATCTTTAAAAATCTTCAAAATTTTACTTGAGATAGTCCCAAGTGTGAGATTATTGGACTATTTTTATTTTTATTTTTGGATATGTGGATTGCATAATTAAATCATTGAAGATCCCGGTCCTAAAACTCGGGATAGACCTTATGACAGAAATACAAATACTTAAAGTAAATCATGTATCTCTTTATGTAGGTATTGAATTTTTATGAAACTAGTTAAGTTGAAAAGCTATGAAAGTCAACTTTTCAATGGGACTCATTTCAAGGAATTTGGATCAATGCAAATAGAGTTAAGGGATTTTTACCCAACCTATGTTGTAGGATGTGTACGACAAATAGATTTTGTTCTAATTTTGTTCGGCTTTGTATAATTTTATTCATGACTTTCCACTTTCCTAAAATTCTTATAAGTTGGTATGTGTGTGATTGATGTGTATATGAATTTTTAGCAATTTTAGATCGCAAATAAGGGCTGAAAATTTCGTCAATCAAATAGATGCAGAATGCAGAAAACAAAGTTTTCGGTTTTAAGAATCTAATGAATGCATATGACCAATTCCTAACATATTAAATGTTTATCCACAACAATTTTAAAAAGGAGGAGTTACAATAATCGAAGGAAATTAGTATATAGCTTAAGCATAGCGGGAGTTAGAGAGTATAGGATATAAAATGTATATTGGGGTAGAAGCAAACCATAAATTAAACAAATGATACGTGATCTTACCCATGATTTTTGGATGAATTTTGGCAGTACCTCCCCTAAAAATATTACATTGATTTGGAGTCAAATACTCCTTAATTACAACCCAAATTGAATGGAATTGAAATAATTGAATAAGAAAATAAGAAGAAAAGGAAATGATCGACCTTAACCGGAGCTTGGAAGGCTTGAGGATGGCCGGCAGTGGAAGGGGGCAGCACCTCCTCCTTGGATGAGCCTCTCTCTCTTTCTCTCTTCCTCCCTCTCTCTCTCTCTCTAATTATTGGACTTAGTGTTTGAATGGGCCTTTGACTTGATCACCTAACTCCCTTGCTTGGTTCGACTAGGGTCTTGGTGCGGCCTATGACTTGATCACTTTGCCTCCTTGGTGCCACTTTTGACTTGACCTTGATCTTGATATGTATTGGTCGGATTGGCGCATCATTTGACTTAATTGAATTTGAATTTGACTTGGGCTTCTTGACGTGACCCTTTTCTGGCTTGAACTCATCTTGGGCTTGGCCCAGTACCCATTTTGATTTCGGGCTGGTGGCATGTGCTCGTTTGATTTTGCTTTAGGCTTGACCATGAGTCCAATTTGACTTGGTTTTGAGCCTAATCATGAGCCCATCTTTGATTTGGTTTTTGGGTTTTACTATGAGCCCATCTTTGATTTGATTTGATCCATTGTTGGAGAACCTCAATTTCTTTAGAACTCTCCTACTTTCATCTTAACCTTCAGAAATTCTGCTTTGCTTGATTCAGGTATAGTTTGAAATGTTTTCTTTAAAATTGTTTCTTTTATATTTGAAAACATCGAGTTTAACAAAATCTTCAAATACTTTTTGGAGAACACTAAGTCTCATCCCCAATTTTTGTTTACATGGGTGATCGACTTTCGCTCTATGGGTTAGTCTTTACTGTTCCAACCACTTTAACCCTTTGTTGGGTATAGGGTATCGAACACTTTAACCCTTTTGATGGGTGTAGGGTCTTCAACCTCTTTAACTTTGGGTGTAGGGTCTTTAACTCCTTTAACCCTTTGATGGGTGTAGGGTGTAGGGTCTTTAACTCCTTAAACCTTCGAAAACTAGTCTGGTTTGGATTTGATTTGGTTTTGAATTTCAAAGGTTTTTGAATTTTGTAAAATTGACATTTTGCAAACATTTTTTGTGTTTAGTTCCCAATGTCTCATTTTCATTTGTTTCTTTGAAAAACATGTTTGAAACCATTCTTTCTTTGAAGAAAACCATTTGACTTTACAAAATTTCGTCAATTTAGCCTTTAGGGCAAAGTAATTATTTTTTTGGGCTTTTGTTAAAATTCAATTTTTTTTAGGAAGTGTAAAGTATCCTTATTTTGAGATCCTTACAAAATTTTGGTGTGAAAATGAGTTTGTTTAATATATTTTTATTTGAAAACCCTTAAAAGAGCCAAAACCGTAATTTTTCTTCAAAAGACAGAATTTTTAAAAGATAAAATCTTTTGAAATTTTTTGTGAGTGTTTACAACAACCTCAGTTTGCCCATCAATTTGTGGGTGGCAAGTAGTACTAAATAGTACCTTGGTCCCAAGGTGCCTTCAAATAGTCTTCCAAAAGTAGCTCAAGAACTTGGAATCTCAATTTAATATAATACTTCGCGGTACTCCCCAAAGACGAACGACCTCTTTAAAGAAGAGATCGGTCACATGCATTGCATCATTTGTCTTTCAAAAAGCTATGAAATGTGTCATCTTTGAGAACCGATCAACGACAATAAAGATATAATCTTTACCGTGGGTGGTTTAGGGTAACCCGATGATGAAATCCATGTTAATATCTTCCTATGGCTTGTTAGGGATAGGAAGTAGTTTGTATAAGTTGTGCGTTGTCTTCTCATGGCATTTGGCCTTTTTGTATGCTACGCATCGCTCCACGATATAGTACACATCTTTCCTAAGACTTGGCCAAAAGAAGTGTTCCTTAAGGGTCTCTAGAGTCTTCTTTTCTTCAAAATGACCAGCAAGACCTTCGCTATGTGCCTCACAAATAAGCAATTCTTGAATGGATCCATGAGGTATACAAAGTCTCTTATAGCGAAAAGGAATCTGTCTTGCATGAAATAACTCGCATCTGTCTTCTCCTAAGATAGGTAGGGAGCGAAATCCAGGTCTTGTACATAGAGTTCCGTGCAAAACTCAAAATTCAAAAGCTTAGCACTAAGTACATAAAGCAAAGTATACGTTCGAGAAAGGGCATCAACGACAGTGTTGGTGCTTCATTTCTTGTACTTGATAACATATGGAAAGACTTCCAAGTATTTGACACATTTAACATATCTCTTGTCAAGCTTCCCTTGACTTTGAATATACCAAAGTGCTTGATGATAAGTGTGGATGACAAATTCTTTTAGTAATAAGTAATGTTGCCATGTTTGGAGTGTTGTAATCAAGGCATAAAATTCCTTGTCATATGATAAATAATTCAAACACCCACCTTTCAACTTCTTGCTAAAATAGGCAATAGGCCTACTTTCTTGTATGAGAACAACTCCAACTCTAACTCAAGATGCGTCACACTCCACTTCAAATGTCTTATTGAAGACAGGAAGAGAAAGGATAGATGTTGAACACATGTGCTCCTTGATGGTATCAAAACTCTTTTGGGCAGCAAGCCCCCATTAGAACCCATCCTCTTTCTTCATGAGATTGATGAGCAGGGAGGTGATAGTACTGAAGTCCTTGATAAAGCATCAGTAGAAGGAAGCCAGGCCGTGAAAACTATGTACATCACTTAACTTTGTGGGAGTCGACCACTCTCGAATTACTTGAATCTTCTCAGGGTCCACCTCCACTCCACAAGAGGACACAATAAAACCCCAAAACTACAATATGATTGGTAAAAAAATGGCACTTCTTTAAGTTGACATAGAGCTTTTGTTCCCATAGGACTTCAAAAACTCTACGGAGGTGTCCAAGGTACTCTTCAATGCTATGACTATATACAAGAATATTATCAAAGTAAACTACAACGAATTTTCCAATAATCGGTCTAAAAACATGATTTATGAGACGCATAAAGGTGCTAGGAGTATTGGTTAGACCAAATGGCATACGAAGCCACTCATATAGACCATATTTGGTTTTGAAGGTGGTCTTTCATTCGTCTCCTTCTCTCATGTGGATTTGATGATACCCATTTTCTAAGTCGACCTTAGAAAAGATAGAAGCACCATGTAATTCATCGAACATGTCATCAATATGAGGAATAGGATACCAGTATTTGATGGTAATCTTGTTGATGGCTCTGTTATCCACGCACATTCACATCATCCCATCTTTCTTTGGTACCAAAAGTGTCGGTATTGCACAAGCGCTCACAGACTCCCTTACTACTCCTTTGCTAAGAAGCTCATTAACTTGCAGTCGTAGTTCCTTGGCTTCTTCTAGGGTATAACGATAGGTTGGTTGATTAGGTAAGGGAGCTCCGGGAATAAGATCAATTTGATGTTCAATTCCTCGAAATGGGGAAGGCCAATAGGAAGTTCTTCAGGAAAAACATCTACAAATTCATTAAGTAATGCTTGGACCGGTTTAGACAAGAGGGTAGTGGAGCCAGCTAGGGTTGCTTGGGCTACTAAGAGGAAAAACATGTAGCGGTGCAATACGATTTTTAAGGCTTGAGAATGATAAACAAAAAGGCTTTCTTTGGGGTAGTTTTGGTCTTTAGAGAAGGGAATCTTGAGACTAGGGGGACTAGGTGGAAAATGGATGTCTTTAAAACTAAGAGGTACAAGGACAATATTATTTTCATGGTGGGAGAAAGAATAAGTATTTTGGAAACCATCTTGTCTAGTTTTTCGATCAAATTGCCACGGACAATCGAAGAATAAATGACAAGCTTCCATCGGAATTACATCACAAATGATTATGTCCCTATAGTTCTTACCAAGAGAGAAAAAAACTCTAACTTGGTTGTGTTCACTTGGACTTCGCTCTTGTTACTCAACCATTGAAGCTTATAAGGATGGGGATGAAGAATAAGTGTACGGTTGAGTTTTCTTACCATTTTCGTAGAGGCAACATTTACACAACTTCCTCCGTCTATGATGAGAGAACATACTTTACCGAGGATTGTAGTAGAAGATGCACTCCATTTGTTCTTCATCAGGCATCATGTAAGGATCCATCAAACAACCAAGAGTTCTCCTTTATCAGCATATTCTTCGTCTGCCTCTTTATCATCACCTGGGCTTGAGGGTTCCTTTTCATCTCACATCCTCTCTGAGAACCATTACCTTCTTCTTTGGGCATTGGGAGGCAATATGACCACGCCCAAGGTATTTGAAGCACTTGATATCACGTGTTTTATTTATGTCAGTTTTCTCAAGTACCTTTTCTTTTTCTTTACTAGGCATAGAGGAGGACGGTTCCTTGGAAGGGGTTGGTTTGGTGGGGATCGAAGAGACTGGCCTAAGGGCAAATTGAGTGCGAGAAGTATATGCATCATGTAAGGATCCATCATACAACCAAGAGTTCTCCTTTATCAGCATATTCTTCGTCTGCCTCTTTATCATCACCAGGGCTTGAGGGTTCCTTTTCATCTCACATCCTCTCTGAGAACCATTACCTTCTTCTTTGGGCATTGGGAGGCAATATGACCACGCCCAAGGTATTTGAAGCACTTGATATCACGTGTTTTATTTGTGTCAGTTTTCTCAAGTACCTTTTCTTTTTCTTTACTAGGCATAGAGGAGGACGGTTCCTTGGAAGGGGTTGGTTTGGTGGGGATCGAAGAGACTGGCCTAAGGGCAAATTGAGTGCGAGAAGTATATGCATTATGTTGCCTTTGATGTCGTTTCACCTTGATGGCCAACTTGAAGACATCATTAATTAATATATAAGGTTGGAGTTCCACAACATTGACTATGTCATGTTTCAATCCATTCAAGAACCAAGCGATGGTTTGCTCATTAAGGTCATGCACACTGCATCTCATCATCAAGAACTTGAAATCCTTGATGTAATCCTCAACACTCATAGATCCTTGGCAAAGACCTTGGATACGAAGATACAGTTCTTATTGGTAGTATTCTGGCACGAATCTTCGCATCATCTCCTTCTTCATGACCCGCCAAGTATGGATCTCGGGTTCACCATCATGCCTTTTCTGAAGTTTTAACCACCATAAACTAGCATAATCGATGAACTCCAATGCCGCTACTTATACCTTCATGGATTATGAATAATCATAATATTTGAAAACCTTGTCAATCTTATGAATCTAATCGAGGAAATCTTTTGGAGAGCTTCCACCTTTGAAAGATGGAATTGGTATCTTCGGTCAAAATTCATTTTAATCATGTCTAGAAGGTGGATGATCTTATGAAAGGAATGGGGGTACTTCTTCCTCAGGTTCTAGCAGGGCCTCTTAAGGAGGAAAAGCCCCTTGACGGATAAAAGTAGTGGGTGAAAGCGCTCCCGAGAAGCTAAGTCTATGCACTTCATGTTGAAGTGCTTAACTTGGCATTCAAGAGCTAGGGTTTGGGCCTCATTAAAGGTAAGGCCATGTGAAACTTCAATTGAAGGTTCATCATGGTAATGGAGCGAGTGTGATTGGTGAGATTGATTAGAACCATTTATAGGGGAGGTTGAATGATAGTTTTAGACGTGCTGGTAGAAACGTACTAAATAAGGTAAATCCATTCTACAATAACAAGTTTTATGGAATCATTCGATTGAGTTGAAAATTAGTCAGAAGGTTACCCAATATGTCTGCAAATGACAAAAGAAATTTCGGCCTAAAAGGATGAGCCAATAAGAAGAAACATCTTTCGCAATTTGTCGCAGAAAATTTTGCTGGAATTTGAGTTTGAATCCCAATGAAAGTACCAAATTTGATGTGCATCGGTTTTTTTGAAGCAATCCACCACGAATCCATGATAAGGATCATGCCAACAACTCTTCATTAAGCCTTGCACAAGACTTAGATAAGAGAAACAAGGGACAAGAAGGGCTTAAGAAGGGACCTTACTTGAAACTTTCAAAACTTCTATTAACTTCAAGAATGGCTAAAGAAGATCTTGTTCAACACCCCCCAAAGGGGGTATTTATAGGGTTGGACATGCCTTATACAAGGAAACTTGGTCCTGGGAGATTTGAAAAGTTTTCAATGACCACTAGCTATGGTTCCCTTTCTATAAAACTTACTAAATACATCCCTGATACTAGAAATAACAAAGGAAATACCTTAGCAATAATATGGGCCTTATTATAGGAAAGAAATTAAAAAAAATGTAGATTTAACCTGACTTATTGAGACTACTTGGGTTTAAGCCAAGTAATACAATTTACATAGACTTGACTCATGACAATTTTGGAATGTTTGGGAGGATCTTCAATTGCATCAAGTTTGCAACTAGCAATGGATGACTTCAACTTCAATTGGATGAAGGCATGTCAAGATACGAAAGGTGGGGTTTCATCTTGGTGTTAGACAAGTTTTGGATATGGTCATGAGTCTTTCAACTTGTCCCACTGTATTATTAGAACACAAGCCAATGGTTTAGTTCAGACTAAAGTCATTTGAGTCTAGTTTGGTGATCAGGTTCAAAATCAATGAGTTAGGCTTGATGTCCTCATCAAGGGTGATGAGATAAAGTTGGGTGATGATGGCAAACAACAGACTCTCACTTACTCATATATGCACACACACATACAAAGAGAGAGAAAAGAAACCAGCTTTTATTTCTTTTCTATTTTTCTATAGAATTTACAAGATGGATTACAAGAGAAGGAAATAGTGATCCTACAAATCATGGAATGGGAATAACCTCTCTTGAGATCTATGTGACTGAATATGAAGAGGGATATGATGTTTACATGGGTTTTCAAAGGCTTCCTTTGATGGATTTCATAGGGACATCTCTCCCTTTTATAGTTTTTCGGGTTTTCATTATTGTTCTTCATGAGTGTTTTGGTGCAGGAAATCCTTCTTCTTTCATGTAGTAAATCAAGGTACAAGAGAAGTTGGTTTGCATGCTTTTATTCTTCTTCAAAGTCATTCCTTAGTCGTTAGGCTATGGCTCTTCTGGTCTATGTTTGCAAAGACTGGTTGCTTGCTTTATAGGTGTTTGTAGGAGTGTAGTTGTTAGGTTGTTGTGGCCTAAGGTGGTTACTTCTTGATCTTTATTTGTAGAATATAGTGGTTGCTTCCTATTCTTTGTTTTTTAGAGGCGTTTGTAGGGTGCAACAATGGTTACGTGGTGCAACCTCCTTTCCTCCATCTAATGAAGAAAGGCAGGAGCTCTTGCTTCTTCTTTTTTCTTTCATTCTCCTCCATGTATGATGGTCCTTGAGGCCTTGTGCACCCATTGTGTTGCTTTTGCTATATTTGCTACCACAATATTTTGCTTTCTTTGGGTGGATGTTAACCTTCTCTTGTATACTAAAAATCTTTTTAGATAGGAGCATGCTTGTATGCTATTATAGTGTGGTTGATCTTGGTTCTTTGTAAGCCAGAGTGTTTCTTGAATGTAATAGATGATTTTCCCCTTGGTTAATGTATTGTTTGTATCCCGATCTTTGTAAAAGCCATTCTGGCTCTTGTGAGGGAGTGATATGATGAGTGATTTCTTCTGTATTTGATAAGTTCAAACTTGTAATCATCTTTTTGAGATTCAGTAAGGTTGTATTTTATGTCCTCATTTTCATTACGTATCCTGAAGCTCAATTAAGTCTTAAATTATTATTTGGAGTGAAATTTTTGGGTGTTACAATGGCCAATCGCTCCCTCTGCCAAACAGTCACCCTATAGGATTGAATGTAGTGCAGGTAAAGTAGTATTTTTGTTATGGTCTTTGTAGGGTTTATTAAATGAAGATGCTAATCTAAACTCTGGCTGTCGAACTTTCCACTAAGCAGTCGCCCTATAACATCTAATCTAGTACAAATAAAATAGTGACTTTGCTATGTTCTTAGTAAGGTTTATTAAATGAAGATGTTAATCTAAACTCATCTGTTATTTTGTAATGTCTTGTGGAGGTGAGATTAGTGATGGACTAATTGAACAAGGGTTGAAGGTCAGTGCCTAGAAATGTCCTTCAGCTGTATTACAAATATTGCTTGGTTGTGTATGATCCTACTCCCATATGTAACGCTAATGATGATGGCATGATAGATTATAATAATGTAACATCTTACTAACATTAGTATTTGTATTTATTTGATGCTACTAATGCAAAACTCATTCTTATTTAATGTATGTGATGTTTGATACCTATTTTTTCTCCTCTTCTTTAACTTAATTAACATGAAACCTGTATCTAATTGAATATGTGAACTGAACTAGTATTGTTACAATGAACCTTAGTCAATATTACGAAATTTAATGCACAAGACACATGACATCATCAAAGCATCACATATTAGATACTTCAAGGGAAATGATAACAAGACACAACACATCATTAATTTCGAAAGAGTCATGTATTATCAATTTATATTAAATTAAAAACACAAACTAATCATCATGAACACCATGAATAATATGAATCTCAATTAACAATGCTTTCACGCCAATATTATTTTCACATTGGATAGATAGATGACATTGGGGATCTATTGATCATATATATATATATATATTCATAATCGAATAAAACATAAATCAAGCATATACATTTATAGGAAAATCAAAAAACATAAGCTGAAGAATGTTCTTATCATTAAAAGGTATTGTCGTAATTCATGATAACACATGTACCATATATTTATTGTTGGACAGTTGTCACAAAAAAAATGGTAATAACATTGTTGATCATTTCTCGAAAGTAATACTAAGATAATGTTATATTCGATAGCAATTACCTAATCCATATCATGCTTGAAACACACTAATTGAATATGCATGGAGAAATCCTATAAAAAATTGAGAGTATACATGATAACAAAAAATTGAGAATATACATGATGACATGTATGTACTACAAAACATTTCCTATGAATCGAAGCACAACATACCTCTCCTCTCGAAAAATCCTTGAGGGAGTACCCGTAGTTAACATTTCCAATAATATTCACTCGTCTAACAATATAGGGTACCATAAACCAATGTACCTTGTCATCACAGGACACTTCATACTTGGTCGATATGAAATCAACAACATTGGATAGGCAAGCACCACCTGACAAGGAAGAAGGCCCATATCTTGTAGACACCCTACATCCTTAGCCATGACCCCATATATGACAACTTGGTGCCAAAGAACTCCTTGTGGGAATATATTTTTCTCAAAAACTATGCTCCTATGAGGACAACTTCCTCTTCAATAGAGTCATCTTCTTTGCTCCTATACAGGTACTAATGCATTCTTTATTCTCTTGACATATTTTTTCTTTTTTATATGATGTGTTTGAATAATTTTATAAGTGAAAGACATATTGGGTTGCCCTTGTTTACTTATTATACTTTTGGTTTATTTTTTCATATGTTGAAATTCTTACATATAACAACAACAACAACTAAGCCTTTTCTCATACTAGATGGGGTTGGCTACATGGATTCTTTGTTTCCACGGATGCCTATCGTGTGCCATGTTAGCAGTTAACTCACAATAAGCTAGATCATTCTTTATTGTTTCTTTTCAACACTTTTGTGGTCGTCCTTTGCCTCTTTTAAAACTTTTCAAATTTAGTTTTTCTAACCTTCTTACAGGTTCATCTTTTGATCTTCTTTCTATATGTCCAAACCATCTTAAATGATATTCTCTCATTTTATCCTCTATTGGTGTCACTCCTAATTTGTTTTTAATAACCTCATTATGTATACGGTCTTTTCTTGTATGACCACTCATCCATCTCAATATCTTCATTTCTGTCACAAGCATCTTTTGTACATGTTGATGATTAACTGCCCAACACTCAGAACCATAAAGCATTGTAGGCCTAATTGCTGCTCTATAATATTTACCTTTTAACTTTAATAGTATCTTCTTATCACAAAGAATACTTATGCTCCTCTCCATTTTAACCAACCAGCATGAAATTCTTACATACTTACATTATTTTTTTTATTTTTTATTATTTTAGATTTTCAATCATGAGGTCCACCTCAAATTTGGGAGAAGTATTCCCATAACAAATAAATTTAAATACTTTATGATTAAGTGATAAGAAGCCCAAATCTAAAGTACGAGAGTATTTCGCCAAGTTTAGAGACGGTTTGGGTGGTCTTGGCAAAATGCAATTATTTTAGTAGTGTTGTCATTGAAAGAAAAATGACACTACTGCACTATAAAAAGATATTGGGGCTTGTAAGAACTTTTCAAAAAATATAGATGTTAGACAAAAGTAATTGATCTTGCAACCACTAGTACACAGTGAGAGTTTAGAAAATTTATTTAATTAGAAATCTGATCAAATGATCATTAGAAAAGCCATTAGAGAAACAACCACTACTAATGAATTGCCATTTGATATCTTGGATCATTCTTTTTCAATATCAAGCTTTCTCCACAATAGATCAATTAACAATAATTATATCACTGTCATACTTTCAAAAAAGTAGATATCTTTTAAATACAAGGTAACTCATGTAAACTGCACAACCAACACCCATATGTCGTTTGATATGAACCCACTAATTTTCTATGATTTGCTTCTTTCATGATCAAATTAAGTGCATAATGTGAAGCATTTTCCTCTAGCATCCAAACAAGCTAAAAAGAATCTCCAAAATAATGTCTATTGATGGTTCACGATTCTTCAAATGATTTTTTTAACTTAATAACCTATAACTCAATTAATGAATGAAATTTGCAAGTTTCTGCTTTGGGGATGTAATGTGAAAAGCAACATTAAGTATGCGCAAAAGGTTGTAGACATCAATAGCAATTCCAAGACTATGAAATCTCCAAATTGAAAGCAAAGACTTAGAAACTTGTATTAGGACTATGGAAAACTCAGAGAGAGATGGCATTGGCAAAATGTAATATTAAAATGTTGCTTCATTTTAGTAATATGAAAATCAAAAATAATTGTGTTGAGAGTAATTTGTTTATTCCTTAATAAATTCTTAATTACAACATAAATATATGGTAATTATTTATTTAGATGAATAATCAACACATCTAAGACATAAACCAACCGAGCAATTCTTGGTAAATATGCATTACAGAACCAGGCCATCAACATCAAACTCAACAAAAGTTGCTCCATTGTTGAGAATACAATAATAACTATCGTACATACAAACTAACAAATATAAAAGAACCAATACATATTAAACCAGCAGTTAAGGCAACACAAACAATTATATGTTGATGACTAAAATTATACAAACACATTAACAAAGTTAAGGCAATGCATAGTATAATGTCACCAAAGAGTTAAAACATAGTACAACCTCCTATTACAACTAACACATAGTACAACTATAATCAAAGAGTTAATACATAGTACAATCTTCCCTCCGATTGATAACCTTTTCAATAGAATTCCATACAACTCATAATATTTATCATTGTTACAAAAAGCCAATTCCTATAACTCATAACCACATAAAAGAACAAAGCAAGAATAGTAGCCTACACCCTTCATGGTGCCTTCCCTCTTAAACACTTTGACCTCTACATTTAGATGTTCTAATACTGGGTGTGTTATTGGTAGATGCTTGAAATCCAATGTTTTGTAAACCCTGTGGCAAGTAGTTGTGTTTCACATATAAGGTGTTGTGTCTCACATATAAGGCCAACTAGTGAAATTAGAAAAGTACATTCTAATATAGTTGCAAATTGAAAACGCTAGTTATAAGTGTGCATTTCTAGTGCATAATCTGTGATTGGCAACTCTTTGACCAATCAAGCCTTTCAATGATATGACACATGATTAAATTAAATTGTGTTCATGAATAGAATCAGTAATTGTAATATAACTATAACATCAAGTTGATAGTTATACTTGTGCGTTTTTAGTGAAAAGAATACAATGAGCAATTCTTTGACTAATTGACTCCTATTGGATGTAAATTCATGATAATCAAACAAAAAGATATTTATAATGGTGAAAATGAGAATATGTTAAAGATAACAACATTATATGCATCAAGTTCCTCGTTAAATGAACTATAATACTCATATGGTTTTGCACACTTTGCAAGTCCTCAAACATTTCCAAAATAATGGCAATTTATATCATGAACAACCACAATATATCCAAAATAAGTGGGTGTTGATATAATTTTGATCATTATGAATGACAATAATTCATCAACAAGCACAAACTAAGACAACTAGAAATGACAACATACAATCATGAAGTGTAAATCAAGAAATACTTACTTTCAACAACTTTATCAAATATAATGTGCTATGAAAATAAACTTTGCGAAAATGTAGTGACTAACTGCACCCAAGAGGAAACGAAGATATAAAACGCTAAAGCTTAGAACATACATGTACATTAGTAGGTCCTACAATATCAATTGATTCTTCATTTACACATTGACTTATTGAACCGTTTATATATGGCACAAATTGATCCCAACAAGTAGAAGTAAATACAGGTGAAATATAGGAAAAGAAGAAGATAAATAAATTACAGTACTATTAGGAGTTACAATATCTTGTATGAGATCATTTGTCTCGCCTTGTTAAACTAATTATATATCATGAATTAAACCTAACTTAGCAACAACTAAGAATGATTTCCACCTGACATAGCTTATAACAAAATTAAAAATGGAGTAGTCACAAAGGCCATTGTCATGCCTCGATGTTAGTCGGTGACCTCTCTCGTTGGAGAACTTGAAGTGGTAATCCTTGCTAAGCAAGTCTTACTTGTAGCCTATAGAGAAATAAAATAAGTATGAAGTAGTCACTCTATTAATACAATAACAATTAAGCCTTTTCCACACAAGATGAGTCTGAATATTTGGCATCCATCTCTCTCTCCGTACTCTTCCTTTTGTCTATGTTACTGAAGAATTTGTCCTATCCTAGCAGTCATACATACTCTAATATTATGTCATGCTTGCTTGTAATTGCCACAAGTATGGTAACCCCTAACTCTTATACCCTATGGGGATGTTCTAGCTTATCATGCTTCCTGTTCCTAAATTTCTTAGGTCTTTTAAGAGTCTTTCCAATTGTCGGAGGGTATAATCTTCTTGCTCACTTGGTGGTCATTTCTTTTTGCTAGAAATTGGTTGGATTATATGGTCATATATGATAAGATATGTTTTCTTTGTAGGCAATGTATGTGATCTTTTGGTTATTCCCTATTAACATATGGTTGCATCGCAACGATTGTATGCTTATATGGAAAGTGACTTACCTGTCACAACCTTCATGTACAAGTTTGATTGTATAATAGGATATGCTAAATCATAATATATCACCTCATATAAACTGATCCAAATAATATCAAAAAAACAATTTAGACGTTCTTGTTTCCTTTAGGTAGCAGGAGATATTAGACCTTTGTAGGTCAATTCTTTCATAGTAGAAGTGTATCATTAACTTCCTATGTATCCCTTCTATCATACTAAGAATAGCTTATTTTTGTAGTCAAGAATGCAATAATTAAATAACTCATATATCTTGTTCATTACAATCTAATTTGCAATACTCGTAGAAATGGGACTTAGCCCATGTAAATAGATGATTCCTCATCAACCAATCATATACTTGTTCTCCTTTCTTTCCTCTTCTAATCTCTTTTATATGCCATATCCACCTATTCATTATACCTGCTTTTACTAAAGTCCAAAGTAGAAGCTTGTAGTATCCTCCAACAGCCTGAAACTTATTGTTCAAGTTGGCATATAAGTAGTTCAAGCAAATCTGGTATTATATTGTAGGACATACATTTTTCATTGCCTCCTGTAGTCCTTGTAAATATCATAAATTAAACATATTAGCCAATAGTATTATAATCTTACGAGAAAACATGACAAATTCTTCTATAATAATCTACTAGCTACTCCAAAATCATTTAATGAAATACCTACCTCCTGTTTGTTGGACACAAGATAGATTTCATGTCATCAATTCTTTTATAGTCATCTATTAGCTGCTCTAAGAACCATTCCCATGACTCCTTCGATTCAACGTTAATAACTATGACGGCAAGGATAAGCATGCTATCATTTGCATGTTGAACAATTTCTAACCCTTTAAATTGCATCCATCCACATACAAAATGTCTAACTCCATAAAAATACCTCTAATTTTGTGCATTAAATCTTACATATATATATATTGAAAAAGTAAAATCATCAGACATAAAATAACATATTCTTGACTTCCCTCCCTCATTTACTCTATCAACATAAGTTCACCTACTCATCCTAAATAATGTAGATACCTTACAAAACTCTCAACATCAATAATTTGTATCATTCTAATCACATATTCTGTGATATTGCTATGTAATCACCACCTTCCTCTTAGCCCTATAAAATTATTCCAAGGTGCTTTATCTTGCAACTTCCTATTCAATTAATTCTTCATTGCTCTAGTTTCTTAATTATGATCAGCGTATAAATTATCCTTGTATTTGCAATCAATATAAGGATAGAGTAAATGATGTGTTCTCGTATTGTGGCTTCAAAGCCTTAATTTGAAAAGAATCAATCTCTTTATACTTTGAGGCATGCATATAAAACCTACAATTTTCTTTGCATCTTCCAATCACTCTTGATGTTGTATTGTATGCAAACATATAGTCATACTCATGTGTCACAAGTCAATCATTTAAAGCATTTCTACATACAAATTTATTCCTAAACATATCTTTACAAAGTTCAGTGTTCTTGTACAACATACTTTCATCAAAGTCTACAATATCAACACGTGGCCTCTCATCATCATATACAACAGAGTTGGGTATATATTCCCTACATATACCCAATGCTTCAAAGTCTCCTGCACCTCCAACTCTTCCTCTATTTCTTCTTATTCGTCTTCCAGATCATATCCTTTCAAATCAAATTCATCTACATCTTCTTCTTCTTCAATATCATCAATTTCTAGCTATAGTCATTTCCTCTCTCTATCATATATTAGCTTCTCAATCATCTACTAACAAAGGAATGGTCTCCATATATACATATATAGGTTCATATCATTTGTTATACTCCAACATATTTTACACACCATCATTTAAAAGTCTCTTCCAACCTTACAATACCTGTAAGCCCTGCAATTATGTACCATATTTGAAACGTATTGTATCCTAGTTTTGCAAAAAATCTCATGAACGAGAAATCCAATGCATCTCGATTGAGGTCACTCTTTGTAATGGTTTGAATACTAACATACTACACGTGAGGCCTTTACCACATGTCTCCATGATGTAAGATAAGTGAATGTCTCCATGCTTGTAAATCACTGCAAATATTGGGTACACATGCAAAACTTCAAAATTCAAAGATGATGATAACGTATCCCATAATCATGGAAAAATATGGCAAGTATTGTGCAAGAGGTATGTATGTGTAATGAAGGAGAATTTTTTTGTAAGGCATTTGGTTGAACGAACTTGATGCAAATGGTAATTAACACCAAAAAGGAAATAATTAATCACAACTCTATTACTAATGAGGGTATGTTATGCTTATGACCACATGCATCCAACCCATACTATACATGAGGTAATTTGAGAATGATTGTGAATAATGGTTACTTAAACACAATACAACAAAAAAATATAAATAAAAATGCAAGTGTACCTACATAATGCCTTGGCAATTTATGGCTCAACATCACCACTCTTTTCAGATTACTGTCTCATGTATAGCATGTCTATAAGTTGTAAAGAAATCTCAAGAGTAAAAAGCAATACTATTAACCTATCGAGGATATGTTCACCCATCTAACCAATTGGATAGCACGTTCTTCCTTAACATATAATATTAATCAAGCAAAATTATAAGAAAGAAAGCAAGTCAAGTTGTATTGGATAAACCTAGTTAACGATCTATTTTACAAACCCTTTCTAACTTTGTAAACATGTCAAGAGGATGATAATGGAGATTGAACAAGAGGCCTCCTGATAGGTCTTTTGCTCTTCTTCAGTTCTTTTACAAGAGGACAAAGATAAAAATTGACTGCATATGCTACACAATTCAAAGAGATGGGCTTAGTTTTTTTGCAGAAAAAGAAATTCGATCATCGCAAAAATTCAACCAATATAAAATCGAGAATACTTCAACCAATACATATATAATATTGGTGTAAAGTCCTCAAATTAGTTTGTTTTTATATAATTAAGTGTTTCTTATTTTTGGTTAATAAACTGCTACCAATGTTGGGAAGCCATGTGAAGTGTGAAAGGTAAAGTAAGAAATCACCATAGAGGTAAAGAGTGTAAGATCAAAACCATAAGTCTCATTAATTTGACAATCGCCAATCTTTCCTAATTACCAAGTCTCATTAATTTGACAATCACCAATCTTTCCTGATTACTCTCATATGTATACATATGGCATGGCTATAAGCACAACAAATATGACCGTCCATTGAGAGAGAAAGAGTTCTTTTACAAGAGGGAAAAGATAAAGATCGGCTGCATATGCTACATAATTCAAAATGTTGGGCTTAGTTTTTTTGTGCAGAAAAAGAAATCTGATCGGCAAAGATTCAACCACTATAAAATCAAGAACTCCAACCAATGCATATGTATTATTTTGAAGTAGAGTCCTCAAATTAGTTTTTTTTTATATAGTTAAATGTTTTTATTTTTGGTTAATAAACTTGGGAAGCCCTGTGAATTTGTATGGAAGGTAAAGTGAGGAATCACTATAGAGGTAAAGCATGTAAGCTCAAACACCATAAGTCTCATCAATCCGACTGTCACCAATCGTTTTTTGTTACTCTCATTTGTATGGCATGGCGATAAGCACAAGAAACATGACTGTCCGTTGAGAGAGAAAGAGGAAGCAGATGCTAAGAGAGAGACACCATCCGTCCAGAGAGAGATCATCAGCTACGAGAGAGAGAGATCATTTTTCTCATCAATTGACTAATATGTCCTTCAACTAACACAAAAATGTATACTTTTTTTAAAGCCCTTGTTACCTGATTGATTAATGAGCTCCAAAATTCAAATTTACGTAGACACGCCTAGACGTGGGTTCAAACCAGACCCTACATGTGAACCCGAGTCCTTCAATTTGACCCCTTTTTTACAAATTGTATACAGTTTCATACCAAAGTTCAATTTTTCCAATTCTGAATCGGATTTAAATTGAATCTATTGACATGGACCATTCAAGTTAGACTTGTTGATTCCGGATAAACTGTGAGTGCTTCTTTAGAACCTGCCATTTTGGTTCCACCAAAATTTGGAATTGAAAACAAACTGTGGCCCCCTCCAATTCCCGTTCTGGTTCAAGATATATGCTTTGGTTTTGGTTTTAGTCTAAACAAGTATATAATATATTGAAAGTTAAAAATTAATAAAAGAAGCCTTAGAGCAGCCGATTCTGGACTGCTGGTTCTGATTTCATTCTCCACTAGGTGAAACCGGAACCGAACCATAGGGTTCCTCAATTCCGGTACGGTTACGGTTAGTTTCGGAGCCGCCCGGTTCCTAGTGAACTCGCTGGGGCGGGTTGGAACCGGATAATTTTTTCAGTTCTTGTGTAAATCCAGAGAAATTCGATGGGTACGTTCGTCATTTGATGAGTGGCTTTTATTCCCTCCTCCCAAACCCTACAGTTTCATCGTCTCCCCGTCGAAGAGGAAGGGAACGAGAGCGAGCGCGAGGAGGGGGAAAGAGGTATCCGTCTTCGCGCTCCGCTTTTCTCTGAATCTGTATCAGGTCGAATGGTTTGTGGTGTGATTCACCTTCGTCCATTATATACCGCTTTTTATGGTTTTAGGGTTTTAGAGAGTGATTTTGCTGACGATTAGCTGGGGGAATTACTGGATCTATGATTTTGAGTTTCGAACCTTCCTTCGATTGTTATACTTTCTTGAATTCAGGAATTGTAGGCCTTTAATATGGGCCCGGGATCCGTGTTTTTTCGTTTTTCTCTTTTCTCCCGTGCTTTGTTTTCTTCTTCATGAATCTCCAATATAGATTTCAGTGTTGTTGATGAATCTCCGATAGCTTGTAGCTTTCCTCTTTTCTTTATTTAGGTTCGTCTTCCCGTAACGTTTATTTCTTCTAATTGTTACGTTGTATCCTTTTTCGTCTCGTTTCATTGCGGTGAAAATTGACATTGGAGTTCGGGATTTAGTGATCTAGAGGACCAGTATACGTGCAGCTTCCCACTTTCTTCCATGACTAATTTGGATGACATACTTGTCAGGCACAAAATAGTGGAATATAGTATCTTATTCTAATACGTAATCATCTTCTTACGCATTTGGATCTGTCTTTTCGTCCTTTTATGATCAGCTACATGTAGTACCTTATCTATGGATTTACCTAATAGGATTTGCTTGATGCGTCACGTACTCTTGATTTATTTATGAGTTTGAACTAGACTTTGCTTTTGTTACCATGGGCAAAGAATCAATGAGAATATAGGTGTCTTCATCTACCGTTTAGATTTGTGTTTCGGTTTCTTGCTTTACATTTGTTGGGTAGTATGTTTTTAATTTTTCCCTTTCTTGTCCTTCTCTTGTTGTTTATTCTTTACTTATGCCTCTTTGCAAGTTGTTAAAATAATTATAATTCTAGTTATGCCTCTTTGCAAGTTGTTAAAATAATTATAATTCTAGCGCTCATGCGTTTGCTTTTCCATTTACGATTATTCATGCATTTCGGTAGATTTTCTACTATGTTTTTCATAACTTTATAATGTGTTCTGAACTCGTGTACTGTATAGTTGTCTTTAAAGTGCTTGTCGTGTTCTCCTTTGTTGGGATTAATTGCCATCTTTGTCTCACAGGACTCACCTTGGAATTCTTTTCTCATATTATGTGATTAAGTTATTCTTTTATTCTTGTTACATCTGGAACCAGTATTTCACATTCAACATGTGGACTCGGATCTGCCTGACTTGTGCTTTAGTTTCTTATTGTTGAATGTCTTATTGAGACATCTAACTCTAGATTTAAGCTGATTGAATTCTTTGGTGTTCTGACTCTAATTTCATCTTCTTTCGTAGTTTAGCCATGGTGTCACTTAAGCTACAGAAGCGCTTAGCTGCTAGTGTCCTCAAGTGCGGCAAGGGAAAAGTATGGCTAGACCCAAATGAAACCAGTGAAATTTCCATGGCCAATTCCAGTGAGTTTTCCACTTCATGGTGAATATCATATATTCAAACTAAATTCTTGTCTAAAAAATAAAAGACTTTTATTTGTCACTTTTATGCAGTGTTGTCTGACGCGTATCGTATCGCGTATCGCTGGGCTCCACAATACGGGCGTATCGTATCGTATCGTACTTTAATATTAAAAAACTATAAAAATTATTTAAAAAATCAATAAAATTAGTAAAAATCCGAAAAAAATCAAGAAAATTATGGAAAATTTTGAAAAAATCTGGTAATTGCTTTAAATTCATATAATGCAAAGTTTAGCACAAATTGAACATTTAATATTGAACAAATGCATCCAAAATTATATATTTTGAATCAAAAAATGAAATATATTTATATTTTACATATTATAAATTTGTATCAGGATCATTAACTAAATAATCTTCATCTTCTCCTTGATGATGTTGTTGCACATCAAATTAATTCATGCAATGTCTTCTTCAGTTAGGACTTAGGAGTGCATTTGCTTCGTTATCTTCCATAATCCACTCATGTAATATATCAAAATTAACAAACTGCTATCTTTGTACATGTAGTTGTCATATTTGCTAATTTTCATATGTGAGCAAAACAAAGAGCTCCATTTCTTTGATTATTGAGTCTATGACACCTTAATGATGTTATATTATTACTTGATGATGTCTCTTTTTTCTCTTATTGGAGACTAGCTTTTTAACTAATGCATGAGCTTCATTTCTCACTTCACAGACTGAGTTAAGCCTCACACATTGATCATGTTCAACTCAATGGAAGTCATGTAATGTGAACCTTAAAATAGTGAAGTTGTGAAATCCCTACTCAATGAACCGAGAGAACTAAATGTTTTTAATTGTTTATGATCTTATGAAATTAGAAACTGTTAGCAAAAATATACCTAAAAGTTGTAACAGAAAAAGAAATGATTTTGTCATAAATTTTTTTTATACATTATTTTTATTAAATAAATGAAATTATAAACCCAAATTATAAGCATATTGGAGGATGCCTTTAAGGGGAGTGAAGAGAGGAAAAGAGAGGGCAGAAACATGCAAAAAAAAATTTGAAAAAAAAAATTTGAAAAAAAAATTTTGAATTTTTTTTTTTTTGGGCGTACGATACGGCATCGTATCGTATCGTGGCTTCCCACGATACGATACGGATAACACTGCTTTTATGATACCATTCCTGTGGGTGTTTGGAATTCTGCTCTCTAATTGTAGCTGCATATTGTGGCCAATCTTGACTAAATGGTTCACTGCCAATCTAACTATTTCAACCCTATAAGGTATAGTTTTACATTTTAATTTTATGAAGAAATTTTTGTTTTTGAATGTTTCTTGTTCCCAAGTTTCTTGAGTTTATTTGGTTTTAAGGGGGATTAATTCAAGATGTAACTAAATTGAATGCAACTGAAGTTATCATTGAAGCTATTTATCTAAACAAATTAGTGAAATATGACACTCAATCTTTAACTAGCTCCTTCTTGAGCTGATTGAGATTATTTTGGTTTCTTCAGGACCTTTATAAGCTTTTCCCCATGAATGTTACCTGAATTTCTACACCCAAACATGATATGGAAAGAATGAACATAGACTTACCAATGTAGTAGTTGCACATTTGTACTTGCTGGCCAGGTAGTTTGGATAATTATCATGACCTTTGACATACTAATTATATTTATGAAGCCTCTTGCTGTTCTATACTGCAAGCTGAACTTTCACATGCATAGCTGGCAAACATTTGGGTCGCAGAGTTTCATTCATGACAAGAAGGTTGTCAATGAATAATTTTTTATGGAACTTATTTTTTGTGTGAATGTGAATTAGTCTATTATAAGGGTGCTGATTTAATACTACTGATCAGGAAATTTTATTATTTTGCAGGGCAAAACATTAGAAAACTGGTTAAGGATGGTTTTGTGATAAGAAAGCCAACAAAGATCCATTCACGATCTCGGGCTCGGCGAGCTTTGGAGGCAAAGAGGAAGGGCCGGCATTCAGGCTATGGAAAACGTAGGGGTACCAGGGAGGCAAGGCTTCCTACTAAGATTCTTTGGATGAGAAGGATGAGGGTGTTAAGACGCTTGTTGCGCAAGTACAGGGAAGCGAAAAAGATTGACAAACATATGTACCATGACATGTATATGAAGGTCAAGGGTAATGTATTCAAGAACAAGCGTGTGCTTATGGAGAGCATTCACAAATCAAAGGCAGAGAAAGCAAGAGAAAAGACCCTGTCGGACCAGTTTGAGGCCAAAAGAGCAAAGAGCAAAGCAAGTAGGGAGAGGAAGATAGCACGAAGGGAAGAGCGTCTTGCTCAGGTGTGTTTTTAGTATCGTTTTGTTGCTTTTCTGTGTTAATCTCTTAATTATGTACTCTCTACTCATCGTCCCAAAAGTTTTTGAACCTCTAATTGTTTGGAGACCATAACTTGTCTTAGCCAGAAATACCTGCTGCATAGTCCTGCAAAACATCCTTTTAAGAGGGCTAGGCACTAGGCAACCTGTGGTTGACTCCTATTTCACATAGACATTTCTTCCATGTTGCCACGCTCATATGAGACACTCTAAGCTTAAATATCTGTCTAAAATGTTTTCTACCGCTACATCAATGCGACACTTCATGAATAATGACCGATTATTGCTTTATTAATTAATTAACTTGTGGAAGCGGTATTTTCTTCCTTTTAATTTTGTGAGCTACTATCAATTTTATTTAATAATATATAAACTTGTATGTAACTGTGCTCGTGCACCTATGATTTTTAAAAATTGCATATCCTGCATTCTGGCTGCTATCGATGCCCATACCCATGTGACATAGCATTGGAGACATTATCGAAGCAGTTGATTGTGAATGGCTGATATAGGTCAAGGCTGGCCTTACCTCTTGGTTTTCACAAGTAGGATAAAATCTAAAGTGTTCTTGCATTGCAAAATCTAAAGTTAATAATTCATCTGAAATGGTTGTGTTGTTTTCCAACTTCCACATGTTCTTGAGGAAAATCGAACTTATGTGCAGGGTCCTGGAGCTGTGGCACCTTCATCACAATCGGCTACAGAGTATGAATTCTCTCCTGCTTTGTTTGTTTGGTTACTCGCATTATTCTGCTTATTCTCTATAATTCTGTACCTCACTCCCTCCCTTGAACTTTCAGGGCTCCTAAGAAAAAGAAGTGAATGCAGTCCTGATTCTCAGTGGAAGACAAAGCTCCCAGTGATCTTGATTCGGACGATGGAGAGATCTAGGCTGTGGCCTTTTTCTAGATAAATCTATTTTGAATTTTGCCCAGTTTGTTGAATGGTTACAATTAGTTTCGAACTTTAGGATATGTTCTTTCGTAACAGTAGAAAAAGGCTATGTTTTCTTTAATCTAAGGATGTTTGTTTACGATTTATGTATGAGGAGATCAGTATTCTACCGTTGGTAGTCTGAGCAACTTATGGGTCAGATTGAACCAATACATGCATGGAATATTTGTAGTCGAGGGACAAGTCTTCTACCTATGTTTTTCTTTATTCATCATGGCGTTTTACTTACTGCACCATTTCGTTAGGGAGTTTACTTTTCCGTCAAAAGTGGATTCATGTGGCGGATGGAAAATCCTCACTCTAAATGTCCCCCTAAAGGTGTCTTTGATTATTGGATTTCCTCGTTCATCATTACACACGCACACACATTAGGGTCTGAACCAGGGCCTCTGGCATATCTTTTGCATCCTTTGATGACTAGAAACTATTTTGCTGCCTCAATATATGACAGTGCGTCTTGGAAATACTATATTTTTTTTCTTCGACGACAAAAGTGAATATTATTGATAAAGATCGAGATATACAATATCTACAAATAGTAGGAGGGACCGTGGCAAAGGAGAAAGCTTTCCCGTGAAGGGGGTGCGTTTGCAAAATTTGATTTCAATGGAAAAGAGGGTGTGCACAAAGCTGCAATTGAAGAAAAATGCAGTCTGGAAAGAGCCACCTTCTAGGTATAAGAAAGCACGCTTTGATTTCCCTCAGATGCAACTGGGAATTGAAGGCCTTTAATGTATCGTGTCTGCTATGAGTTGGGGAATCATCTGATAAGCAGAGCCGAGTAATGAAATATTTCGTAAACGATCAATGTCGTCCACATTTCACACGTTTAGCTCCTTAACAATTAAGGAATCAGAACGAAAATCTGAGTCTACACCGTTCTAGTCACACTTGCAACTATATATATATATATATATATATATATATATATATATATATATATGTGTGTGTGTGTGTGTGTGTGTGAGTATAGTCCTTACGCACGAGAGAACCCTGCTTAAAATCTGCTCAAATGTTCTCCACTATCCATCGTTTCTAAGATGGTTAAATGATAGCCGTCCGTTGCTTGAAACGAAAGCAACCTCTCATGTGCGCCCCCCACCCGGCCGTCGCTCTTTTGGCTCCCGTTTCCCTCATTCATTCATTCTTTGCCTGTCGTCCCTATGCCCATTCTTGCCGTTACGTCTCTCTCGACCGTTCTCAGGCAACCTTCTTGCTTGTTGGTGACGAAACCAGAAGGTAATTTTTTTTGTCTTCGTTTTGTGATTCATCTATCAGAATTTTGCCCCGGAAGAAATTCTGGTTGTGGGACTCATGAAATTCGAGGGGAATTGTTGACCCTTAAAATACTGAAAAGGCTGTCTACTGAGCGAATTAATAATACCTACCAGAAATAATAATCCAAGCCATAATGGCATACCGGAAACCATTTGATCTCTCTCTTGCACAAGATTGTAAGGTGTAAGAAAGTGCATCATAGAGGATTTTTTCTGCTTTTCTCTCGTTCCCCGTCGTTTCATTCCCTGCATATTCTTTCTCACAAAACTGATGAGTTTTCACGAATATAAATCTTTTCCTTCTCATATTTCTTTGATTTACAATTTTTCCTCTTATTTTGGGCTTTACCTCTCGTTTTTGTCTGATATAGGGTTTTTGTTTTTCAAGCAAGTTTGTGTCTCTCTAACTCTCGTGGAGTCTCCTACCTCCATCATGAACCCTCGTTCGCGGTGAGTTTTCGTGAACTTATTGCAACATATTTGCTCGAATATTTAAGTATTTCCTTTCTTTCTTTCTTTCTAACTCCTATATAAGGCATGGACGTGAAAGGAGACGTTGCGTTAGGTTTTTGACAACCAACATAGTCGGATTTACGGTAATTAATTTTAGACATTATAACTGATTTTTCGATATACCTTTGGAAAAGTAAAATTGTTTTTCAAACCAGACAAAAATCTTATAACCATTTTCATATAAGTTAAAACGAAAACTCATAATGGATATACAAAGGGTAGTATAAAGCCTAAGAAAAATATAAGAAAAAACTCGTTGTTTCTCGATGCATGTGTTACAACACAAACAAAGACTTCCCTTTGAGCTTCCACGAGACAGCATCTTCTGTTCTCCTTTCTTCTTCATTAATATCGAAAAGATAGATCGGTCCTCATAGGATTGATTAGTGCTGCCCAATCTTGTAACAAAGTATGCTTCCTGTCACCATGCAAACAGAGAATTCATTCAAGGGAAAATGAGATAGTTGGTTTGAATAAGGAATGATTGGTTCCTATTTTCGATTCAGAAATAACATAAACCAAAAGGCTTCTATTTGACATAGAATAAAAACAGGGAAAGAAAAGGGGAGGATATGAAGGGAATTCTTATTGTGTAGGTGTTACAGAGCCGGTCGATGTAGAAAATCCTCTATTGTTGCACGGTTGGCATCTAACACTCATTCTACTTTTTTTTATCTTTTTATCTTTTCATCCCTTGCTTATATGATTCAAACTAGGGAGTTTGTCTGCCTTCGCACATGTTTTCAATCTAGATAGAAATCAAAAGAAGTGAAATAAGGTAAGAATCGATTATGCTAAAACTAAACAAGAAAGAAAGAGCAGCCCGTTCTTTCTGTTGAACTTCTCCTGAGACTAAGCAAAGCGTCGGACTATAGGCCAAAATTGCTTGTTAGAAAAGTCTCATTGTAACCTCTGTAAATAGGAAAAACACCAATGGAGGGAGAAGATGACTTCTCCCCCCCTCTCTCTCTCTCTCTCTCTCTCTCTCTCGTAGAAACAAAAACAGGAAAAGGCCTGACAACCAGTCATTTGTTTCTTCGAAAATTTGCTTACAAAGTGTTTTTCTGAAAATACCCTCCAAACAATGGTTTTTGGAGAAACTGTCTCATGTTTCTTGAAAATGAAATGAGATGATTTTGAATTTTAAATTCAAATATCGGATAGCAAATTTACTATTTTGCTCGTACCATCATTTGAAAATTACAGTTATCAATTAGAGCATAAAATTACCTATTTGCCCTTTTAAGTTACAAAAATTACAAAATAGTCTAGGAACTCAAGTTACAATTTTGTACTATTCTTTTGTTGAAATTTTAGATCATGTGTGGATTTATTGTTTTGCTCATACCTATTGGTTTCCTTTACTAAAAATATGATAAAGGTGATTTTACTATTTTGCCCTTTACATTTTAAGTTATTATAAGATCCTAACTAAAGGAAAAAGTACTCTATTGCTCGCGACTTTGGGTAGAATTCTATTTTAGTTTATATTTTTGGGTATTTCCCATTTGGTACTTGAAATGTTTATAGATTTACAAACATGTAGTAGTAGCTATTTGCATAATAGTACACACTATTTTATAATATTACAAATAGGTATTTGGCTAATCAATTGCTTTTATTCTTTAAATAATATCTAAATATGGTTATATATCACTTGTTCTTGATTTCTTGCTTAAAGTTATTCAATCCTTTATGTGTGATCTTTTCTAAACACATAGAAATGACTCTTAGAGATGTATGTCATGACTGTTAAAAATTAAAAATTAAACGGTCTAAATTTTCACTTAAAAGAGGAGACTCCTTTGGCCTTAACCTTAGAGGTTGTGGACTATGTTCTAAAAGAATAAGAACCCTCAGTATTTTAGAAGCAACCGATGAGGAAAAAGAAAAATATCAAACCATTCTCGAATCAAGTGCTTCAACTTTGGAATGACGGGACACTTTAAAAGTAATTATCACAACTAAAAGAGAAATGAAGGAAACTCTCACTAACACAGAGAGAAGGAGACGAAATAAGTAATCTACATTATTTCTGAGTGCTTGAACATGGGTCGTCCAGTGACTCGTTGGTGAATGGATTGTAGAGTAACTTGGTAAGTTTCATAAAGTAAGAAGAAAACCATAGAACTGGAGTACAAAATTCAAAGAACATCGAGAATATATGAAAAGTAATCATTTTAATGATGTTCTATGGGTTAGATCCTTTATAATTATTATAAGAGGCACACTTATTGATCTTACTAATGTATTAATTATACTATCTGCGAGGCACAACTTAATATCCGTACCTATTATTGTAAAAAAATGCTTTGAGGTAGTTTTGTCTCTAAAAGAGATTGTAGGAAAGCATGGTGGATTGTTTTTTATGGTTCTTTTAATTTTGAACATGAATTGTTCAAACTTAATATCAATGAGAACGAATCATCAACTTTTACTTATATTGATTATACTTTTATTGTTGAAGAGAATGCATGACATAAAAGATGAGGGTACGTAAGTTTTAATAATTTAAGAAAATTAATTAATTTTAACTTATTACCTCAGTTTAAAAAAACACCTTTAATAAGTGTGAAACTTGTATACAAGAGAAAATCACACGAAAACTATTTCTTAAAGAAATAATTAGGGGATCAACCTTATTAGAAATCATTCACACACACACGCACACACACACACACACACACACACACACACACACACACACATATATATATATATATATATATATATATATATATATATATATATATATGGAATATTTTAAAGTAATGTCTCATGATAAACAAGTTTATTTTATAATTTTTATAGATGATTATGCAAGATATAAATAGTTATACCTCATATCACATTGGGATGTTTAATTAAAGTCTTAAGATCTTACCAAGGTAGCGAGTACACCTTCACAAAGGTGTACTCTGAAACTTACCAAGTACACATTGGGATGCACATGAACTAAGACATATATACAAGCATCAAAATATTGCAGCTAAACGATATAACGTGACCTTATTAAATATGTCTTAGTTCATGTTATTTGATACTTGTCTATCCAAGATATTTTGAGAAGAAACAATATATATAATCATATATATATATATATATATATATTAAATAAAGTACCTTATAAAATTGTATTTTCTATCATATGAGATGTGGCTTGATAGAAAACCAAACTTGAGTCATCTATGAAGGTGATAATCTAATGCACATGTAAAAAATGATCACTTTAGAGATAAGCTAGGTCATTGAGTCATATTCTTACTGGATACCCAAAAGATTCTAAGGGATATAAATTTTATAACAAAAATTTTGACTTAATAGAGAGTAGGGGTGTTGAATTCTTATAAAATTTTGAGGACATTCTTGAAAATGATAACTAAAGCACTGATAATCTAGTAAACCTAGATCCACCATCATTTGAAATCATGAATAATGATACAAATAACCTTTCGTTCATACTCAAACTTGAAGAGGACATAAAAAACATAGTCACTCAATCATACTTAAATGATTATCAAACTTATATCGTAGAGAAATATATTATTTAGTAGATTTAAATGAGTTGGTTGACAACACTTATAAGTAAGTTATCTTCTCATCTAAATCATTAGACTAGGAAAAGGTCATGGATGAAGGAATTAAATTTATTGAGAAAAACCAAGTTTAGAAATTGGTAGATTTGCCTAAAGAAAGAAAAGTTATTAGGTGCAAATGAGTTCTTAAAAAAATATAAAATTGGTAGAACAATCAACATGTTTAAGGTAAGGTTGGTTACAAAGGTGTTTTTGCAAAAGGAGGGGATAAATTATGTATATACATATTCTTGTACTGTAGAATTTGTATTCATAAGAATTATTTTAGCTAACAACAACAACAACAACTAAGCCTTTTCCCATACTAGACGGGATTCTTTGTTTCCACAGATCCCTATCATGTGCCATGTTAGCAGTTAACTCCCAATAAGCTAGATCATTCTTTATTGTTTCTTTCCAACACTTTTGTGGTCGCCCTCTACCTCTTTTAATACTTTCCAAATTTAGTTTTTCTAACCTTCTTACAGGTTCTTCTTTTGATCTTCTTTCTATATGTCCAAACCATCTTAAACGATGTTCTCTCATTTTATCCTCTATTGGTGTCACTCCTAATTTGTTTCTAATAACCTCATTATGTATACGGTCTTTTCTTGTATGACCACTCATCCATCTCAACATCTTCATTTCTGTTACAGATATCTTTTGTACATGTTGATGATTAACTGCCCAACACTCAGAACCATAAAACATGGCAGGCCTAATTGCTGTTCTATAATATTTACCTTTTAACTTTAATGGTATCTTCTTATCACAAAGAATACCTGATGCTCCTCTCCATTTTAACCAACCAGCATTAATTCTATGTGTAATATCTCTATCAATTCTTCCATCACTCTGAAAAATTAACCCTAGGTATTTAAAACTTTTCTTTTGGGGAATGCAATGTGTGCCAATTTTAATTTCCATGTCCTCTGAAGTAACCAAATGATCAAACTTACATTCCATATATTCTGTCTTTGTTCTACTAAGTCAGAGGCCTTTGCTTTCTAATGTTTCTCTCCATAGTTCCAATTTTCTATTAACTTTTTCCTTAGACTCCTCCACTAATACAATGTCATCTGCAAATAACATACACCAAGATACTTCATCTTGAATATGTTTTGTTAACTCATCCATCACCATTATAAATAAGTATGGACTTAAAGTTGATCCTTGATGTAACCCAATATTAACTTCAAAGAAGTCTGTCGTTCCTTCATGAGTCCTCACACATGTTTTTGCACAATTATACATGTCTCTTATAAGGTTAATATATGTCAATGGGATACCTCTTTTTTCCAAAGTTCTCCAAAGAACCTCCCTCGATACCCTATCATAAGCTTTTTCTAGATCAATAAATATAATGTGAAGGTCTTTCTTTTTTGCTCTAAAATGTTCCATAAGACGTCTCAAAAGGTGAATCGCTTCAATAGTAGATCTTCCTGGCATGAATCCAAATTGGTTCTCTGTTGTGCTTGATGCTTGTCTTAACCTACATTCGATAATTCTTTCCCATAATTTCATAGTATGACTCATTAACTTGATACCTCGATAATTCGCACAATTTTGAATGTCTCCCTTGTTCTTATATATGGGTATAAGTGTACTTGCTCTCCATTCCTCGGGCATCTTTTGGTTTTTCCATATTTCATTAAACAGTCTTATGAGCCAAGTGATTCCTATTTCTCCTAGTATTTTCCAAACTTCTATAGGAATATTATCTGGTCCTACCGATTTACCACTTTTCATATGTTTAAGAGCCTCTTTAACTTCATTCTTTTGAATACGTCGGTAGAAATTGTGGTTTATATACTTTTCTGACTTGGCTAAATCTCGTAAACTAATATTAACATCTTTATTTTCATTAAAAAGATTATAAAAATAGTTTTTTTATCTATTTATTATATCATCATTTACCACTAGAATTTTTTCATCCTCGTCTTTTATGCATCTAACATAATTAAGATCTTTAGTTTTCTTATCTCTAGCCCTAGCTATCCTAAAAATATCTCTTTCACCCTCTTTTGAGTTGAGTTTTTTATATAAGTCATCCCAAATCTTAGCTTTTGCTTCACTAACGGCCTTTTTTGCTTCCTTCTTTGCTTTCTTATAAGCTTCTAAAGTTTCACTAGTTTTCTTAGGATAATGTAATTTGTAACATACCCTCTTTGCCTTGATTTTATTTTGTACTACTTCACTCCACCACCAAGCTTCTTTTTGTGCCGGTATACCTCTCTTAGATACCCCTAACACATCTTTCGCCACTTTCCTAATATGTATAGCCATATTGTTCTACATATCACAGGGTGTGCCAACATAATTCCAAACATCTCCTTGAAGGACTTTCTGTTTAAATATATCTTCTTTCTCGCTTTTGAGGTTCCACCATTTAGTACGAATAGCTCGATGCACTCTTTTCTTCTTTGTCCATTTTTTTATTTGTAAATTCATAAATAAAAGTCGATGTTGGGTGGTTAAGCTTTCTCCTGAAATTACCTTACAATCTTTACAATACACTCTATCTTTCTTTCTATAAATAAAATAATCAATTTGTGTTTGTGATAAGCCACTCTTATAAGTAATTAAATGTTCATCTCGTTTTTTGAAGATTGTATTGACTATAAAGAGATCAAATGACATAGCAAAATTTAAAATCTCCCTACCTTCCTCGTTTATATCCCCAAAACCAAAGTTTCCATGAATCCCTTGATATCCTAATGCCTCTTTACCGACATGTCCATTTAAATCTCCTCCTAAACAAATCATCTCCCTTTGTGGAATCTTTTGAAACACCTTATCCAACTCTTCCCAAAAAGCTGTCTTTATACTATCTTCTAGTCCTACTTGGGGTGCGTAAGCACAAACTATATTCAAAACCTCTGCTCCTAACACTAATTTCAACGTCATGATTCGATCACCATATCGTTGTATGTCTACTACACTCTCCTTTAAATCTTTATTTATGATAATACCAACTCTGTTTCGAGCCTTTTCTTTACCTGAGTACCATAATTTAAAACCTGTATCCTCTATCTCCTTTGCTTTTTCTCCAACCCATTTTGTCTCTTGTAAACATAGAATATGAATATTTCTCCGAATCATAGTATCTACCACCTCCATTAGCTTACCCGATAATGTTCCGATATTCCAAGAACCAATACGAATCTTATTATCTAGGACTAGCTTCCTTACCCCCCGCATCCGTCCATAATCAAAATGCGGAGACCCTCTCTGAAAATTTTTCATTGCATTCGGGCGGCAATTTAGTGGGACTAACTTCTTTACCTACACCCGTCCATGATGTGGGAACCCTCTCTGCAATTGATTCAGTACATTCGAGCGAAAATGTAGTGGCCCTTGCTTACTTCTTATTGCATTCGGGCTCTGCAGCACGTCGCTAGGCGGGGACGTCCCAAAGCAATGCTCATAATTTTTGTAATCCATGTTGTAAAAATCCAACGAAGTTTTACGCTGGCTGTCGAAAACCTAACACAACCCTCCTCCTTTATCCGGGCTTGGGACCGGCAATGCAAGGGTGATCCCTTACATGGGCGGAGTTCATAAGAATTATTTTAGTTATTTTTATATTTTATGATTTTGATTTATATCATCTAGATGTAAAGATTGTCTTCCTGAATGGTGATTTGAATGAAATCATCTATATGCAACAACTAGAAAGATATGTTGTTGAAGATCGAGAAGATAAAGTCTTTGTATGACCTTAAATAATTACCTCGACAATAATATTTGACTTTTCAAAATGTAATATTTGAACTTAGGTTTGTAGCTAATGAACTTGACCGTTGTGTATATGTTTGGAATAGTGAAAGCAACTTTTTCATTCTATCTTTATATGTAATTGAGAATGATAATGAAACGATTGTCAAAATCAAATCATGGTTAAACTCTAAGTTTAAAATGGAGGATATTAGAGAAATATCATATATCATAGTTATAAAGATTTCTCGTTATAGAGAATTTAAACTTCTTTGTTTGAGTTAAGAGAGATATATTGATTATATCTTTAAGATGTTTGAAATGAGTAATTATAAACCTGTAAACACATCTATTGCTAAATGGATTTACCTGAGGTTGATTGTCTTAGTTTAATATGCTATTGTATAAGATCTAATATTAGCTTTGTTGTTGGTCTTATAAGTAGTTATCAAAGTCATCTTTGTTGATAATACTGAGTTGCCATAAAAAGGATACTAAGATATCTAAAAGAAACTAGAGATTTAAGGTTATTGTTTCAAGCTGATAAACTAAAAGTGATATAGGGCACTTAGATATTGATTTTGTTGGTAGCAAAGATGACAAGTCAACCTTCCATCAAATATTTTATTTGAAGGTGATAGTTTTTAGACTTTCAAGAAATATAATTATATAACATTGCATACATAAGAAGCCGAGTATGTTGCTTGCAGTATAGTTGCAACAAATATCAGTTAGATAAACCGTTTCATATATGATTTGATGTTGGAAATAGCCAATGAGTCAATTATCATTTGTTGTGACAACAATACAACAATTAGTTTGATTAAAAATGAAGGTGATAATTCTAAAAGCAAACATATAATGGTTAAATACCACTATATTCATAATATGCTTAAAAGAAATGAAATATATGTATTTTATATGTCAACTAAAGACATATTAGTTGATCCCTTGACTAAAGGTATTTTTAAAGATCTCTTTTGAAAACATGTTACACTCATATGAGATATACCTAGAGTCTTAGTATGAAAATACACAATGTGATTGTTATGTAGGGAAGTGTATTGATTACGAAAAACTGCATATGTATAAGTTACAATTCTTGTGTAATTGGAAACTAATACAACTTGAAAATCTACAAAATAGGAAGAGGAACTCGAATAGCCAAGTGAGAGAAGTCACTTATCGAGTGACCACTTTTGACCCCGATAACATGTACTCGAGAAATAAAAAAGAGGGCCCTCTTCATTAATTCCTCAAGATGTGTTTGCAAAAGCTAAACCATTTTCTAAAACAAGTCCTTTTGCTTTATTAAATAGGGTAAAAATCTCGCAACCATTTTCATATAGGCTAAAATGGAAAGCCAATGATGGATACATGAAGAGAAATGTAAAGCCTAAGAAAAATATATAAAAAACTTAACTTATTTATTAATACATGTGTTACAACACAAACAAAGACTTCTCTTTGAGAAAACCTCCTAGGAGAAACCTGTTACCATATCAAAATCTTTATAATTTTCAAGCTTTCGTAGGAATACATCTTCAGTCTCCTCGAACTCTTCATTTAAGTACTTTCTTTCTATATATGATTCCTAGTTTCCATATCATTGTGTTTAGAGGAGGTTTAGCCTAATAGTTTTTCTCTCGTCTGTCCCATAAAACATGGCCATCTTTACTTCACTTTTGATGTAATGTCATGCACTTATTGCACTTATTTATGCATGAGTTTCCCCTTGAGCCATGCGTTGTTGCATATCCCTCTTAGGCATGTTGCAATGGCCTGATTATGGTGAAAGACTATGTAAGAGAGCCCGTGGTCCTCGCTTGCATTGCATGGAAGCTTAAGCTTGCACTATTTCAAGTAGTTTGACAAGCATATGGGTGGTGTGACACAAACACTCCATATAACTCTTCTCATTGTATTGCTTATTTTGTTTGGATGAACTGATAAAAGTTAACCTTTGCATAGTAACTTTTTTTAAAAAGCGAGCACCAATTTCAATGATGAAACTTTGATATGTCCCAAAGCAGCTTGAACCCATCGGAGTACATATATTATATATATATATATACAAAGAGAGAGAGAAAGAGAAAGAGAAGATAATGCGTAATGTTTAAATTGCACGATCTTATTAAAATATTTTTATCATTGATCTTAAAGATTAAATAATGAAGATGTTTGTATATAATTATGCATCAAAAAACATTATACATTCACAATTTTTGTTATATATATTTTGCTCCTATTGAGCAAGATGTTCTTTCACTTGTTTTACATAGTTCTATTGGTTCAACTATTGGTTATGTCCTCTATTACTTTCTACTATTTCACTATAAAAAATTATTCATCACTGTTCAAAATCGTCGTTGTCACCATCAAAACTATCTCAAAAATAGAAAACCACGTATAAATACAATTATTTAGTCTTTTGAAGTGGTTCTAACTGTGACAACATGTTTTGGGCAATTAAAGAATAGTGGAAAATGATAAATGTGATCAGTGGTAGAATTGATGGAATCATGCAAAACAAATAATTAAGTAGCGACCACTATATATATGTATATGAATATATAGAGATTGATCATAGTCCATGTGCCCACTCATTCATGCTCAAATATATGTAAAGATCAACCATTGAGATCTTCAAGCAAAAAATAAAATAGTACCAAGTGCACCCTTTAAAGGGTACAATAGTATTTTTTTTGAATTAAAAACTTAACAATTGATCTTAAAGATTGAAATATTAAGATCTTTAAGGTTCTTTGGGCTTTAATGGGTGTGTATTTACTCTCTCTCTATATGTATAAGGAAATTTGATCTACCCACATTGACATGTTCATTCATTGCTTTTGGGTGATAAAAGTATAATTTCAAAATTTTTATAGAGCTTTGAAAAGTATGAAGACTAATTTTATTATATTAATCACCCAAAAGAATGAGCATACAGGTGTTAGTGTTGAAAGATCCAATCACTATATATATATATATATATATATATATATATATATATATATATATATATATAGAAAAACTAGATCCTGCCCACCCATTACTTTTATGTGTCCTGAGTGGAAATTCAAAATTTGTAAGGAGCTTTGGAAAGCATGAAAGGTATTTTATTACACTCATGCTACTAAAAAAATGGATGGACATTAATGAAGTATCACATGGGCAAGATCCAATCACTATATATAGGGAGAGAGAGCATAGTTCATGCGCACATAAATCTATGCTTAAAAATTCTCAAGAATCTCAACCAATTGATGATTGAGATTTAAATTTTAAAAGCAAAAAAATATATTGATACATTAAAATACATTGATACTATTTGTTTTGTAACTTAAAGATCTCAACTAATCTTTAAGATTGTACAATTGCAATCTTTTAGAAGATTAGAACTCGATTGATGTGTGAACAATTGTGATCTCATTTCACGGATAAGACTCGTACGCTATCTACTAAAAGGCTGAAGCTTTGTTAAAAATTTTGATGTTCAATTGTTTGAAGAGGCGTCCAATGCATTGAAAGCAAAGCGACATAATATGATCTTGCTTTAAAGTTCTTTCTTCATTATTTATTAAACTTGCTTTGTTGAAGTTAGATGCTAAAATAAATAGTAATTGAGCTTTGTCCAGCTCGAGTACGAGCAAGTTTGACTAGTATTGTTTAGAAAATAATCAGCACGAGCTCCGGTCCTTAGACTTGTGCTCGAGCTTGAGTATGTTTGAAGAACTCAAGGACAACTCGACAGCTTATGTGAACTTGCTTCAACCAAGATTGACTTGATTAAGGCCAGCTCGATATATGAACTGATTGAGAATAAATTCGGATTTAGCCTTTTGAAATATAAACAAATCTACAATATATTAGAAGGCTGGTTAGGCTTGCGAGATGCTTGAGTAGGGTACCGCCCAAGTCAAGTTTGCCTGAAGCTCGAAAAGATTGAGTTGAGTTTGGACTTTTCCTTAAGCTTGAAAAGAGTTCGAGTGGCTTGGTGGCTTACATGCGCCCTCATCAGTGTCGACCTTATACTATGATGTCCAATAACGTTTATAGGTGTTGATTTGGGCCCGGTCGGTCAACAATTTTCATGGGTATTTCTATCTTATATATATGTTTGTGCTATATATATATATATATATATATATATATATATATATATATATATATATATATATAGTTTAGATTTCAAGAACCCATAAAAATAGAAAATTACAAAAATTCACTATCTTTATGTTCAATTGACATGATAGAGATTTAAATTCAATTATATTTATATATACTAAATACTTTTTATTTTATTACCTCAATCATTCATCTTTCAATGATTATTATATTTTTTTTAGGTTTTGTAGGTTCTCTAAACACTTCCTATATATTTATTTGTCATATATAATACTCTTACATATTAAATATATGTCCTCCTTTTTACAGCGTTGTCCAGCCCAACTCGGCCCCAGGGCCATGCCCGGCTGAAAAGATGGGCAGGAAAATCCAGACTCAGCACCCCATTTTCCCACGGTTGGGTCTGGTCCATTATATAGAAGATGGAGGGTTCTCATTCCACGAAATGGGTCTGGTTCAAGACCCGATCCACCAATGCAGTTTCGAGGGGGCTTCACATGTCATTGACTGAAAAGGAAATGGGTCAAATTGGGAAACGAGAGGACCCCTACCGCTCGTAGTAATCGTATATGTGCAGAGGAGGTTAGCGATATTGGGGGAAACGTTTTGCTTCGGGACGACCGCCCTGAAATTCCCCAAAAGAAACATCTCTCCCCTCTTCTTCTTGAGTCATTCATTTACCTCTTTCGAGTCCGACCGAAATCTGGGAAATGAGCAACGAATAGTAAGTTTTGATATGATTATCTTTCATAAATTCGATTCTCTTGATCTTCTTTTTTGCTTCGTTACATTTCGCATCGATTGAATTAACGCGGGATTTGCTCCCCGTTTTGTAGCGATTACCTCTTCAAGCTCCTATTGATCGGAGATTCTTCCGTCGGGAAATCTTGCCTGCTTCTCAGATTCGCCGTAAGATCGATTTTGGGGGTCTTTTTGCTTCATTTCTGGTTCTTTCTGTTTTAGAGAAATGGGTTCTTCTTATGGGGCTAATTTTTGTTACATATAATTATTACCTTTCCTTGTTCCAGGATGATTCTTATGTAGACAGCTACATTAGCACTATTGGCGTGGATTTCGTGAGTTGAAATTCTACTAATCCTTTTGGGTTTCTCTTTTCAAATAAATATTACGTTATTGTTTTTGCTAGTATTTGTAATTTCTTAATACTTATTGAAACTGCTATCTTGTTGCAATAATTGTCGTCACTTATGTTTCCTTATTTCTGATCTCGCTTTTCTTTGAGAATTTCAGAAAATCAGAACGATAGAATTGGATGGGAAAACGATCAAGCTTCAGATTGTAAGTAATTAAGAAGAAAATCATAACTCTCATTTTTTTTTTGTTTAGTAAAGTGATTGTGATTATATTTCCTAATGATTTTCTGGTTGTTTGTGGATGTAAAAGAACAATTTAGCAAGAGATTTGGTTTTAAAGTTTTCAATTGCAATGATTTGGTTATTGATATCGCTGGAATCATATCTGAATCATGGGCAATACTTGGATACTTTTGGATTGATAACCCTAGAATCAGATCTGTTTGGTTTGTTTTCTTCTTGGGCCCAAAAAAGCTGACAAGCGCAACAACAAGATCTTTAGTTGACAAACAAGACATGAACATGCCTTGTGGGTTTATTTGTCTTGTTTTGCTAGGTGCAGCTGACTCCAATTACTGGCTCACGGTTTTGGTTTTTGTCTTTGGTTTGGTTGCGTTCCAACATGTCATATTGGATATGATAAGATTGTTCCCGTTGATGTTATGGTACATGGTTTTTAGAATAATGTGTCAATTTAATGTGTAGGTGTTGGTTGGTTCACATGTTTTTCTTAGATGTACAAGGCTTGTGGTTCATGCTGGCTTTTCTATCTTGCTGCAACCATGCTGTCTAGCTGTTTATATGATTTGACAAGTTGAATCAATAGAAAATGGATCTTTTGTTGTTAGAAATTGTTTCCAATTTCATTTGGTTTAGTGTCCAAATGACTGATTGATAAACTCCTCATAGTCGTAGCATGAAAGTTCACCCTCACACAGCAGTAACATAAATCTTTATTATTGGATCTTTTACTAGGAGATTGGGGTTCCTAGTATTGATACACCACATGACGTGAGAACCCTAAAAGTGTGTTGTTTTAAAATTAGTATGAGAATGGTGACCTTCTAGGAAGTCCTTGTGTTGCAGATTCTAACTGGCCTTGCTTAGTGTGGGAAAATACATGGTTAAGGGTAGGATTGACTGGTTCAATAGATGGTACAAATTTTGTGTGTGGAAATTAAAAGTTATTAAAAAGGAAGCATGGTGTATGTACTATGTGTTAGTAAACAGGTAAGTTTTCTAAATTCCTTTTATCGAATAATCAAATCGTTGTTTATTGAATACATGATAAATATTTATAGAGAAAAAGAGAGGAGTGAAAGGCAACAATATTCAGCTGCTGGTTGTTGAAGATGACCTAATGGCTAGTAAAATAGTCGTTGGGCCCTCCTGATGGCCATGGTACCAGTGGTCTAGCACGGGTGGCCTGGGTTCGTTGGGACCTAATTACAAACATGGGTCCTATTGGCTCAACCCTATTATATTTTAACACCCCTCCTCAAACTTACGGTATATACCGAAAGTTTGTTTCTTTTTTAAAGCTTCAACCTTTTGATCTACCTTAGAACTTGAAGTTTCAACCTTTTGATCTACCTTAGAACATACTTAAAATAAACTCATTAAATTAATCTAGAATAAAGGTATTAAGATCCCATAACTCCAAACATGAAAACCGATGTTTTCAAAAAGGTTCTTTAATGGAAAACATTGATAATCTAAGTAGGATTGTCAAATATAACAAATAATTTCATGAATCACCACAAACTCGTGATATTACAAAAAGACTTTGGTATACTAAACAAACTTTAAGCCTAAGCTCAAACTCAAGTTTTAAGGGCAAACTCGAACCCAAACAATCTTTAAGGCTAAGCTCAAGCCATCCAAAATTCCAAATCAATCAAATGCCAAAACCCTTAAATAACTCATAAGGTCAAACGTCATTCTATGATTCCAAGAATAAGATAATCCATGAAGATTATAAAAAAAGGTTTTAAATATATACAATCAACTTATAAGAATCTTTTCAACATAATTTTTTTGTCTCAAAAAGCAAGAATTCTTTGAATGCAATTTTTATCATTCGCATAAACTCCTCAAAATATAGTTAATGAATAGTGTTTTTTACTAAGGCAAAACTCTTTTTATGTATTATTTTCAAATACTTGTATCAAACACAAGGTTATCAAGATAACAATAGTGCATTTTCAACATTGACTCATCTTCACCCAATAGCCAACAACATGAAACACCTTAATCACAAAGGCCTTCAATAAAAGGCTAACAAAAGTGGCATATAGCCATAACATGGAGATCTTAATCACATGAAAATACAACTTTAAAGTTATCAAGATCATAAATTAACAAACATCAATAAGTACATCTCCATCCATTGACTGATCTCCAACCAATAGCCAACAACATGAAGCTGTTAGGAAAATGGGTCTGGGCCCCTGTGGCCCTGGCCGGGTAGGCCCTGGCCCACTAGGCCATCAGGGCCAGGGTCAGGGGGGCCACTAGCCGTTGGGGGCTGGCTATAGCCAGCCCCCCTCTCTTCCCTCTCCCTTCTCCCTTTACTCCTTCACTCTCTCTCACTCTCTTTCACTCATTCTTTCTCTATAAATACACTTGTAATCTCTTGTAAATTTAAACCTTTGATGGCTAATGAATAACGATTATTCATTCAAGCTTGTGCTTTATTTATTCTCTTTTTCGCATGCACTTGTTGCTCTCGACTATTCCCTTTTCTAAGGGCTTGTGATTGTTACTTTGTGATATTGTCCACTCGTTGATCTTCCTCAATTATATTGAAGCATAGACTTCATTACATGGTATCAGAGCCATTTTTCGATTGTGGGAGTATTGTTCATTGCCTCAAGAAGCGTGTCAATCGTATTTTGTATTGTTAATTGCCTCGAGAAGCATGCCGATCATATTTTATAAGTTTACCTCTTTAGTTTCTTTCTCCTTGAACTATGGATGATAAAGGGGGCTTCAATTTTCGTCTAACACCTTCGAACTATAAAACATGGGCCCAATTTATGGAAAACTATTTGTATTTCAAAAAATTATGGGGCTATGTGAGTGGTTCAAAGGTAGAACCCTCTATTAATGCCACACTCGAACAAAAAGAGGAATATGAAGGAGGCCATAGAACAATCCTATGGGTGCTCATGAATAATGTAAACGAGCACTCTACGGACACTTTGGTCGATTTCACTAATGCTAAAGAAGCATGGTAATATTTTAAAAAATCTCATGTTCAAAGTGATGTGGCTCATAGGATGGCATTAAGAGACAAATTGGTCTCACTTAAACAAGGAGATAAAGGGGTAAACGAATTTTTTGAGGAATTTTCCAATGTTTGGAATCAATTGTATGGTTACAAAAAGAAATGTATACAATGTCTTAGTGAGAGACAATGTGAAGACAATGAGGACTTTGTATATCAATTTCTAAGAAGTCTTCGGGAAGAATTTGAAGGGGTAAGATCACCACTAATTCATGGAAAACCTTTAACTACAAAAGAAGAGATTCTTACCGATCTTCAAATGGCGGAAACAAGAATGAATGAAGCAAGACTTCAAAAAGACATCGCCTTTGCCGCATCAAAACCCGGAGCAAATATGAAGGCTTACCGACCTCCTCATTTCAAAAGTGAAGAAGGAAGAAAATATATCATTTCCTATCATTGTAGAGAAGCCGGACATATAAGGCCAAATTGCCCAAAATTGAAAAAGAAGGTGGCTGTAGTAGAAGAACATGCTTCATCTTCTTCTATTCTTGCACTTGAACAAAAATTAAAGCAATTTGAAGCCCAAATGAAGGAAAAAGCAATGGTTGGTGTGGCTTGCTCATCTTCAACAAAAGAAACTCAAGGTATGATCTCTTGGATTCTTGATTCGAGTGCTTCATTTCATATGACTTGTATGACTTGTAATAAACATATCTTAAAATCATGTGTTCAAAAACCCTTATCATGTGTTTATACGGCGGATGGTACACAATTAAACGTTGATAAAATTGGTGACTTTCAAAACAAGAATTTTGAAGTTTCCAAAATTAGTGTTGTTCCAAAACTAAATTTAAATTTATTTTCCGTATCTCAAATTTTGGATCAAAATTGTGTTATAATCTTTTTATCCACTGGATGTATTGTACAGGACCGCCTCTCGAAGAAGGTGATTGGGCGTGGCCATAGAGAGGGTGGACTTTACATTATGGATTATTTGCATAGTATAGGATATGTTAATGTTTTGACAAATGATGCTCTTTTATGGCACAAGAGACTTGGACATCTTAATGCTCAAAAATTGTATCAATGTCCTCTTGGAATGAAATTTAAGGAATCTTTTTCTTGCAAAGATTGTGTTCTTGGTAAAATGCAACATCTCCCATTTCTAAACAAAACACATGTTACAACAAGACCCTTCGAAATAATTCATTCAGATGTATGGGGTTCGACACCTGTTTTGTCTAAAGGGGACATTTCCTATTATGTTCTTTTTGTAGATGACTTTACTAAGTATACATGGGTATATCTTTTAAAAGCAAAATCCGATGTCTTTCAAAATTTTGTTATTTTTCATAATCATCTAAAGAATCAATTTGATTCAGAAATCAAAATTTTTAGATCAGATTCAGGAGGAGAGTTTATGTCAAAGGTTTTTGAAAACCACCTCAATAAGTTTGGGATTATACATCAAACTTTTTGTTCTAAGACTCCTTAACAAAATGGTGTTTCCGAACGAAAGCATAGACATATCTTGAAAACCACAAGAACTTTGCTTTTGTCAAGTGGTGTTCCCAAAAATTTTTGGGCAGAAGCTATTATGACTGCAGTCTATTTAATTAATCGAATGCCCTCTTCGGTTTTACAAAATATGTCTCCTATATAAAAACTTTTTAAAGTTTCTCCTAACTATTCAAGATTGCGTGTTTTTGGATGTAAATGCTTTGTTTATACTGACAAAGATGATAAATTATCATCTCGGGCCATTGAATGTGTTTTTCTAGGATATGAAATAACCAAAAAGGGATATAGGTGTTATGATTGTAAAAATGATAAGCTTTATGTATCTCGAGATGTTAGATTTTTTGAAAATGAATATGTTTTTAAAAGCATGGATGATGATAGCTCTATTAATGACTCCTCCTACTCCTTCTTGAATGATATTTTAGGTGAAGAGGTAATTCATGAAGAAAATGAGCTTGATGAACCTATGATTACCAGACATTCTATTACACCCTTTGATCAACATTACAATACGAGATCTATGCCTATTCCTAGAAGGTCAAATCGTGATTCTAGACCTCCTGAAAGATTTGTCTCATACGATAGTTTTTCACCAAGACATAGAGCTTTAGTAACAAATATTTCAGCTATAAAGGAACCTAGAACCTTTAAAGAAGCTCAATTATCACAAGAATGGACTTATGCAATGAATGAAGAGTTGGATGCTTTATTTAGAGCCCAAACTTGGGATATAGTCTCTAGACCATCAAATAAAAAGACTATAGGTTGTAGGTGGGTTTATAAAATCAAGACTAATGGTGATGGCTCATTAGATCGTTATAAAGCTAGATTGGTTGCCAAGGGTTATTCTCAAGAATATGGAATTGATTATGAAGAAACCTTTGCTCCTGTAGCTAGAATGACAACTGTTAGAACACTTATAGCTGTATGTGCCATTCATCATTGCAATATTTATCAGTTAGATGTTAAAAATGCTTTTTTGAATGGTTGGTTGAAGGAAGAAGTATATATGGAGCCTCCTCCGAGTCTCAATCTTCCTAGAAACCAAGTCTTAAAGCTCAAAAGAGCCTTATATGGTCTCAAACAAGCTCCCAAGACTTGGTTTGATAGAATGACTGAATTCATGACATTGCATGGCTTTACTATCTGTTATACTGACACAACCCTGTTTATAAGAAAATCATCTGCAGGTATTGTTATCCTTTTGCTCTACGTCGATGATATGATTATTATAGGTAGTGATGACACAGGTATCCAACAAATCAAGCAAGAACTTGGTAATGTGTTTGAAATGAAGGATCTTGGTCAATTTTCCTATTTTCTTGGCATTGAGGTAACTCATGATGATAGAGGTTTTTTTTTATCATAAACTAAGTTTACTAATGATGTTATTCTTAGATCAGGTATTACAAATGATAAAGTTGTTGAGACACCAGAAGTAATCAACCAGAAGATGCGCCTAGTTGATTTTGAACTTCTAAGTGATCCCACACCTTATAGACAGATGATTGGAGCACTCACATATCTCACCATAACACGGCCTGATATTGCTCATGCTGTTTATACTGTAAGTCAGTTTCAGCATGCACCCACCTCAGTGCATATGAGCGTTGTTATGAGGATTGTTCGTTATATTCGACAAACCTCAACTAAGGGAGTATTTCTATCTTTCTCGTTATTTCAGTTGCTTGCATATACTGATGCTGATTGAGGTGGTGATGTGAATGACAGGCACTCTACTATTGAATATTGCATATTTCTTGGTCACTCACTCATTTCAGGGAGATGCAAGAAACAACAAAAGGTGTCTCTTTCATTTGTGCAATGGCTAACATTACTACAGAACTAACTTGGTTGCGACAACTACTTCAAGACTTGGGCATACAACTGAGAGTTTCTCCAATAATGTTCTACGACAACAAAAGCGCTATGTATATAGCCAACAACCATACCTTTCATGAGCGCACCAAGCATATAGAGATGGATTGTCACTATGTTAGTGAAGAGCATCTACAAGGCAACTTGACACTACAGTTTGTAAAATCAGAATATCAACTTGCAGATGTGTTCATCAAGTCCTTACCTGCCCCTCAGTTTCAATCTTTAATTGGCAAACTTCAAGTCATGGAGCTGTCAGTTTGATGAGGGGTGTTAGGAAAATAGGTCTGGGCCCCTCTGGCCCTGGCCCACTGGGCCATTAGGGCCAGGGTCAGGGGGGCCACTAGCCGTTGGGGGCTGGCTGCAGCCAACCCCCCTCTCTTCCCTCTCTCTTCTCCCTTTACTCCCTCGCTCTCTCTCACTCTCTTTCACTCATTCTTTCTCTATAAATACACTTGTAATCTCTTGTAAATTTAAGCCTTTGATGGCTAATGAATAACGATTATTCATTCAAGCTTGTGCTTTGTTTATTCTCCTTTTTGCGTGCACTTGTTGCTCTCGGCTATTCCCTTTTCTAAGGGCTTGTGATTGTTACTTTGTGGTATTGTCCACTCGTTGATCTTCCGCAACTATATTGAAGCATAGACTTCATTACAGAAGCACCTTAATCACAAAGGTATTCAACAAAAGGCCAATAAAAGTGATTACGAAAAATCTTATTCATACAAAAAGATGCAACTTATTGCCTAACAAACAACAATCTACTCTCATAAAAAGAGGCTAACCAATCGATATGTTAATATCACAAATATCAATAAGTTCAAAGAAAATTAAGAAGGAACACATCTTGACTGACTCTTAAGTCACACAGACACTTCTAAGGGGTGGAGTGTCGACCTTGACACTGGTGCGACATCGACAACGTGTCGGTGCGGCATGGCCAAAAAAAAAATTTGCAATTTTTTTTTTGTAACTCATGGATAAATGGGTTCGGATAATGAAGATTGATTTGTGTATTATGATGAAATTAGTAGTTGTTTACCATTTATGTGTTTTGATTTAATATAAAGTTATGTACTTGCTATTGTAGCTGTATACAGTATACACTATTAGCTTGAATGATTTTGGGTGCGAACAATTGGTTTCTTATTACTCAATCTGATTGGATTCTTGACTCCATACTGTATGCCTTTGCAGAGAATAATCTCTGTCACCAAACACATTTAAAGACCAGGAACATTACCAGATCAATAGAACAGAAGAGTATGACATCACTAGTGGATCCTACCACAAATACTAGTATATGTTATATCCTACAAAAGATCTCGAAACTCTTTGAATCCATAACTTGGATATTTTGCAGCTCGTAAAATCATTGTAAGTTTCAAATCATTATGAAGGAACTTGCTAATTGATACCTACGTGCACCCAAAATTAGCAAATACTAGTTGTATTATGATTGATTCATGTAGCTTGAATATTATATATAATATATAATATTATATACCCTAGTCGTGTCGTCGCACCCAAATTTTTGAAATTTACCGTATCCCGCACCCGCACCCATGTGACATAGACTGACTCCAATCTGAATGTCAAACAAAATCAAATCAGATCTAGGATCAGCAAAGATCCTTTTCATCCATGTCATTGACAGGTGAAGAAGCTTCTTCACTCGAAGTAAATGTTATAAAGCTCAAGCCTCGTAATATACCAGTTTCTCGATCCATGATAACTCTTGCTTCAATAACTTCTCCATAGTTGAAAAATGCCACCCTCCACCTATTCTCAATAGCCATCAACCAAAAACAAAGAAACATAAGAGTTTCAGGTGGGTCAAGTGGGACGGATAGATCATACCCATTTATGAACCCGACCCACCTCCTTAATCCTGCGAAGTTCTCTCTACTTTATGTAGAGGGCCGACACCCTCTCCCTTTCTTTCACGCCTTCCCTTTGACGGAGAGAGACCATCTCTCTCACATTGCGCATAGTGAAGACCTCAGTGTCGCCACCAGTTGCCCAACTACCGATGTCTAGTTATTACAAGAACCACTCAGTTGCTGCCTCTTCCCCCACCTCTCCCTACAAACCCCATCTTCTTCCTCCTCTTCCCCGCAGCCACAATCAACATTCGGGCACTCCTTGTATAGCTTTGTCACCTTGCCGGAGTCGTCGACCTGGTAGAACTTAAGGACGATGAGCTTGACCTTCTTCTTGTGCTTTAGCTTCTTTGGCTTGGTGTACGTCTTCTTCTTACATTTCATGGCATTATTTATACCATGTAGGCAGAGGATGAGATGGAGCGTGGACTCCTTCTTGATATTGTAGTCGGTGAGAGTCTATCCGTCCTTGAGCTGTTTTCGGGCGAAGATGAGCCTTTGCTGGTCCAACGGAATGCCTTCCTTGTCCTGGATCTTGGCTTTCACATTGTCGATCGTATCAGAAGTCAACACCTCGAGGGTGATCGTCTTCCCCATCATGGTTTTCACGAAGATTTGCATCTTCGTGATGGAGAAGGGAAGCGGGGGAGGAAAGGAGAAGAGAAATGAAACGGCTGCAAAACAAAACCAAGGGTTTACCCTTCTAGAAGTTGATTGAGCCATATCGAGTTCGACGACTCTTGAGAACTTGGTTGTCATCTTCCTCAGCATCAATGGCCCCGCCTGAACACATAGCTTCTTCCTCTAAATGCTATGAAGAAAGAGCCACCTCTTAAACACCATCAAGTAATTGTTCTGGTCTCCATCCATTTGTAGCTTTCCCAATATCCCCCTCAACACATCGGCTAAGACCCCCTTCTTGTCCCTACCTCGAACCACGAAGCCGTCGCCATTACCATCGTGTTTGAGCACCACCACTCCATTCAGTCGCTTATCAAGTTGAGCAACTATTCTTCCTCTTTTGTTTCCGAAATCCACCGTTATCAACCCAAAAACCGCAATTGATGTCTCTAAACCGACACTAATTAGCCACCAAAATTGCCATCACCAATCCGATCAGTCGCCACTGTCTCCACCATCAAAAGCCTCTCGAATCACCCATGTCACTGCTCCATTGCATTGCTACTCTTTCCATCTCTATTTGTAGCCCCAACCCTTCGCCACCACCACAACCAGCTAAGACCGTTGCTATTGATCGTTTATCGCCGCAATCACGACTGACCCACTATACTATCGAATCACCTACTCTGATACCATGTTAGTAAACATGTTAGTTTCCTAAATTTCTTTTACTGAATGATCAAATCTATGTACATTCAACCACACTAGGATTGTTGCTTATTGAATACATGATAAGTATTTATAGAGAGGAAGAGAAGAGTGAATATTGTTGAAGATGGCCGTTGGGCTCCCTTGGTGGCCCTGGTGGCTTGGGTTTGTTGGGACCTGATTACAAACATAAACTTATGGGCTCTATTGGCCCAACCCTATTATATTTTAACAATATGTTGAGAGATGAGTGATCACCCTACTCACCTTTGAGAAGAAGACAAATCTTAGCTTGGCAATAGAAAAACGAACTCAATGTGAAGGGAGAATTTGAATCTCACAGGTCTGATCCTGAATCGGAATGGAAGAAACTTGGGTGGCAAGAACTTACTTTGATAAGGTTCTTTTTGTATCAACTTCTTAAAAATCCTTTACCAGCTTGTGAAGTTCCAAAATTTGAACATGAAGATGGTTAAGATTTCATCTTCTTTGGGGCTTTTGTGAGCACAGTGTACACAAAAGACATCTTGCTCCTTAAATCTTTTTATTGTGTAAATCCTTTGGGAAGGAAAAGCTATAGATCATTCTTCCATGAGTATAGAGAATTACAAATCTTTTGCTTGCACGTTTCTCATTGAAGGAAATTGCTATTGCTTGCAAGTAACATTTAGTACAGGAAAAGAGGATGTGAAGGTATCGGAGTACAATGCATGATTTATCAAGTTTATTGACTACTTGAGCTAGGAATAACCAACAATTGCTGCTTGGTAGTGATTTAGAGGGATGAGTTTGTAGGAATTTCTAATTATGTCGATAAATGAAGATACAAGGTGGAGGGGGTGGGATATATGGGCTAGTAGATGGCTGAAAAGTCTAAAATTGGCATTAACAAAACCATGTTCCGCTGTAACATAAGGTATTCGTATATCATCACAATATTGGTATCATTATTATTATTGATATCCAGATCATCATCATTTTGCATTGCAACAAGCCATATCATAAGATACAACCCCCCTCTCTCTGCCACTGATCTTTTTACCTTCTCACTAAATTGAGTGGCCAACTGAACCATGTACATGTGAATATGTGATCTTTAAAGCTACTGTGCATTATTACTACTGAATCAATATCCTTTCTTCTAGAAAGAGAAATCAAGAAACTGGAACCTAAAGCTTTTGTGCTTTTAGAGAGGTTGTAACTCGTAACAAGATATAATCTAATGGCTTGTTGGAATTGTTTTTTTTATCATTTATCTGATTTCCTGTGGTATCTGGAAGCGTAAAGATGAGAAGTCAGGAAACCGTTCCTTGAAGTTCATATTCTAAGTTTAGAACAATTGATTCCCTGAAAAAGTTCGTAAGCCCGAATTCGTTGGGATATTTCAATGCCCTAAAGAGAAGAAAGAACTCTTACTTCTCAGCCAACAAAGAGTAATATTGTCAAATGATTTCATCGGTAGTATACCGTGCACCGTTTTGCATATTTGACTTTGTCATGTCATTTTACTACCGTGGTCTTGCACATCATCACATTTGGTGAATTGGTTCTAGTTAAATGGGAAAAATATCAGTGATCTCTCTCTCTCTCTCTTTTATGTTCATTCTTATTGCACATGATGTCTTCTCAAGCGATTTTTTTTTGTCAAGACTCAATAGACTTACCCATGGTGTTAAATTCAGTTTGAACTCATAGTTTACCCTTGATTAGTGGGACACTGCAGGACAGGAACGATTTAGAACTATAACCAGCAGCTACTACAGAGGAGCCCATGGGATCATTGTAAGTCTTCTTTGATCTGGCTTTCAATTTACTTGATCATGGATGTGTGCTCAGTTCTTATGGGGCAAAAATACGTTCATAACAAGGGAAATTATCTTAGTTGGTTTATCTCTTTTTCATTTCACGTAACTTCCTTCACTCTCCTTGTTCGCCACCCTCTTTCCCAACTATTTATATAATGCTGGTTATTTTGAGTATAGGTTACTTGGTTCTGAAAGGTCTCAGTCAATCTTTATCTGTTTCTTTGTAAGTTGGAAATTATATATTATATATTGCTTGACTTAGGTTTTTAATTCTGTTTTATAGTTATTGTTCTGGCTTTATTGTAGCTGGCAAATCGTTTCTAATATTGTGTGCTATGCACACATGCCCGTTCTTAGAGTCAGTGCTTGTAGTGAATGTGGGTTGATCTTTTTTCTTTGATATTAGTATGTCTCTTTTGTTATGCACAAGTTTAGATAAGCATTCACATCAGATCCCAAAGCCAGAACAGAAATGCTCATTGAGCAGATGGTAATCAGATTCAGCACTCTGGCCTGAAATCTATCTCTTGCTACCTCTAGTATCTTAGTGTCCTTGCTCTATTAGCATACAACATCTTCCATAGTTTTGGGAAATTATCAATCTCCATCTTTCTGTTACATGCAGAATTGCTCGACACCCATTTAAGTATCTCAGTTAAGACATTCATCACCATTCTTGTTCCAACTTAGGAATTTTCAGCTGTCTGCTCCTGTATACTCCTCTCTTTCCATTTAAATGATCCCTCCTATGTCGTCCTATACTCTTTGTTTGTCTTCTGTCTGTCTCTCTCTTATGTGCTTTTCTTACATCTTTTCTGCCTTTGGTCGTTAATTGTTTTAGATTTTATGCAGATTGTTTATGATGTTACGGAGCAAGAGAGCTTTAACAATGTCAAGCAGTGGCTCAATGAGATAGACAGATATGCAAGTGATAGTGTATGTAAGCTTCTTGTTGGAAACAAATGTGATTTGGTGGAGAACAAAGTTGTAGATGCGCAAACTGCGAAGGTAATTTTTCATGTGTTCAAATTATTTCATGTAACTTTGGTTTCTTTTCCTCAGAGGCACACATATAATACGTGTTTGTCAGCATGCTTAGCGTACGTGCATACTTGTGCGGTTCAAGAACCAAATCAAACTATACTTGCTGGCTAGACAAACAGAGATTTCTTTTGTTTTCCTTCAAGTTAACGCAAATATCTGTGAGGCTTAAATTTTGACATAATTTTATTTAACATCAGGCTTTCGCGGATGAGCTTGGAATCCCATTTCTTGAAACAAGCGCCAAAGATTCCATTAATGTTGAACAGGCTTTCCTGACAATGGCTGGAGAAATTAAGAAGAGGTAATTTCCCTTGTTTGTTTGTCTGGCAGCCTTTGATACTTTGATTGATATGTCGAGGCATTCCAGTCATGGTTTCTTGCCTCTATGTGCATCAATATGTGTGTGTGTGTGTGTGTATATATATATATATATATATATATATATATATATATATATATATATAGAGAGAGAGAGAGAGAGAGAGAGAGAGAGAGAGAGAGAGAGAGAGTCTAATATGTTTGCCCATCCTTGGAAATTTCAATAATCCACTTGAAGAGATGGATGGTTGAATTTAAAAGCAAAAAGTTCACATGGGAATTAAGTACTTGTGTATTTTTTTCTTTTTTATATTTGAACTCAACTATCATGGTTGATATTTTCAAGGACATGGCAAGCATATTTGATTATATATATATATATATATATATATATATATATATATATATATATATATATATATATATATATATATATATATATGTCTGTGTATGTATGTCTTTGAATACATGTATGTATGTATGTGTTTTATTGGTTAAGGCTATCTTGACAATGTTTTCCAGAAGTGTATGTATGCCTCTCAGAGAGAGAGAGAGACTCTACTTTTTCTGTAAGTTTCTTTATGAAGCTTGGACAAAACTGAGACCATAGTCAATATACTGATCTGCAGTTAATCCAAGTACTAAGCCTTTTTTTCTTTTGTATGAATTCCCTATTTTTTCTTTAAGTTTCTTTATGAAGCTGAGACCATAGTAATATACTGATCTGCAGTTAATCCAAGTACTACGCCTTTTTATCTTTTGTATAAATTTCACAGAATGGCAAACCAGACTGGTTCAGGCAAGCCTCCAAGTTCGGTTCAAATCAAAGGGCAGCCGATTGAACAGCAGCAAAGCAGTTGTTGCAGTTAATTACTAATTGTATTTATTTTGATCTCCTGTGGTCTATGTCCCTGATTGATGGACCTTATGAAGCTCAAGATATTAATACTACCTAACTCTCTTGTGCTTTAGGAAACTGAATGTACTTGTGTATATGCTTGGACAAGTTGCATTTGATTTCTGCAAATTCTGCAAAGTTACATTGTTTGGATGGGGACTTCCAGAATGAGATGGTGCAAATATGGAGCTCTATTAGGACTTGTAAACAAACCGAGTTGCCCGTGGCTGGCTCGGTTCAGGTTGTGATGAGCTCATTGAAGTTCGCTTTGCAATTCAACCAAAGTGGACTTCAATGACTTCATCGGCTGAACCAGCCAAACGAGAAAAACGTTTGATCCGAGTTCCATGAGAGTTTCGTACAAATCGTTCGTGTCCAGCTTTTGGGTCACCAACATGAATCATAAAAAATCACTTTTGAACAGCCCGTACTGGACGATTCTTGCTTCTTCTTCTTCTTCTTCTCCTTCTTCTTCTTCTTTCTCTCTGTTGACCGCCCTATTAGTTGACACCACATATGCTTCAATTTCTTTCTCAGGGCACCTTGGGAACGCAAATTATGGCACCGGAAGAACCAACAAGTTGTACCAAAGCTAATTGTTCAATGAGCGTTGTTCCTTCCTGGTGTGGTGAAATCGGGAAGTTTGTCAAATGCAAAAACATCCTCATCCGATTTTGAAACCAGCAAGTAGAACAAGCAACTTCTTAATCCGGATTGAGTTCCAAGTTGACCAGGTTTTGAAACAAATTGAGTTCTAATGGATCCAGGTATAAATTTTATACCCATTAAGCCCGACCCGACGTGTAGCTGAACCCACAAAACTATTTGGTCTCTAGCATACCATTCTCTTAATCGAATTGAAAACTCTAGTGCTTGTGGTGGAAACACAGACCCGATTCAAAAGCTGGTGAATCCAACCTAAACTGGGTTCATATCGATCCCTACGTGGTGCTTGCTCATTTATCTTGGAAAGAAGAATCAAAGGTCACTATAAATGGAATTTTTCACAAAACTAGACTATGTTTTTTCAATTTTTATATTTTGAGACCTCGACTTCTCAACCTTTTAGGGATGATAAGAGGGTTTCTTTGTTAATCAAGTAAAGTTTCTATCCTCATAAAAAAGGAACATATGGTTATTATGATATATACGGAAAACTAATGTCGTTAGCTACAAGGTCTATTTCATTAACGATTGACAATTTTTCTTTCTAAATTTCAATGAACAGGTGAATTCACGAGATCTTTCTCCAATTTACATAAGAATGTGTGTGGGCCAGCTCCTTGATAGTAGGCAATAGAATGTCCCATATGTGTGTGTGCGCGCGTGCAAGCAGAGGTGAACAAGTTAATGAAGTATTTAGGCATGAAAATGGAGTTGGTACCATGTGGGGCACCCGACCCGCTCATGACTTCTAGGACTCAATCCCACCCTACCCAACCTGCTCTTGCCGAATGTTTTTCCTTTTCTTTTCTTTTAAAAAATAAAGTAAGCAGTTAACCACAATCAATACAATTACATATATAATCTGTAATACAAACACAAAGGGTTTTTTAGTTTGGCTGTAAAAGAACCAAATGAGTTTAGGGTTAGCGTTTGGTAGAAATGCTTATTTTTTAATTGTTTGCTAATTGCATCTATAAGTACCCCCAGACAGGTATACCCTAAACCCGTCCCTTGTCTTGTATCACAAATGAACTCAGGATGGGTTGAGTATTTGCGAGTGGCGAATCCCAATTTAGGGTGAGGTGTGGTGTGCACCTCACTAAAAGGGTGAGGTATCTAAAAAATTCTTGGGTCTACTATCATATATAGAAAATTACTTTATGAACCCAAAATAAAAGTGCGCCTCATTAAAAAAAGCAAATCCCTCGATCTGCCACTGTTACCAACTACGCTAGGCTGGCAGAGCCCGGGCTGCACCTTTTAGATGGCACCATACCTCCTTTTTTCTAGAAGTAAAAGTTACCTCACATAATAATAAGCCTCCTTTCACCGCCCTGCATCATCTCTCTCTATCTTTTTTATTTATGAGTCCAATCCGTATCCATTTTATTTATGAGCCCATCGATGAAAAACATGAACCACCTCTATATCTCACGAGCTTTAAGTCATAGCTTCTACCTTTAGACACCCCATGGAGACACTAGATCTGCTTTCTCTCTTTGTTCTATTCCTTTTTCCACTTTTTGGTTAAATTAAATAATTTATTGTTTTATGCATTCAAATTTATTGGCTCTATAAATTCTCTTTCTATGCACTTCAGCGCCATCAATACCTAGTGGTGTTTCATTGTTTTACAATTGGTGACTTGAAAAATGGGTCTTTCAATTGTGGTGCTTATGGGTCTCGGTCTGGTTGTTCTGGCTGGGGCAAGGCCTGCAGGGCCCCAAGTACCTTGTTTGTTCATATTTGGCGACTCCCTAGTTGACAATGGCAACAACAATGGGCTTCTGACTCTGGCTAGAGCTAACTACATGCCATATGGGATCGACTTAGCCGAGGGCAGCACAGGAAGGTTCACCAATGGCCGGACCACTGTTGACTTCTTAGGTCTGCACCATGCTTGAATTGCAACTAGTCAGTCAATGGGCGGAACCAAGTTCATGAGCTTTCATGGAGTTCATGAACTTGGTCTCTATTAATCGCAAGATCATGTCAAACACATGCAAACTGGTCTACAAACTTGGGCATGTAGATTAATGGTGCCAAGTATGTTCTATGCAAGCATGTTGTGCACCCCCCGCCCCACACACACACACACACACACACTGGCTCTTCTCGTGCATTCCTTGAATCTCATGAGAAAAAGAAGTAAAGATGAGGAACTATTTTGCAGCTCAATTTCTTGGCTTTAGACGGTACATACCGGCATATGCAGAGGCCCGGAATGTAGACTTGCCTGGCGGGGTGAACTACGCATCTGGTGCAGCTGGAATAAGGGATGAAACTGGCATGAACTTGGTAACACTCTCTCAGTCTCTCTCTCTCTCTCTCTCGATATATATATATATATATATATATATATATGTGTGTGTGTGTGTGTGTGAAAGGTCAAAATTCTGTAAATCATTGTGATTATTATCACTTTTACTGGTGATAAAGCTTTTCGATTATCCGACAATGGTAAGTCATTTCTCTCATTCGCTCTAATGGCTATTTTAGAACAAGTTCAGGTTTGCTTAGTCATTAGTTTTTCTTAAAAACGGACATAAATTGTATATGTACAGGGAGATCGTTTAGCGATGAACCAGCAAGTGGCTAACTTTGCAAGGACGGTGAGGCAGCTGAAGAGGATGTTTAGAGGCAACGACAGCGCTGTGGCCGAGCTGCTGAGCAGGTGCATATTCCATGTGGGGATGGGAAGCAACGATTATCTCAACAATTACTTCATGACAGACACCTACGACACCAGCACCCGCTTCACCCCAAGAACCTACGCTGCTTCCCTCGTTCACGACTACTCCATCCACCTCACCGTACGTTCTCCTTTCTTCTCTTATATATATATATATATATATATATATATATATATATATATATATATATATATATATATATATATATATATATATATATATATATATATATATATATATATCCTATCTGCCTCTACATTTCTATTCATCCTCACTCGTTACTTTTAGTATCACGAGTCTAATTAAATTTATTTGTTCTCAATACAAAAATATTATTACACTCATGCCCTGACAACAACTATCCAATAAGGATGAAAACAACATTGGTGAACAGAATCTAATTTCACACTTATATAACGACAATTACAACTGAGCCTTTTTAACGTGGAGAATAGCCCAATGTTACCATGACACTATAAGGTAGAGATGTTGATGGTGCGGGACAGGGACCGGGACGGAAACAAAATTCCTATCCCTATTCCTGTTTTGGAACCTTGTTCTCATCCCCACGGTGAGATCAAAAACACCCTCATCTCCGTGTCTCATGGGTCTCCCCAGAAACCCTTCAGAAAAAAGAGGAATGTTAAAATATAGGTTGAAGCTCACTTTTACATATGAAATGAAACCTCGTTTATGCAAAAATGCATCTAAATTAGAATATATTTTTACGGATGAAATGTGGAAAATGAGGATGAGTTTACGAATTCAAGCAAGAGGTAACACTTTCTTTTATTTGTTTTCTCTTATAATTTGTTTTATTTTTAGATGAGCTTAATTTTTTAGAATCAATTAGAGGAAGAGTCGTGGCCGGATTCGCAAGGCGGAGATCAGATATCCCCAACCCGCTCCATTCTTTGTCAGAGATTTCCTTGCTCTCCCCATCCTCGTTTCCACTCCCCAAATTCACCCTGTTCGGGGTGAGTCCCCACGAGAGCGGAGGATCCCTCCCATGAAATCCCTAATTTTAGCCCATGATTTCAACCCTTTCCTATATGTTTTCTCTCATTTTCAAATTTTGGTTAGGTTTGATGCCCCATTAAACTTTAATATAGATTCACCACTATAGTTAATGATGCATCAATCTTTTCTTGTCCTATTTAAATAATTAAATGTTACACTAAAAGAAAGTAGAAAACATCTTTCAATACTTGTGGAGTACAGCTGAGACCAGGTGAGACAATCCTCCTTCCATTCAAATTACTTTCCGAATATATCTTGATGTGAATACAAAATTTCTTATGGAAAGATGAAGAAATAACTGGACAAAAATAAGCAAGTCAAAATGAAGTTAGGAGGTGGTTTAATATCTTCAGCATCGCTAAAAAGAAAATAAAGTACTTGAGGCAGTTAAAAGTAAATTCATGGCAAGATACGCTAAAATGGGAAACTCCCTAAAGTTCACCATGGTAGGTTCTGTCATGTTATACATTTATATGTAAGTGTGTGTGTGCGTGCGTGCACATACACGTATATATGTATGTATACCTATATGTATGTAGGTATAAATAGCCATCACGTCCTCGGTATAGATTAAAACAATAAAAAGTTATACAAAGTGGGAAAACACAAGCACTTTTTTAAAAGTTATCTTTTTACTTTCAAATATTTTAATTTGAATCTTTAATCTCTTCTAATCAAGAGATCAAGATTTGGAAGGATGTCGAAAGACCTTAGCACAGACGCGCACTCTACACACACACACACACACACACACACACACACACATATATATATATATATATATATATATATATATATATATATATATATATATGTATATATTGTGTGTGTGTGTGTGCGTGTGCATATGTCGATGGGGCACCCTCCTATTTACGAATCTAAACTGTTCGATAAGATTATATTCATTGGTTAGATGAACATTTGATTCATTATGATAACTAAATTGATGACATTCATATGTACACGCTCGCCTGGGGTTGGCACAGTCACTGTACAATATGGGAGCAAAGAAGTTTGTGGTGACGGGGATCGGGCAAATCGGGTGCATACCATACGAGCTGTCAAGACTGAGTAGGAATGGGAGTGAGTGCGTAGGAAGCATCAACAGGGCGGTCATGATATTCAACAACGGGATGAGGTCGCTGGTTGACCGCTTCAACCGCGGCATGCCTGACGCCTACTTCGTCTTCTTCAACGCCTATATTGCCTTCCAAGACATCCTTGACAACGCTGCCTATTATGGTACCTGCCTTCTCTCTCTCTCCACACACACACACACACACACACACACACATATATATATATATATACATATTATATATAATATGTTCGTTCAACAGCTCAAAATCTTGTAGGTGTTTGACTCGATTTAAGCCAAGATGAACAAGAGCCAAATATGACACGATTAAATGAGTTGGACAGAGCTGCTTGTAATATTAAAAATATAAGTTTAACACATGAATTTCATTATAAAAGTTGATCTTCTAAGTCATGTATCAAACCGTCATGACATTAGTTGGGATAACATGGTCTTATAGCATGAGAATACATACAGAAAAACCTATACATATATATATATATATACATATGTATATAAGACCATGTTATCCCAGACCATGTTATCCCAACTAATGTCATGACGGTTTGATACATGACTATATATATATATATGTATATATATATATATGTATATAGCACTTTGCGAAACAAGCTTGTACTAGCCAAGCTGATTAAACCATATAAAGAGTCCAAAATGTCGGTATGATGGATTAAACCTAATCTATAATACTAAATCCAATTAGCAGGGGTCATGATTTCCTATACCAAAACCAATCAATAGATTTAATATTCAGGAGCTTTTTTTTTTGGTTACTGTAATCAGGATTACATACATATCTCCACGTGTGTATATATACATGTGGTTCATGCTCTGTGCTCAGTGCCATTTCACATGGTTCCACCCTTTCAACTATCGACCCCCTCCCTCCACTACCTTTCATTACTCTTTCATTATCAAAACTTTCCTTCACAAGTGAAGATGACCACTGCCACTATAAAAAAAACATATATATTATGGTCTTAGTGGATAGAAACGTTTTTGACTAGTGATGAATAGTATAAGGTGGTAGAGGGTGGTGGTCAATAGTTGAAGTGATAGAATCACAAGAATGGTGTATTTGAGCATCATGAAACACCCCTCTCTCTCTCTCTATATATGTGTATATATACGCACATATGGATCTTCTTAAAAAATCTGAAAAAAGAGCATAAAATTTGAGAGCTAAGGATAGCAACTTAGGTTTCTGTACAAATCAAACCAAAATCAATCCAACTGGGCTGGGTGGGTTCCACTTCGTGGATTCTTAGATGTTCTGTAGATGTCATCAGTAATGCAAGAAGTTATATTAAATAATAAGTAGGAAGGTCATGCTTTTATATACTAATTCATAACATTCTATGAAATGTGCAGGATTTTCGGTGATAGACAAAGGTTGCTGTGGAGTTGGAAGAAACAACGGCCAGATCACGTGCCTTCCCTTACAGCAGCCTTGCGATGATCGAGAAGGTTACGTATTCTGGGATGCATTCCATCCGACGGAGGCTGCCAATTTGATCCTTGCTACCAAATCTTACACCTCTCAATCTCTCGACGAAGTCTACCCCATCAACCTGCAACAACTTGCACGAGCTTGAGAGAGAGAGAGATTTTAGCTTATCCAATCCAGTGATCACTTTAACAACCCAATTAAGTGATCATGTTGCATCTGACATATTCCTTAATTTGCATTCGGCTGATAAGTTTCCCCTTCCAAAAGAATAAAACAGCACCTACGTTCCATCTCTCTCTCTCTCTATGTGTATGTGAGCGCGTGGACAAAGGCACACGCACACACACATATGTGATTATGAACAAAATTTTAAGTACGATTAAAGGGTTAGGATCCTTCTGTAGAGGTTGAAGGTTAATTGTCAATCCACGACACCATATCTCAAAGAGGAGATAAAAGTTACACATCCTTCTCAATACAATAATGTGTTTCTTCCCGCTTTTGCGTCAGTCCATGGGCTCAGATGTTTGCATTCGGAATCCAGTGACCAGGTTTTTCAACATTACTACCCAAAATTGAACTGGACTGTTTAAAGAATAGCTGTGCTGCAATCGTTGTGCCCCTTGCACAAGGCATTCACAGCCGATGCTCCAAGGTGAACCCTCATCAGCGGCTAAGCTACCCAAGCCATGGAAGAGGGTTATTCATAATCATCTTCTTCATCATAACAACAACATCAGCAACAATAATAACTAGCTATTGCTCAGTTTGGTGAATATGCATCAAGATTATATTCTACCACATGTAAATGTATCACACTGTGCTGTAGGGAAAACAGTGGGGGGAGGAAACTTATGATGGGTAACAGGCGAGTTGAAGAATATGTGAAAATACTACACAGTGCAGTTTATACAAGGATGAAGCAGAGAAATAGGGTTGGTAAATGAGCCGGTTGAACCGAACAGGGGTGTACATGACTTTTGATAAAAACAAACTCTTCTTCATGAGTTTGTTAGCTTATCAGAGCCTGGCCAACCATAAAACCCTAACCTAGTTAAGTGACCTGAACATAAGCTGCAGGTGAAAGTTGGAAAAATTCAACTCTTCACATATAACTTTGAGTAGATAATATAATTGCTTCGCTAAAAAGTATATCAATGGTGCAGATAATTTTCCCTTCACAAGCCTTTTTACTTGTCTTTTATTTTCTTTATATATATATATATATATATATATATATATATATATATATATATATATATATATATATATATGTGTGTGTGTGTGTGTGTGTGTGTGTGTGTATTTGTACCTATGTAGTGTGTTTGTATGTCTTGATAAGTTTCACTTTCTTCTCTTGTTGACGGGGTCATGGTGCTCCACTTCCTACAACACCATCCACCATGTGGTCACTATTTAATTCTGGATAAATGAAAAAGAATCTTTTATTCTAATACGCATGCCCCACTAAAACTATTTATACATATTTCCTTGTCACACTAGAATCTTTCACTTTGAACAAGAAAAGGGGCGCGTCCTCCGCATGTTAAGCTAGGCAAAAGGGATAGTAATGTCAGAAATTCCTGTCAACCGAATTCGACTGTGATCTAATATTATATATATATATATATATATATATATATATATATGAAAACCGGATCTGCCCACCTCTGAATGGCCACTTGTGTCCACCATTATTGTTCAGTTAGATGAGTATAATTTTAAAAAGTTTAAGGATTTTTTTTAGAAAAAATGAAAGCTATATTATTATATACTCATGTTGTCAAAAAATAGTGATCGAACATTGCTCAACAATATCAATAACGAATAAAATTGAATCTAACCCTTTTTATTATTCACACACCTCTTTTTTTCTTAAGTTCTCAAAATACTCTTGATCATTTTAGGTATTTACAAAATTACCTTTCATAGAAAAATCTTGCTTCTTCTCTTACCTCTTACATGAACTAGTATCAGCCTATTTTTTCATCTATTCTTCGTTTCCGCTACCTATTACTCGATTTACTACTATTTTCAGCAAAAAAATAAACCAAAATCTTGTCTTTCTTTTCAAGTCATTTTGTAGAACCAATACCTATCAACAAAACTCAGCTTTGACATTATATATATAACTGGATTTGCCCACCTTTGAATGCCCACATGTGCCCGCCCATTGTCCTTAAGTTACATAGCACAATTTTAAAACTTTAGATTTTAAAAAAAAGAATAATATTATTATATACTCATTTACTATAAAAAAAACTGACCGAACATGAGCAAACATCGTCACTGATCTCTCTTTATATATATATATATATATATATATATATATATATATATATATATATATATATATATATATATATATATATATATATATATATATATATATATAACTGAGTTTCAGTCTAGTCAGACCAGACCTAATTTTAGCCGGATCCCTTCATATCGATCCAGATAAGACTAAAGGTGCCTAAAGACTGAGCTTGACCTATATTTTTCAGGTGGGGTGGCCACCTCACTATAAGCAACGTGTTATCGGACTAGATGCTTACCCCTTCAAAATGGAGCGAGTGGGTGGACTCCTTTTGGGGACTTGTTTATTGTGGGCAGTTCTTTAAGCCCTACAGCTAAAGCGGGCTATGGAAGCAACCCTTTCTTTGGAGCCCCTGGATAACTAGCCACAGTGATCCAGACAAGCCTTTCTTGTTCGTTTCTTGTGGGCAATTAATTTATATGAGGCGTCTTTTCTTTTTCAATCATTACTTTTGCAAAGCTGCTCTCAAAAGGCTTGGCTTGCACTTGGATAACCTGCAGGCATAAAACTTCGAAGCTAGGATCATCGCCCAAAGCGTACACTGGCTTTGTCTTTGGCAAGTACTGCATGATGCTCTTAAAAACAAACCCCAATTTCTAGTGTGACAGCAAAGTCGTTCACGAGGATGGAACACCATTAATGTCGACGTTTTCGAACTGGGATGATAAAATTTACTCCCAGAATTATCAAGTTTTTGGATAATCTTCAATAAAGAAGGAGAAGGTTTTGGTTCTTTAAATGTGTTTTAAGAAAGTATTGTCATATGAAGCAACACCATCGAAATGACACTTTCAGGAATTCAGTGGTAGAACTAGACATTTCGACATCAATAGAAAGCATGGAGTTGCACATTGAAAATGGTTGAAAAAGGTGGTGCTCAAAAGAGCTTCTGCGAAAAATAAAAGAGAAAAAATAATAATTTTTCATGAGTGCAACTGTATGCTGCTTCATGTCCAAAATATGAAACTCAGACTCATTTGAAAAAAGGAAAAAGGTGCAATTTTACCACTCAAGTTTTAAGCTAAGAATATGAATACCCCTAAAGTTAAGTTGGTATCAATCTATCCATTAACTTTACCAATAGGATTTTAATCCCCTTAAACCTAATACATTTATTTCTTTACAGAAATACACTCCATTAATCTCCATCATCTCCTTAACATGACTCACCTTCTCCCTCCCATATGTAGCCACCCACTGTCACTCCTCCCTCACTACAAACAGACCACGTCTCTCTCTCTCTCTCTCTCTCTCTCTCTCTCTCTCTCTCTCTCTCTCTCTCTCTCTCTCTCTCTCTCTCTCTCTCTCTCTCAAGTTTTAACACTGAGGATATTACTTAAGAATAAGCTTACAGTTGATTTTTAATCTTCTCAAGAAACCAAAAGGAAAACACAGAAAACGGAAAAAAATTGATCACCTAAAAGAAAGGATCTTCCTCATAAACTTTGTCAATCTAATAGAATTTTGTTAAATCCAAACAGAAAACTGTTGCTGTTTACGTTGAATAGCATATTCCTTGTCAATTGAGACCGAAAATTACAAGCAAAAAGCATAATGTTGGTCTCTTGCCTTTGATTTGTTTGGCAGCGCGTTCATGGGTTTTAGAGACGCAACGAAAATAGAGTTATATGATGGTTTTCTTAGCGGAAAATTTCCATATGAAGTTATCGTTTCTGAACAAGAACTCTCACGGCCAGACTCCTCAAAGGTAACCACTTTTTGCCTTCTCAAACCGAAAAGTGAAACTAAAATCTGCACGAAAAGAAACCAAGGAGAGAGATCTTCTATGGAAGGAAGGAAAATGTTGAAGGTATTTTAATGAATAATAAAAGGTCTTTTCTCTAATCGTTATTAAAGGGCAGACTTGATGATTTTAGTAGCGTTGAGGGCAATGTTGAGTCTAACATATATATATAATAAGATGTTGCACTATTATAAAATTGTTTGAAGAAATGTAAAAGAAAAACTCTTTCATTTTATGTCTTCAAAATGTAAATAGCGAACATCAAAAATGATATGTCACTCTCTTTCTCTATTACAATAGCGAAGACATGTCACCATTGTAGGCAAGATCATATTTTCTTTTCTTTTTTATATTTTTTTCTCTATTACAATAGTGTGGACATGTATATATGAAAAAGTGAGAGAGAGAGAGAGATTTCAGCTAAACAGTAGCCTACTTAACATCATTAGGGACCGAACCTGGATGAGTGGATTTTGTACTTGTTTTAAACAAAAGAGATAGGTTACAAGCTCCACTGATTGCCGATCGTATCTATGAATGCGTGTGTATGTACATACAAGATTGGAAATTGTAAACAATCAACGTGGTCACGTGTAATGAAGTACGAGTTTAGCTTAAAGAGACCCTATATATGACTGACTATCCGACGTTAAATCTTAGACGTCCACTGTATGCAATTGAATGACTGTCCTTTTGAACGATCCAGGGGCTATGGTTGCATGTGTAGGACCACCATCATCATCATCGTACATGGCTGTGATGTGCGTGTGTGTGAGAGAAAGAGAACCATGATGAGGTGCGGCCCCTAAAAAGCAGCGGTTCATTGTATTCAGATTCATGTTCTGCATAGCCATGATTGGCAAGAATATTTATAAAATAATCCTAGTGGCTATCCTCACAAAGAGAAAAAAACGAGAAAAGGGTGTTTCCGAATAATATTGATTGCTATATCAACCCTCCTTTCAAACCTTTCTCCTGAATTGCGCAGTAAGAGAGAAACGCAGCAAGCAGCAGCCTCAAGCTAGTCTAAACTAGTGGAAGGCTGTCTGCGAAGACACCCCAACTATGGCTCGCGGCAAGGTGCAACTAAGAAGAATCGAGAACCCAGTTCACCGCCAAGTGACCTTTTGCAAGCGCAGGGCTGGGCTTCTCAAGAAAGCCAAGGAGCTCTCTGTGCTTTGTGATGCTGATGTTGGTCTCATCGTCTTCTCCACACACGGGAAGCTTTATGAGCTCGCTACCAAGGGGTTAGTTTTGATGTACTTTTCTCGGTCCTTAACCATATTCTGTAGAGCAATTACTGTATATTATATACTTAAGTCTCACCAACTTCACAAAATCATATCTCTTTGTTATTCTATGTGGCAATTCTAGTGGTGTGTAGCTTGGTTTCTCACAAATGCAAAGAATTTGTGCCACGAATTGACTGCTAACATCCAACCTTGTTATTTTGATGGACATTTTACTGTAGACGATATTTCAGGAGCACCAAGTTCATAGAATCATCCCTTATTTCGTTGAGAATTTGCAGCAAATTTGATCAACAACCAACCCCTTAATATCCACAGCACACACACATATGTATCTGATCTTCTAACTTGCTATGTACTTAGAAGATATAATTAGGAGTGACAAGTTCATAAAAACGACGCATTCTGTTATTATTCAAGTTATGTTTACAAATTTTTGAATCATGATAGGACTATGAAAGGGTTGATTGAGAGGTACATGAAGTCAATCCTTGGAGTACATGGTGAGGAAGGTGAAGGAAATGCTTCCCAGGTATGTGCTGGTTGCACGGTTACATTAGTTTGTATAATTTAATTGGAGACTCTTTAAAGTGCATTTCCTTTTTTTGTTTAAAACGGGTATCCAAAAGCCGGAGGACCTTGACTAATCTGGTTCAAGCTTGGTCAGCCCGCTGTGGGGTAAAGCTTTCCCTAATGCTGGTTTTATCCATTCACACGACTTGAACTCGTTTGTAAAGAGTATAAAGGTAGGGATGACAATGGGTCGGGTCGGGGATGGATACACCTATTATGGGTTTCGTTCTCTTTTCTCCAGCAGTATAAAGGTAGGGATGACAATGGGACGGGTTGGGGATGGATACACCTATTATAGGTTTCGTTCTCTTTTCCCCAGTATGTAACATGGTGGGTATAGGTAAAAACGGGGCATACATATGTGCTTATATTATATATATGTGTGTGTCATCAAGTCGGTCACCTTTTTCTCATGCCCAAACCTAAACCTGGTCAGGTCGGGTTGGGTCCGGTGAGGTCAATATTGCCGCCTAAGGAGACTACTATGTTGTCAATGCCCTCTATACCAGGGGAAGAACTGTGATCATACAATGATTTTCTATTACCAATTTCTTTTGTGGAAGAAGGAGAACAGCGGATTAACTATATCATTTGTCGGCTGTGATGATTAATCCGGTTTATCAAGTTTTATATTAGGCTAGTCTTGAACTTAACACTCGTACCACAAGTAATCAATCTTTACAGATTTTAAATTAGGAACTAATTATAACAGCATTTCAATCCAATAAGTTCATGTACTAAAGCCAACATGACTTGGTTTTCTGTGAAGCAATGTAACCTTTCACTCATCGCGAACTGACTATGGTTGTGTACTCAGGTTCTTTGGGCGGGATCACCTGATAACTTCCGTGTTAAGTTTGGGACTTTTGTTAGTCGAGACAGCCCCTTAGATCTTTTGCTAAGTTACCCTCAATTGAATTCTAGTGTGTACGAGGGACACAGCGTTCTTTCTATGATCAATAAAGTAATTTTTGCTTCTGTTCAAGTGATATGCTTACTTCTTACAAACTCTTGTGAACTCCGAACTAACGTTCATGCTTCCATGACCACATAGGTTGGCCTATGACGGGTTCGGCTAGGCGCTGGTCACATGCCAAGTCTTATAAATAGGTTATGAAATATTGTCTGGTTTGAGAAAGATGACGCTCATTCTGAATATGATTTGTTGCTGTAGGAGTCGAACCAGCACATACCCATCATGAAGCAAGAAATAAAGCTACTGCAGAAGGGTCTGAGGTAAATTTCATTTAAAGAGTTTGCATGTTATTCAAAATCATAGAGAGAGAGAGAGAGAGAGTTCTATAACTTAATGGCAACAGAAGGCCAAAATCAAAACCATGCAATTTCACACACTTTTATGGTTGTCTGGAAACCAACTTAAAATTAAAAAAAGTGTGTTTACAGTTATGTGTTCGGAGGGGGAACAGGAAACATGACATTCGAGGAGTTGCATTTGTTGGAAAGGCATCTTGAGCTATGGATTTGTCACGTACGCTCAGCCAAGGTCCTAATTATGCTTCTTCTCCTATGTAATACAGAATGATTATTCAAATTTCATGTTCATCATGGTGCTTTCTCTCTTTCTTTCTCCTGTTTCAGAATGACATCATGTTTCAAGAGATACAACTGCTTAAAAACCAGGTACTTACGCTTACTCTTCACATATTTCTGTCTTTGGGATTTCTGTAATTAGAGTATCAGTTAGTTTCGCGTGGAAAAAATTTCACTAGCTCACTTCAAACCTAAGTCAAATAAAAGCTTCTACCAGGGTGTAGTGTCTGTGTCGAACTGTCAAACACGACACCCATACTTCTTCCATGTTGGGCTAAATATTTTAAACCTTAAATACTTCTTAGTGCTTTCTCACTAAGTCACTTCATAAACACTGTTCAATTATTAAAACATACGAAAATGGTAAATGGGTTGATTAACATACTACCATCTCCTTCATTTATTTGATGGTCGTCAATATATTGATATTTATCATACATGAATAATATTTATATATGAATTAAACATATCTCATACACCCATGACTTACGAAACTTGTTCACCTGCACCTTCCTTGATTAAGGGAAACAAGTGTTGAACCAACCAAGAGTCGGTCCCTTATTTGCTCCACTGCGACAGAAGCTAAAACTCGTAACATATGCAGTGTTTCCGAAAGAAATTGTCAAGTAAACAAGGCAAAGGAAACGAAGGGAGTGTAAGATTGTCATGATAATCAACTGCTAGTCATGGATTCTGGTTGAGGTTCTATCTCTGTGATCTAGAAAAAGAGACACCGCACAGATAACAAAAGAGAGCTTTATCTGTCAGCAACACCTATAGTTTTTGGTCCTGCCTTCATATTCTGCGATTTTCTAATAAAAAGGATCCAAAAGTAGAACGTACTAAAGCTACCACTAAAGCCATGTGATGATAAAGAAACTTAATGGAACTCCAACCTGCTGTGTAAATGCCTTTAATGATGCAAAGAAGAAGCTGAGAGTTCACAAAAGGAGGTTGAATTCCCAATCCACTAAGGACATCATCATGGCCCTCCTTTAGATGTATGGAAATGAACCAACAAAGAGTCGATCGGTCCCTTTTCTTTGTAATTATCTCATTCGATGTCTTCGGGGATAGTATATGAAAGAGGTATGGAAAGACATTACTAGGGTTACAAACACATTAGGGTTACAGAGTCTTTGAAGTCATGGAGATTGTCTGCCGATATTCTTCATCATAGGAAATCTTCTTTCTGGCGTTACCAACGGAGCAGACATATCTGGCTGAACCACATATATCTTTTGTTGATTTGTTCTTTTCTTTATTTTGCATTTTTTGCTAATAAATTCTGCGTGCCTTCCGAGAGCCGAGAGGCCAAACAAAGAAAGAGAAAGACGTAGTAGAACTATTAGAAATGTTTCTTTGTCATCAGCCAAATCTTTTATCAATTTAGCATAATAATATCTTGTGGCATTGATGACATTAATCAGAAAGTGATATTTGTCTTGTTTTTGAAGGAGGACATACTGAAAGCAGCAAATGACTTTCTTCAAGGGAAGGTACGATAACGTTCTCTATGGATTAAACCAAATTAGGCAGCATTGCCTAAGATAAATGCTCCTCATGATAGTGGTCCTAAATGAGTCAAATTGTGAGCAATTAGATTAGTTTGTATCGAAATTACTTGAACTGGACGCGAAAAGAGCAACAGCTCACCTGGATGTGTTTTGCAGTTGGAGGAAGCAGTCTTCTATGATATGCCCCAGATGCTAGAAGGACTTCCATATCCACTAACTATAGATGACAAAATTTTCCAAGTGTAATGAATCTAACCGACATAAGTGGACCTGACTATCTTATTTTGCATGTGTGCTGTAATAGCATTGTGAGACTGATCCTAATAATAATTTGGCTCTGTATATGCACTTCTTGTGAATCGTGATTTCTCTCTCTCTCTCTCTCATGCTGTCAGAGGCCCTGACAAGTTGGATTTGTTAGGTTGAACCTATCAATTCACCGCGAAAACAAGTGCCAAACACCCAGATTTTCCAACTCAACAATAATAACTTCTGTCAAAATGGATGCAATCAAATATAAAAATAATAAAGAAAAATGACACACATTTATCGTGAAAACTCTTTAAAAAGAGAGAAAAACCACGAGACTATAGATAACTAAAAAACCCACTATATAAAGAAAATAGGAATAAGCAAGCGCTTTATAAGGGAGATACGGTAATGATAATAAAAAAGTATAAAAAACCTGAACTCTGTTGAAATATAACCAAGACATCACAGTATAAAGTTGAAGAAGATCTTAGCCAATACGGATTACAACATAGGCTAAACATGAAATCACTGGAAAAAAATCCACAATTGAAATCCGGTCTTCAAGAAATGATGCTCGCACTCCTCTTGAATCTCTCCAAAAGAAACAACACTCTCTTCTTCTTCCGCTCACCCCCATTTCTCTCTCTCAATAGGTGACTACTCTTCAACATAAAAAGATGTTAGGGCTTCGGCCCTGTTTGTGCAATGGAGAAAATAACCCAAAACCGGGTCTTTCATCATGCCCATATGCACCATTTTGTGCGTTTAATATACAGGCCCTTGGTTGAATACGAAAGGGCAATATTGCTCATCAAACTCCTCCTCCAACTAAAGGTGACCACAATCTTCACTTCAAAGAAGAATAGGCAAACTTCATTCCTGTCAACTTTCTGCAAAACTCATGTTTTTCAATGGTAACAACTTTTATGAACATATCTAAAGGATTATCATGAGTATACACCTTCTCAACTTATAGCAATTTTTCTTCTATAAATAATCTAACCTAATGATATATTCTATTCATGGGCTTCGTCTTCAAGTGAAAATTAGAGACACATAACATAGACTAGACAAATAACATAACCTAATGATATACTTGTTTCGATAGTCAATAAAAAGTTTATACTGTCAAGAAACAGTTTCCCCAACAAAGGTAAATAAGTAACCTAACTTGCAATCATCAAGATCACTTCACAAATTTGAATAAGTATAGTACACAAGTTCTGCTTTTTTTATGTAGGCTGAATCTTAAATCAGTCGTATCTTTTAAATATCTCAATATTCACTTTATTGCATTTTAATGTTCCTTCCCATGATTAGATAAAAATCTACCAACCATACCAACTACTACATGTGGTATATATGATCTAATACAAACTATAAGATAAATGAAAGGAGATTGTTATTTGCATACTCCTTTTACTATTTACACACCTTTTTTCAAAAATATCCTTCATGTAAATACTCTCCTCCCACACCCAATTCCAGCATTTGTCTCTCCTCTCCTACCCATTCTCTCTCCTCTCTCACCCAATTCTAATAAGGGTCTATCTCGTCAGATCTCTTTGCTGTGACAATGACGGTTCATTTAACATTGTTGCTTTCTTCATAGCTGAACAATGCATATTCTTACAAATTTCGTCGAAGAAAAAGAAAAAAAATGCAGCCTAGATGTGTTTTTCTCGTCGGGAACTTAAACTAGTTTTTTATTTTGATTCCTCCAAAAAATAAAATCAATACATCAAATAAATAATAAAAAATATATCAAATCAATGAAATACTCCAACAAACTGCTAAAGCCCTCTTTGAATCAGTTGCTTCTCCCTTTCTCTTCTTTTCCTTTTGTTTTCATTTTCTTTCTTTTTCGATTGGAGTCAAAGCACTATGAGACAATGGATGGTTTAATATTGTGTATTACATCAAGCTTCAAGTCGTGGTCATCGGAAAAATAGTACGGCAGTATCAATGATAAGAGGAAACCGGCCAAGGGAGGAAGAGAGAGAAAGAAATTTGCATACCTCAAGGGTATCAAGGTAATTTTGGGTTTTAGCCAGAAAAGGTGTGTGGATAGTAAAAAGAGTGTGTGCTTATAAATTAAATTGTTCACCATTAAAGAGTAAGGAACCATAGTCATCTCTTTCATGAAAGGACATTGATGCAAGCTTAATTTAAAATACTTTATAAAAAAAGTATTAACCACCTTAGCATTATCGATGTTATCTGTCAAGTACTTATGAATATAATGCTTAAAATCTTCATAATTGACCCCGAGTCCTTCGTACAGGCTCAATTGCTTCAAGAGATTCTTACTCCCAATATCAACCTCAATCTCTCTCTCTGTCTCTCTCTCTGCCTCTCTCTCTCTCAATAGGCGGCTACTCTTCAACGTAAGAAGCAGTTAGGGCTTCGGCCCTGTTGTGCAATAAAAAAAAACGATCCAAAACCGGGTCTTTCTTCATGGCCCACATGCACCATTTTGTGCGTTTAATATATGGGCACTTAGGTGGATATGAAAGGGCAATATGGCCCATCAGGATTGATTGACAGGAAAAAGCTTGATCACGCTTCTTGAATTTGATACTTCCTTCGTCGGTAACTTGATTGATAACTTGAGAATGGAGATCTTAATCCTATAAACCACCCGAAAGTCTGACATAACCGATTGAAGTACCCAAAAATCTTCTAGAAAAAGATGGCTAGCATAACAGAAATCGAGTACAATGAGAATTTTACTGACTTTGATGATCGCTATTTCAGTTGTCAAAATTTTACTGGCTAGCATAAAAGAAACCAACTGCAGCGCCTAGTATCCATCGTTTACGGCAAATTAATATGAAGAAAATACATCTTCATTCTTTTCGCAAGGCAGACACTGGGAACAAGGAAGCATAAGAACCAGCCCAAGGTTCTGCAGTTGATTGGCTTTCATTGGTCACAGAAGCCAGCAACTGGTCACTGATGTAAACTGTCATGACGGGTGTATCTCCCAATGCGGATGCAACTTCCTTGTGTGGCCCTCTGAGAGGGAGAGAGAGATCTAGTTACCCAGTGACGTGAATGAGTAATCCCTGAATGATGAACGCAAGATAATATTGGTTGCATTAGTTATGAGGATAAGACACTTCGGGTGTAGCGCCAATGAAGCTACGACCTGAGGGGCATGTTCTTGAACTTAATCCATTGTTAGTTCTGAATCTCCATCATAGATGCTAGTTCTACTCGCTTGTCATTGGTGACAGAGAAGCAGTCTATTAACTGCCTAAAAAAAAAATCATGTGTTTGATACCAGATGAAGTTCTCTTTCAGAAAACTGAGCAACTTTCACAATGGCATAGAACTTCAACTTCTTGTAGATGTCTTGGTCTCCTGAAGTCCATGATCCCTTTCATATGACAAGTTTTACAATATTGCCACCCTTTGAATATGATCAATGGCGGCTCTTAGTCTAACAATGGACAGTATCATGCAGGCCAAACTGGTTCTCTGTCTTTAGCCACCTTGGAAGATAATGCTTGTACCCACCCTCGGCATGAAATCTTTTAGGATTTACATGATGGGGATGCTTCACAATCGATGTACTGTTAGTGGGAAGCCTACAAAAGCACTGCTGTGATTATTTAACTAAACTCTGTGGTGCAGCATATTGAATATCTAGAATAATATTACTTTGGAGGTGTTTGAGCCGTGTGGCATCTAACTTTATCAACAATTAGCTAAAGTTCATCAGTAAAGGGTTCTATTTATGACGGTTTGATTATCTGAATGCAAGTTGAGGTCTGAAGCGAAATTTAGTTACCATCTATGACTTTAAAATTTGGGGCCCAAAGTTATTTTGAGTCTAAAACTTCGGGGCCTAAGGCAGTTTCCTTACCAGCCTTACACCACGAACCTCCCTTGATGAAACCAATAAGCAGAAGGAACTATTAGTTGTATTTAATTAATTGGTTCTATCAGATGTTTCTGATCTAAAATTGATCATCAATACTCAAACTCGATAAAAAGATTGACCATTTTCTGGAGATGGTGAGCCAACTTGGTTATCTAAAATTTGGGGATTTGATGTGAATGCGCCTGTGACATTATTTGTGTCCTCAATCTTTTCTGTTCAAATTAATAAACTCTATACTACATCCTTTTCTGGTTGGAATGTAAGGCAGCAAGTTGATGCAATCTTGCTGTATTTGTCTCTAGGGAGGAGGATAAATTCATTGCTGCATGCTCTTATTGGCAACTAGAATCTTCAGACCATTTTTTACTATTCCGCATCGACGCATCCATTTCGTTCATTAATATTGCGAACAAAGGAACGGGAATTCTGCAGGAGATTGTAAGCTAAGGATTCCTCCGTAGCGTGTGCTTCACTCCGACCTTCCCATTTCCATCCGAAATGAAACGCTTTTGAAGACTTTAACTTACATCTCCTGCAGAGTTCTTTTACTGAATTTTCTTTAAACTTTTTAGGTTTCTAGCTAGGTTGCTATCTTTTGCTCCTTTAGGAAGGAGCATATAAATCTTGTTAGGCCGAATACATCTGCAGGAGCTGAAACATCGAGTAACTTTGATGCATTTGTTTCGAAGAAAGTGCAAGAAACGCATCAGAATTGCACGGAGGTTTGTGCCAAAAGGGCCATCCTACCATTAACATATAAGAGGTTAGACCTCTTCACTTAGTACCCTTACCTAACAAGGAACTTTATTAGAGCATTATGCAATATGAAGTCTAGGCTTGAACTGATTCTAGGAATGGATAATCGGTGTACCCAACAACTGGGTCCGATATATAGAAGGTTGATCTGTTGTATTTGTTGAGAGGTGCATCAAGCTCAAATCTCTTAGGCAAGTCTGGGTTGGCCAAGAAATGTCTACCAAAAGCAACTAAATCTGTATATTCTTCAGCGATGGCTTTGTTTCCGTCTTTCTTGGTGTATCCTCCAGCAGCAATGAAAGTTCCTCCAAAGGCTTTCCTCAACGGAAGCAAATTGTGTGGGGTTTCCACTCTTTCACCAACAGTAACCATTCTTGGTTCCACTAAATGTGCATAGAGGATTTGATACTTGTTTAATGCTTCAATCATGTAAAGCCCAAGAGCTTCCGGATTTGAGTCACCAGATTCTGCATAGTCTGCGAAAGGTGAAAGCCTTATTCCAACCTTATCTGCTCCAATTTCTTGGCAAACTTCTTCAACTACTTCCAATACAAAGCGACAACGGTTCTCCAAACTGCCTCCATACTCATCTGTTCGGTCATTCACACCGTCTTTCATGAACTGTTCAAGTAGATAACCATGGGCACCATGGATCTCAACCCCATCAAACCCTGCATTTCTTTATTCTGTTAATCATCAGTATAAGTTTCGTACGAACATATGGATAGACACATACACAGACATCTAGCGGTAAACCAGTTCAAATATCTAACAAGTTTCGAAAACACATGCTGGTATTTGAAGTTTAAAAAGGCCTTTATTTTGGAGGAAAGAAAATTTCTTTAATTTTGCTTTCATGAAGAGAACATCTTCTTTTGAGTTTAACCTCAAAAAGTTCTAAATATTCCACCCCTTTAAAGGGCATTCAGTCATTTCGAAAAGTTAAATGTAAACGCTGGATTTCTCATAGCTTAAAATTTTTGAACTGATAGAATTATACATATAGTATTCTATATTATACGTATAAGGACCAAATTTCAGAACTCAAGGACTGATTATAAATTTCCATTAGCACTACCAGAAGAGTGAACAATAAAAGCAGAAAAGATGTCTTAGTTGGCTTACCAGCCTCAATAGCGTTCCTGGCAGCTAGTCTGAAATGATGAACAATTTCAGGGATTTCTTCTGTCTTTAATCGGCGAGGTGTAGAAAACTCTGCAACGTCGACTTGGTTGCTTCGTAGTTTGGGTTTCAATGGCTTGTCTGTAGATGATATTGGAGCTTGCCCATTCGGTTGGAAGCCTGTGCAACAGAAACAATTTTAGAAGTCTACTGTGAAAGGACAATGTGCCCAGTTAAGAAAAGAAAAAACTAGAACAAAATTATGCACATTATCAGCCTAAAAACAAGTTGGTCGATGCATTAAATTTCTGTTCAACTTTGATCAAATCAAACTATCCAATCATCCCATGTGGTCGCAAGACATACTGACAACCAGCATTGGCTAATCTTTGAAAGGGATACTCATCCGAGAAACCATTATTCAAACTATTTTTCTGTCCACAATAATCACTGAATGCATAAAACTAGTTCCCGAGTAGATGAAGAACAAAATATCTTTTGTTTGGAGAGAGAGAGAGAGAGACCATAATTAGAAACTCTTCCCACATGCCATATCTGGCAAAAGAAAATCCCACCCTTCTCATGAACAGCATTAACAATCGGCTTCCATGCCTCTACTTGCTCCTTAGTCCAAATTCCGGGCGTATCAGGGTACCTTTTGCCAAGCATCAATGGTGTATCAGAAACTAAAGAAATCAAAAAAATGGAGCAAAAAGAGGGAGCAGCAAAGTCTTGAAGTTTCTACCCTTGAGCAGTATCTGAGACCCCTGTGGCTTCACTTATAAGAAGGCCACCCTTCGTGGTTCTCTGGGAGTAATATAAGATTGCATGAGGCTGGGGCACATTTCCATAAGATCTTTGCCTGGTCAGCGGTGCTAATACCACCCTGAAATTTATCAACATATATGTGATCGTCTTGCTCATGTAGTCCACATTGCGTCATTTCTCATTTCGAAACACAAAAAATGCATTTACTTTTTTTTAAACAGTTTCATACAAATGACAAATGTTTCAAGCGAATGAGCAAAGCTCTACTCTACCCTATAGTAAGGGTTAGGATGCTAGCAACAATGTCATCTGTAACTGCTTACAACTCTAAAGGCTTTCTAGCTAGTCAACCCTCAGTTCCTAACTACATGGGAAAGGGTAATAAATGCCTATATTATGGCAAATGTATGTATGATGATGCGGGGTTTTCAATGTTGAAGACAAGAACTAGCCTTCTAAGAATAGTTTATTTAACTAATCAGAAAACCAGGGAACTGTATTTTCCCTTTTCAATTCTCACTTGGTAGCCGAAGGTAAGATCTCCAACAGACTAGTACTTTTGGGGCAAAAAGTAACAAGAAACAACAACAACAACAACTAAGCCTTTTCCCATACTAGACAGGGTCGGCTACATGGATTATTTGTTTCCATTGAGTCTTATCATGTGCCATGTTAGCAGTTAACTCACAATAAGCTAGATCATTCTTTATTATTTTTTTCCAACACTTTTGTGATCGTCCTCTACCTTTTTTAATACTTTCAAAATTTAGTTTTTCATGCCTTCTTAAAGGTTCTTTTGATCTTCTTTCTATATGTCCAAACCATCTTAAACGATATTCTCTCAATTTATCCTCTATTGGTGCCGCTCTTAATTCGTTTATAATAACCTCATTATGTATACGGTCTTTTCTTGTATAACCACTCATCCATCTCAACATCTTCATTTCTGTCACAACATCTTTTGTACATGTTGATGATTAACTGCCCAACACTCATAACCATAAAACATGAGAGGTCTAATTGTTGCTCTATAATATTTATCTTTTAACTTTAATGATATCTTCTTATCACAAAGAATACATGATATTCCTCTTCATTTTAACTAACCAACATTAATTCTATGCGTAACATCTCCATCAATTCTTTCATCACTCTGAAAAATTCACCCTAGGTATTTAAAACTTTTCTTTTAAGGGATGCAATGTGTACCGATTTTAATTTCTATGTCCTCTTAAGTAACGAAATGATCAAACTTGCATTCCATATGTTTTGTCTTTGTTCTACTAAGTCGAAAGCCTTTACTTTCAAATGTTTCTCTCCATAGTTCCAATTTTCTATTAACTTTTTCCTTAGACTCTTCCACTAACACAATGTCATCTGCAAATAACATACACCAAGGTACTTTATCTTGAATATGTTTTATTAACTCATCAATCACCATTATAAATAAGTATTGACTTAAAGTTGATCCTTGATATAACCCAATATTAACTTTAAAGAAGTCTGTCATTCCTTTATGATATGTTTTTGCACCATCGTACATGTCTCTTATAAGGTTTATGTATGTCAATGGGATACCTATTTTTTCTAAAATTCTCCAAAGAACCTCTTTTGATACCCTATCGTAAGCTTTTTCTAGATCAATAAATATCATGTGAAGGTCTTTCTTTTTTGCTCTAAAATGTTCCATAAGACGTCTCAAAAGGTGAATCGCTTCAACAGTAGATCTACCTAGCATGAATCCAAATTGGTTCTATGTTGTACTTGATACTTGTCTTAACCTATGTTCGATAATTCTTTCCCACAATTTCATAGTATGCCTTATTAACTTTATACCCCGATAATTCACACAATTTTGAATGTCTCCCTTGTTCTTGTATATGGGTATAAGTGTACTTGCTCTCCATTCTTCGGGCATCTTTTGGTTTCTCCATATTTCATTAAATAGTCTTGTCAGCCAAATGATTCCTGTTTCTCTTAGAATTTTCTAAACTTCTATAGGAATATTGTGTGGTCCTATCGATTTACCACCCTTCATATGTTTAAGAGCCTCTTTGACTTCCTTCTTTTGAATACGTCGATAAAAATTATGGTTTATATACTTTTCTGATTTGACTAGCTCTCGTAAGTTAATACCAACATCTTTATTTTCATTAAAAAGCTTATAAAAATAATTTTTTCATCTATTTTTTTTATCATGTGCCACTATAATTTTCTCATCATCGTCTTTGATGCATCTAACAAAATTAAGATCTTTAGTTTTCTTATATCCATCTCTAGCCTTAGCTATCCTAAAAATATCTCTTTCACCCTCCTTTGAGTTGAGTTTTTTATATAAATTCTTCCAAATTTTAGCTTTTGCTTCCCTGACGGCCTTTTTCGCTTCTTTCTTTGCTTTTTTATAAGCCTCTAAAGTTTCACTAGTTTTCTTAGCATAATGTAATTTGTAACATATCCTCTTTGCTTTAATTTATTTTGCACTACTTCACTCCACTACCAAACTTCTTTTTGTGCTGGTACACCTCCCTTAGATTCACCTAACACATCTTTTGCCACTTTCTCAATATGTATAGCCATATTGTTCCACATATCACAAGGTGTACCAACATAATTTCAAGCATCTCCTTGAAAGACTTTTTGTTTAAATATACCTTCTTTCTTGCTTTTGAGATTCCACCATTTAGTCTAAATAGCTCGATGTACTCTTTTCTTCTTTGTCAACTTTTTTACCTATAAATCTATAACTAAAAGTTGATGTTGGGTGGTTAAGCTTTTTCCTGAAATTACCTTGTAATTTTTATAACACGTTCTATCTTTTTTTTCTACAAATAAAATAATCAAATTGTGTTTGTGATAAACCACTCTTATAAGTAATTAAATGTTCATCTCGTTTTTTGAAGATTGTATTGACTATAAAGAGATCAAATGCCATAGCAAAATTTAAAATCTCCCTACCTTCCTCATTTATATCCCCAAAACCAAAGTTTCCATGAATACCTTGATATCCTGATGCCTCTTTACCAACATGTCCATTTAAGTCTCCTCCTAAACAAATCATCTCCCTTTGTGGAATCTTTTGAATCACCTTATCTAACTCTTCCCAAAAAGCTATCTTTATACTACCTTCTAGTCCTACTTAGGGTGCGTAAGCACAAACTATATTCAAAACCTCTGCTCCTAAAACTAATTTCAACGTCATGATTTGGTCACCATATCGTTGTATGTCTACTACACTATCCTTTAAATCTTTATTTATGATAATACCAACTCCATTTTTAGCCTTTTCTTTACCTTAGTACCATAATTTAAAACTTGTATCCTTTATCTCCTTTGCTTTTTCTCACCCATTTTGTCTCTTGTAAACATAAAATATGAATCTTTCTCCGAATCATAGTATCTACCACCTCCATTAGCTTACCGGATAATATTCCGATATTCCAAGAACCAATATGAATCTTATTATCTAGGACTAGCTTCCTTACCCCCCACATCCGTCCATAATCAAAATGCGGAGACCCTCTCTGCAAATTATTCACTACATTCGGGCGGCAATGTAGCGGGACTAATTTCCTTATCCACACCCGTTCATGATGTGGGAACCCTCTCTGCAATTGATTTACTTCATTCAGGCGAAAATGTAGTGGCCCTTGCTTACTTATTACTGCATTCGGGCTCTGCAGCACATCGCTAGGCGAGGACGCCTCAAAGCAATGCTCATAATTTTTGTAATCCATGTTATTAAATCCGACGAAGTTTTATGCTGGCTGTCAGAAGCCTAACACAACCCTCCTCCTTTATCCAGGCTTGAGACCGGCAATGCAAGGGTGATCCCTTACATGGGCAGAGTTTGTTATGAAGAGATCAAATATCATAGCAAAATTTAAAATCTCCCTACCTTCCTCATTTATATCCCCAAAACCAAAGTTTTCATGAATACCTTGATATCCTAATGCCTCTTTACCGACATGTCTATTTAAGTCTCCTCCTAAACAAATCATCTTCCTTTTTGGAATTCTTTGAATCACCTTATCTAACTCCTCCCAAAAAGTTGTTTTTATATTAACTTCTAGTCCTACTTAGGGAGCGTAAGTACAAACTATATTCAAAATCTTTGCTCCTCACACTAATTTTTATGTCATGATTCGGTCACCATATTGTTGTATGTCTACTACACTATCCTTTAAATCTTTATTTATGATAATATCAACTCCGTTTTGAGCATTTTCCTTACCTGAGTACCATAATTTAAAACATGTATCCTCAATCTCCTTTACTTTTTCTCCAACCCACTTTGTCTCTTGTAAACATAGGATATGAATCTTTCTCTGAATCATAGTATCTACCACCTCCATTAGCTTACTGGATAATGTTCTGATATTCGAAGAACCAATACGAATCTTATTATCTAGGACTAGCTTCCTTACTTCTCGCATTTGTCCATATTGAAAATGCGAACACCCTCTCTGTAATTTATTCACTATATTCGGGCGGCAATGTAGTGGGACTAACTTCTTTACCCACACTCGTCCATGATGTAGGAACCCTCTCTACAATTGATTCAGTACGTTCGGGCGAAAATGTAGTAACCCTTGCTTACTTTTCACTTCATTTGGGCTCTGTAGCGCATCGCTAAGAGGCAACGCCCCAATGCAATGCTTATAATTTGTGTAATCCATGGCATAAAAATTCAACAAAGTTTTACGCTGACTGTCAGAAGCCTAACGCAACCCTCCTCCTTTATCCGGGCTTGGGACCAGCCATGCAAGGATAATCCCTTACATGAGCGGAGTGAGAAATTAGAAAATTATATGATGCGTGCCATAAAGCACCTATTAAGGGATCTGCAACACTCTTTAAGAAGAGATTTTCATTCCAGCCCCCTCCCTCCTCTCGAACCCTACAAGTTTTTTTATCCATGTTTATTTCAAACATCTTCCTACTCTGAATCCTCAAACCATGGTTTCAATTTTTTTCCTCCGATTTGCTTGGTTGGACGCGTAAATCATAAAATACATTATCCATGAAGGCCTGAATTCAAGCCTTGGGTAAATTATCACTTGATCCAATCCTACAAAGTTTGACATCCTCTGTCCCAAACAAAATTCAAATATCAAGGCCCAATAGTTAGTTCCAAACAGTTGTTTGGAGAGCTTTCCAAAGTAACAGGGAAGCTTATCTAAAATGTTAACTATGCATTTATGTTAAACGTTGATGCCTAAGTGGGAAATCAAAAAATTATTTGATGCGTGCCATAAAGTACCTATTAAGGGATAACACTCTTTAAGAAGAGATTTTCATTCCAGCCCCCTCCCTCCTCTCGAACCCTACAAGTTTTTTTGTCCATGTTTGTTCCAAACATCTTCGTACTCCGAATTCTCAAACCAAGGTTTCAATTTTTTTCCTCAGATTTGCTTGGCCGGATGAGTAAATCATAAAATACATTATTCATGAAGGGCTGAATTCAAGCCTTGGGTAAATTATCACTTGATCCAATCCTACAAAGTTTGACATCCTCTTTCACAAACAAAATTTAAATATCAAGGCCCAGTAGTTAGTTCTCGTTCTGTTGTTTGGAGAGGTTTCCAAAGTTAGTGTAAGCATGGAAGTGGACGTGAGAAGCTGGGGATGCTGATAGCTACAAAAGAGGCTGAGGAAGCCCAAGGGGTAATTATCTAAGATAAATCACTATTGCAACTAAACACAGTCTATCCTAAGCCAACTATCGGGGAAAGGGATTGGTTCAATGCATAGTATAGAACTCATAAAAGAAAACGCAAGTGGTAATGTTGTAGAGCTCATGTATTTAAAATCTCTCACTTCCTTCACAAAACGCTGCCTTAACAGGTTAAGCTTGACCCCTATAGATGCATAAACTGTTTGCTTTTGTTTTGATTTGAAACACTAAAAATTATAAATCACTGCCTCTAGTTTTCTGATTTTCGAAGTTCAAGATTCATCCAAAATGAGCATTAACTTCCCAAATGAAACTAAGAATCACAACTTCATTCAATCCTTTAGTTTCAAATATCACGAGAAGAGGGATCGATTAATCTGAAATCCTTCAAGACACCCAACTATCACAAAGCAAACATACTTCATTCAAGTTTCACATGCTACATCTGCATAACAGATAAACTGCAAATATGGCCCCCCAAAAGAATCTATGTCATCTCTAATCCCTGCAATCACATGGTTCCCGAAGAATACTTCATATGTCACCACCCACCACAAGACCCTACCTTTACCCTGCTATATAGTAATAGTATGATCAGGCTGACAAGGGTAGTTGTGCTGGGACTTGCCTAGCATAGTGATAAGAGAGTAGAGAAAGCGTACAGTGTAGACGAAGAGAATCACCTTATTCAATTCCAACAAGAAGTATAAGACTCATATTCAGGGACAGCAAAACAAGAACACCCACCCTCAACAGATAGATGGATTTACAAAAAGCCAATGAGGCAGATGGTCATTATTCCTTCCTCCCTACCCCAAAAAAGCAAAAAAGAAAAGAAAACCATCCAGGAAAAGAAAAGGTAAAAATAACTGCTCGAATTTACAACTCTGACCTGTGAGAGAGTGAGAATCGCCCCATCTGGTGAGGAGTCATGAGCGGTTGTGGTGCTGCGGCCATTCTCTCTTTCTCTCTCTCTCTCTCTCTCTCTCTCTCTCTCTCAACACACACAAAGCAGAGGTGCTGTTACGGTGGGCACTGAACTGTATTTATATGTAATAGTTCTGGTAATCGGACGCTTATGTTGCAAAAATATCGATACGAAAGGTACACCTTTTGGAATGCGCGGCCACGCTTAAGGATATTGTGGTCTTTTGGAAATAAGGCAATGTAGGGGTCAAACATGGCGTTCTTTGCTTTATGCCCAAGGAAATGAGCATATGGCGTTTGGGAAACACGTAACTTGACAGTAATATGTTGAAACCTCGAGGATGATCATCTTCGCAGCAGGAGCAACGCGTCTGCGGACGTCAGACTCTACAGACCGTCACTCATGACGTTCGCATTGCTATCATATGCTTCCTGTCCTTGCCACGTTCACAAACCCGAAGAACACCTTCGGGTATGGTTCGGATTCATGTGTCCAGCTAACCCGAACTTGGTTCTGAATTTCTAATTTTTAAAGCTTGTTTTCCTTTTAGTATCCTCCTGCTGATGAATATTGTACGTTTTTCTTTCTGAAAAGTCAAATACCATTGACAAGGTGGATATTTAAGATGATATAGAGATTTCTTAATCTATATATTTTATCTTTCTAGCCTTTAACTACACTGGTTGTTGCATATAAATGATTTTATATAAATTAACATTCAAAATGACAGTTTTTATATTAAGACGATGAAAATCAAAATCATAAAATAAAAAAATAGCCAAAATAATAACCAGGTTCTAGAATTTTTAGAAAAGATAGAGGATAAAATTGTAAATTTTACTTTCTATCTCTACAACTCTTTGAAAGTATGGTTCTTGGCCGTTTTATGAGACTCAAGGGTATTTTTTGACGAAAAACATCGGCAATTTTATTAATACCATGATAGGGGCAAATTTTTTTCCCTTGATTTTCTTAAAAACAAGAGTTGACCGCAATTTTTCAATAAAATCGAATTTGATTTTCCTATAAACCAAACTTTTGGTTTCTCGCTTTTGCGATATCAGACCAAGGGAGAGAGCAAGGAATAGAGAAAAAATAGATCAGACTACACTTCTTTCAAGGGTGGGGATTTAAATGGACATGTCGGTAAAGAGGCATTAGGATATCAAGGGATTCATGGAAACTTTGGTTATGGGGATATAAACGAGGAAGGTAGGGAGATTTTAAATTTTGCTGTCATTTGATCTCTTTATAGTCAATACAATCTTCAAAAAACGAGATGAACATTTAATTACTTATAAGTGTGGCTTATCACAAACACAAATTGATTACTTTATTTGTAGAAAAAAAGATAGAGCGTGTTGTAAAGATTGTAAGGTAATTCCAGGAGAAAGCTTAACCACCCAACATCGACTTTTAGTTATGGATTTACAAATAAAAAAATGGACAAAGAAGAAAAGAGTGCATCGAGCTATTCGGACTAAATGGTGGAACCTCAAAAGTGAGAAAGAAGATATATTTAAACAAAAAGTCCTTCAAAGAGATGTTTGGAATTATGTTGGCACACCCTCTGATATGTGGAACAATATGGCTATACATATTAGGAAAGTGGCGAAAGATGTGTTAGGGGTATCTAAGGGAGGTGTACCGGCACAAAAAGAAGCTTGGTGGTGGAGTGAAGTAGTACAAAACAAAATCAAGGCAAAGAGGGCATGTTACAAATTACATTATGCTAAGAAAACTAGTGAAACTTTAGAAGCTTATAAGAAAGCAAAGAAGGAAGCAAAAAAGGCTGTTAGTGAAGCAAAAGCTAAGATTTGGGAGGACTTATATAAAAAACTCAACTCAAAAGAGGGTGAAAGAGACATTTTTAGGATAGCTAGGGCTAGAGATAAGAAAACTAAAGATCTTAATTATGTTAGATGCATAAAAGACGAGGATGAAAAAATTCTATTGGCAAATGATGATATAAGAAATAGATGGAAAAACTATTTTTATAATCTTTTTAATGAAAATAAAGATGTTAGTATTAGTTTAGGAGATTTAGCCAAGTCAGAAAAGTATATCAACCACAATTTCTACCGACGTATTCAAAAGAATGAAGTCAAATAGGCTCTTAAACATATGAAGAGTGGTAAATCGGTAGGACCAGATAATATTCCTATAGAAGTTTGGAAAATACTAGGAGAAATAGGAATCACTTGGCTCACAAGACTATTTAATGAAATATGGAAAAACCAAAAGATGCCCGAGGAATGGAGAGCAAGTACACTTATACCCATATATAAAAACAAGGGAGACATTCAAAATTGTGCGAATTATCGAGGTATCAAGTTAATGAGTCATACTATGAAATTATGGGAAAGAATTATTGAACGTAGGTTAAGACAAGTATCAAGTACAACAGAGAACCAATTTGGATTTATGCCTGGTAGATCTACTATTGAAGCGATTCACCTTTTGAGACGTCTTATGGAACATTTTAGAGCAAAAAAGAAAGACCTTCACATGATATTTATTGATCTAGAAAAAGCTTATGATAGGGTACCGAGGGAGGTTCTTTGGAGAACTTTGGAAAAAAGAGGTATCCCATTGACATATATTAACCTTATAAGAGACATGTATGATGGTGCAAAAACATGTGTGAGGACTCAAGAAGGAACGACAGACTTCTTTGAAGTTAATATTGGGTTACATCAAGGATCAACTTTAAGTCCATACTTATTTATAATGGTGATGGATGAGTTAACAAAACATATTCAAGATGAAGTACCTTGGTGTATGTTATTTGCAGATGACATTGTATTAGTGGAGGAGTCTAAGGAAAAAGTTAATAGAAAATTGGAACTATGGAGAGAAACATTAGAAAACAAAGGCCTTCAACTTAGTAGAACAAAGACAGAATATATGGAATGTAAGTTTGATCATTTGGCTACTTCAGAGGACATAGAAATTAAAATTGGCACACATTGCATTCCCCAAAAGAAAAGTTTTAAATACCTAGGGTCAATTTTTCAAAGTGATGGAAGAATTGATGGAGATATTACACATAGAATTAATGCTGGTTGGTTAAAATGGAGAGGAGCATAAGGTATTCTTTGTGACAAGAAGATACCATTAAAATTAAAAGGTAAATATTATAGAGCAGCAGTTAGGCCTGCCATATTTTATGGTTCTGAATGTTGGGCAGTTAATCATCAACATGTACAAAAGATGTCTGTGACAGAAATGAAGATGTTGAGATGGATGAGTGGTCATACAAGAAAAGACCGTATACATAATGAGGTTATTAGAAACAAATTAGGAGTGGCACCAATAGAGGATAAAATGAGAGAACATCATTTAAGATGGTTTGGACATATAGAAAGAAGATCAAAAGAAGAACCTGTAAGAAGGTTAGAAAACCTAAATTTGGAAAGTATTAAAAGAGGTAGAGGACGACCACAAAAGTGTTGGAAAGAAACAATAAAGAATGATCTAGCTTATTGGGAGTTAACTGCTAACATGGCACACGATAGAGATCTGTGGAAACAAAGAATCCATGTAGCCGACCCCCTCTAGTATGGGAAAAGGCTTAGTTGTTGTTGTTGTTGTTGTTGTTGTTGTACACTTCTTTCTCGTTTAATTTTATCATAGTAGATCCTCTCCTTGTTTTGCCTAATCTGATTTCTTTATATATATAAAAATAGATATAGAGGCAAACAAACTCCCAAGTTTGAATAAGATAAGCAAGAGGAAAAAAGAAGATAGACAGATAAGTATTCATTCCTCTTCTCTCCTTTTTCTTTTTTATTTTTCTTTCAGAAATGAAAAACAAAAGCCAATCAATTTTCCCTTGATTCAAACCAACTATCTTTTTTCTCTTACAAAGTCTACTCTCTTTCTAAGAAGATAAAATGTGTACCTCAAGTAAGATGGTTTATTGAGCAACAACTTGAGGGTGTTGAGAACATTAAAAGACTGATACCATTGTTAAGGTTCGACAGAGATGATTGTTGAGCGAAAGTTGTAAAAAAGAAGAAGACCATATGTGTAAGATAAATGGTTCCCATCCATAAAGTTAGGGAAGAATTTTTATTTGTTGTACATGAACTCATACGAGACAAGTTGTATGTATATGTACGTTCATTTTTCTTCTATTTTAAGTCTTACCATTATGGATTTTCCATTTTCGATTTTTGGGAGAAACAACTTCTTTAAATACTCTATTTAATTTTGTAAACAAAGAAGGATTTTGTAAATAATTTGTTTTAAGTAATAAAACACATCTCACAAAATCGAGAAAGAGGCTTTGCTTTTTTTATTTCACGAGAGTCCTAATAGAAGCCTTGTGTAGCCATCACGTTGTGCAAAATAACTTTATGTACAGTAACTTACACACTCCCCTTCTTATCAAGTTAAATTCTATGGGGACACCTTCAGTTTCTAAATAATTTTTCATAAAGAAAAAAGTGGTTTCACCTGATCACACTCTTCCTTTCCTTTCTATATGAGTTCTTTATTTATCAACTTGTAAACGCTCAGCATCTGTGTGGTTACTAAGTGGGCAGCTGAAATGTCTTCCAGTGCCTACCTTGTCCTTTTCATTTGAATGTGATATTGTTTCTCCTAATTTTGGAATCCAAGGATCATTCAATATATTGACATTACTTCCATCTTCACTCGATAAATGAAAATTATCTCTAAGATTTCTTTTTTTGCAAGTATACTTCTCCATGCAAACGACTAATTTACTTTTGCTTTTTGATGTTAGAAAGGATGTATGAAGAAAGTACTTGGCTTAATGTATGCATGCCACCAAGCTATTGGGGTTCACCATCAATCTCCATCCCTCTTTAGCTAATATAGCAAGATAAAAAATCTGTAAATCCAAGACCCACGAATCCCTTCGGCCAAAATAATTTTTTCCAAGATCATAGATGAGTTTTCTTCTCTTTCTCTCCACTACCCCACAAAAATTTGACCATCAATTGCTTTGTATCATTGCAAAATTTAATCGGTATCTTGAAAGAACTCATCTTGTATGTGTAGATAATTGTCACAACAATTTTGATCAATATTTCTTTGGCCCCTACCGATAAAACCTATTCTTTCCATTCTTGTAAAACCTTTTGTGTCTTTCCATTCTCTGATTAAGGCAATCAATATGTAAGATATTTGTCTCTATGAAAACTTCATTTTCCACATTAATCATTCAAGAAAAACTCACTTTGCTTGTCACAAGCCTTACTTGCATCGAACTTCAGTGCCATATAACTCTCTTCCATTCTTTGTTCTAATGACATGAATCATTTCATACATGATAGGTATATTATTTGCAAGGATTCCACATTTAACATATGCACTCTGCATTTCCAAAATGAAATAGAAAAACATAATCATTAATCTATTACTAAAACCTTGCTCACAATTTTATAGATTACAGAGAAGTTGGCTTGAAGGGACCATGTTGTGCGGATTATCGTGTATGATTTAGCTCTTGAAAGCCAGTTCTCTCAATTGGGACATTTTCCACTAGGTTCTAATCGCTATGGTGAAAAGTTGAGGAAGACCATCCGGTCTTGGAGATTTTAGGGGTCCCATGTAGAATAAGGCTTCTCTAACTTCTAGTTTAGCGAAAAGCAGATCCAAGCAATGATCTCTTTCCACTCTTTCCATATCTCTTGCTATATTTGTCCTACATCATCTTTTAATCACTATATCCCATTCTTCTTATTAACGCCCTAATGTGGAAAAAAATTGTGGTTAAATCACCTTCTTTCTACTAAGCAACTCTTTATCTTCATTGTCAAAGCGTTTCTTCTCTAATTAGCATTTCATGAATTTGGCCTCTTACTAATTTTCTTCTCTTCATATTAAGCCGCGATAGGTGATATTGTTGTGTTTTTGTCACAGTGAATCGATCTCCACCGACCTTTGAATAGCCTAGCACAATGTTGTCAAGGAGGATTCTCAAACATAACAAAGAACAATAGAGAGGAAGAAGACACAGAGCAAGACTCTACTACACTATTTGCACCCTTCATGTATTGCTAGACACCCTCTCATGCCATACTCTAGTAGACGATGTATATTGTCGATTGCACGAACGATATAAATTGAATCACTCATCAACATCGATATAAGAATCAATATCATTTAATGCACATGATGCGAAATGGGTGTCTTGACCACCATATGATCAGTCTAGCATAAAAGGTTGTTTGGTACCTCCCCCTCCTCTCTCTCTCTCTCTATATATATATATATATATATATATATATATATATATATATATATATATATATTTGTATGTATATACCAAAGAAAGGTTCAGTTTTCAGGTAATGATTCGTCTTCTATGTCTTGTGGATTGTACGTGGTTATACAAACATACACATTGACACGTGTTGTATATACACATATATAGATATGTATACAAAGAGATAAAAAGAGAACATGGTATACGCTAGCACGTAAGCACTAGTAAATCCAAGCAATTTTCAACTATTTATTTTATGTTGATAGATGTTGAAATCTAAATTTTCAGAAGTAAAACAGTGTGTATGTAAATAAAGTACACTTACAATAATCATAAGTATATTATTTTAAATTTAAATTTCAACTATTGATCATAAAAGATGTGTTTAGATTTGCTAGCACTTATATATCTACTACCACATTAAATTTAAGTGAAAATTTCAATTTAAAAAACAAAAAATAATATCATGTTTAAGTAGAAATTTAAATTTAAAAAAAAAGTACCATGTATTCAGCAGTTATAAAATACCACTTCGCTTTTGCACAAATATGGTGTAGACGCGCGCTTTTTGGTAAATTGACCCCTCCCTCGGTTTTCGAAAATTCCGAGACGAGATCAAGGGGACGTGACATCGGCTCCTTTCGGCGTTGTGGAGAACATTTATGTTGGATACCTGATCAAAGGCGGAGAGAAGAATAGAATATTCGGTTCCTCCTTGTTAAATTTTCACGATTCCTCTTTAATCTTCTCCTTTCTCTATCGCTATCAAAGGAAGAAATGAGTCGAAGATTGGGGCACCCCTCGTCCCGGATCTTGTGTTTCTTTTTCGTATTTTTTCTGCAATTTTTCGCAGGTAATTTCTCTATTTTCCTTTCGATTTTCGCCATAGTAAGCATGAGTTGGTTCTCTTTTATGTAAAATTAGATCCATGGCTGATAAAGCTTTTTTTTCAGGGCGATTCCTTGAAGTAATTTGGATTCCTTTAGTTAATTAACCGTTAGATCTTGTTTGAGAGATTTGTGTGATGAGTAGGTGTTTTTTCTTGTCGTAACTATCATTTGTGTACTCTGAGTAATATTCAAATCTTGCTCTCGTATACGGAGGTGTTGATTGGTCGATATTTGGGGTTGGGTTTTCATCAGTTCTATGATTTCTCATTGCATATTTGATCGTTCTTGGTGCTTCCTCTTCGCGGTTAGCGCATTGGTATTTTCAGTAGGATTTTGGATAGGCTGTAAGAATTTAGAGACATTTGATGGGTTGCCTTCGTTGTAGTTGAAAATTAATTCATAATTGTAAACTACTGTTTTTGTTTTTCATATTACTACAGTGCTAATTTGAGATTAATTTGTTCGGGTGAGTCGGCCAAATGGAGCTGCAGTACGGAGGTGTGAGAAGTTTGATATTTGATTATTAGAAGGGGCTGTAAGGCGTAAAAAATGTTGAAGGGAAACATAAAACATGACATTTCTGATTTGAGTTAAATGTACATTAGCCAAGATAGGTCCCCAGTAGCAACCAATAACTCATGGTAGCCAACTCCACCAGGTGTGAGAAAGGCTTGGTCCTGGTTTTCGCTTTCACTTAAAATAAGGGTTGCCTTGTAGCAGGAAGAAGATGTTAACTACACAAGTCGGAACTTGTATAGTGTACGCTGTACTAACATCCCTTGGTGCTTGCAGATGGTTATTTAGTCAGGCATTTTTCACTTAAAATAAGGGTTGCCTTGTAGTGCAGGAAGATGGTGTTAACTACATCAGTTATGAACTTGTACAGGTGTACACTGTACCAGCATCTCTTGGTGCTTGCGGATGGTTATTTTAGTCAGGCATCTAGTTTTGCTTTGACAAGTAAATAGATAGATTTATATGCATGCTGATGCCATAATTGGGCTCCTCTAAATGTCAAAACTTGCAACAGAAGCTTACATCTCTGTGAAACCTTGCATGGCTCTCACCCTGTTGTGTTGATATGGTTGTCTGTCTTTTTTATGGACATAATTGACTTGCAGCTGAATAAAGAACTCATCAAAATTTAGGTGTCCATAAAAAAGACAGACAACCATATCAACACAACAGGGTTTCCCTGACATTTTTTCATGTTTGTGGTTGTGGGTTTATCTATTAGTGCATGTGGGATTTGGGGTAACAAATCCTCCACAAGAATTATAGGATAGGTCACATTTGGATCCCATTGTTCTCAGATGCCGACAGGTTCTTGTACCTTGGGCACAAAAACGAATAATGAGGTGATTTTTACACAAAGTCATCTAACAATTTGTGGTCGGAGTTGGGGAGATTTGACTGAAATTAATCCTCACCAAGCCTATTTCGCTTGTGAGATCTGAAGATCACTCGTTACTTGTTTGGTAAACCTTATCACTGGTTCATGCATATTGTTTCTTTGTAATTGAAGGGCATTTAAGATGGCATTCAGATAGGGGAAAACCATGTTTCTGTTCAATGTAAGTGGCTGCAGACCCAGTCAAGCCAAAGCTTTAACCACAACTGAGTCAAGTTTGAACCAAGTTAAAACTGACTTGAACTCGATCAACATGTTTATACTATCAGAAAGTTCTTGAATAGTCCTTTTCAATGCTATAACCCTCAAATCAATAATTTACTTCTACGGTATGAATTGCATTATTGTGTAAATTGCTTATGTCGACTTGGACTTGGTTGAATTCGAGACTCAAAACCCATCAAGTCCACATTGCATGAGTAAGCAACTACTTTAGTTTTCTTTTCTTCTCATTCTTCGTATGTTGGGAAAAAGGATGTGGTAAAGTTTGTGTCATCACTGTTTAACAGTAGTTTTGCTTGTGTAGGTTCTGTTAAGATTCTTCCATGTTGATCCAAACGGTGTTTAGCATGGACATTTGTTTTAGACTTTCAGATTTCTTTATGTAAAGGTTTATCTGGTGGGTCATCAAGTTCCAAGGTGGAGGCAAAACCAGACAGCCATGATGCTTCTGGTGGTGGGCGTGGTCTTAAGGCCTTGCTGATATGCTTCGGGGCAGTAGCATTCATGGCTCTGTGCGTGTTCCTCTACAAGAAATGGCAGAAGAAGAAGAGGGAAGACCAGCATGCCCGTCTTTTGAGATTGTTTGAAGAGGACGACGATCTCGAGCTCGAGCTTGGTCTGCGTGAATGAAACCAATTCATACCACCATTAGATGAGCGTAAAATGCTGGAGGTATTCATTTTGACCCTCTACATAGAAATATCAGATTTATTTTCTTGTTTCTTCCTCAATGTTTTATGTTTCGTCATCTGATGCGTTGAAAATGCCGAGTTGGATAATTTTGTATTGTATTTTCACGTCGAGATCATACATGTTTTTGAATTTTGTGGACTGAACTGCCAAAGTTTTCCACTTGTGTAACAATGTGGCTCGGACTGGACCCATACTTGACTGGATCCAACCCCGGACCCATAGTCAACTGGCCACCCATGATCACGAACCGCTAACGCTTGTAGGGAGCATTATCCTATAGGAAATGGTGGGGGGCGTCACTGCCCACCACCACAGTTGAACAGCCATTTTCGTGGCTGTTTGCAATGCAAATTGAAGCACGAAGAGCGTGCGTGGTTATGCTTTCCTTGAGCGAGCTCCGTCACGGTGGAGAAATGCACCTACTGATGTCTTCAGTAGTTGCACACAATATATACATTATAATTACTCGTTTTGCATGATTCTATCGTTTCAATGATAGGCAACTACCTTTCATCACCTTAAATTATTTTTTTACCATTTAAAATGATTTTTTACCGATTAAAACTGTCGTTATCACCATCAAAACTACCTAAAAAACTTACGGTTTTATTTAGGGCTTTTAGATGGTTTTGATAGTGATAACAGTGACTTTGATCCTGTGAGGTTTCAAGTCATAAAAAAGTAGTAATCAAAAGTGACAACTGATGATTGAAATAATGTAATTATACAAAATGAGCCATTGAGGATCGAGTATAGACTACTTGGCCTCTCTCTATATAATGTGTGTGTTACAGCTGGGAGGACGATGCCAGATTGTATGCTCATTCAAGTAAATCTCTAGCATGGTGAGCTTCCACCTTATTTACTGTGGTGTACCCAATGATAAACGTCAATCAAATGCCAAAATGAAAAAGCTAGATATCTTGAAGAACTTTGAGTCATTAATACGCATCATCTTAAAAATCAGTATTGCTTAAACTTGATGAAAACTTTCTGTCCTATTTAATAAATAATATAAACCATATCTGAACGGTTATTGGACTCGGCATATGATGGTTCGATCCGCGACAGTGAAGAATAGATACCACCGTAAGGTTGACAATCACAAATATCTTCACTTAGTAATATTACATCAATGTGAAGAATAAGTTCTGTAGATTTATTTACCAACGAGCTAGTTTCCTCTAGTCCGACGAATTCTAAACTAGAAAAATCGGCAAATTGTTGGAAGAAATTCATTCCTTAATATTCCCTTACCTATTGTTAGACCTAGCTAGTTCTGAGTCGGATGGTCCCTATCCCACCGTACCTAGACTGGACCAGCATCCCTCAGGGTTAAGTTCTCCTTTCGCTTTTGGTTCTGGTTCCATTCTGGTTCTTGTAGCGTTTGAAAATTCTGATTTCAAAACCAAAACCATGAAAAGGATGACTTGGAACAATTAGTTCCGGTTTTACTCCCTTTCATTATGGTTCGCCATATGAGTGAAACCGGACCAAACTGCAGGATGGCAGCCCTGAGCCAACAACCCTCACTCAGTTGGGGTGATTCGATCCCACAGCAGATTGCTCATTATTTTACTGCCCGTATCCAAACCTGTATGAATTTGATCCAGATCCGAACTATCTATATACTGATATAACCTTGTATTCATTTAGACATCCTTTCTCAGTTGAGATTAAAGATTCCCCTTGCTATAATGCTGACAAAGCAAGATACAACATTAAAACTCGGCCCAAAGAAGACTTGATAGTAGATATGGTTGGTTGTAAACCGGCCTGATGGTTCCAGTTGGAACCTAACCAGTTCAGGAACCATCTGAAACTGAAATTGGTGAAATCAGAATTGGAATTAGAGATCACTCGGTTCGGTTTGGGTTTCATCTTTCATGACATCCCTGCAAAAGGAAACAAACAGTTTTAAACCATTGGTTCTGATATTTATTAAATATTATTTAAAATTTAAAATTTTTAAATATTATTTATCGATTTCAAACTGAAACTGAAACCGTCTCACCAAAACAAGAGGTTCCGAAACTACAACCAAAGCTAGTGTGGAGTCTGTTCGGTTAAAATTTTAGGTTCTCAAGAAAGTGAAACTGACGGTTTATCCAAACCGACTATGTCTGCCTGAAAGGTCATGTCTATGTGTAACTGCACTGAAAGTGCCTCAAAACAAATTAGGTTATGTTCGAGTTGACCTATGACACGAAACAAGCGCGACTCAGAAAATTTGATGGCAATGTACCTGCCACTTGAAAATCTGATGCGCACGTTTCTACTCTCGTGCCTTCTTACCAAATTTTGCTGGAACTGAAGCACCTGATTCGACTTTTCGACACGCACACGGCCCGAAAAGTTCGTGTTCATGTCCTCCATCCCTCGCCCGTGTAGGATACCTAATTCACCGATAGGGGAACCTTATAAAAGAGGAGCCCCGCCGTCTCCTCTTCTTCTTCTCCTTTGTTCCTCCCGAGGGCGGAACTTTCTCTTCTCTCTCTTGCTTCGCTTACTCGCTCGCTCGTTAGTCGTCTCGTCGGGTTATCATGGCTTCGACGGATCCGGAGCGGAATGATCACGAGGAAGAAACCGCCGGAGACGACGAAGACACCGGGGCCGTCGTTCAGCCGATCGTCAAGCTCGAAGAGGTCGCCGTCACCACCGGCGAGGAGGAAGAGGACGCCCTCCTCGATCTGTAAGTGTGGATGATCCTTATACGATCTTACGTTTGCCTGTTTTTTTCTTCGCGTTAGGATTTCCGACGGTTCGTTTCGGCCCGCTTGCATTTTCAGGAAGGCAAAGCTTTACCGATTTGACAAAGAAGGGAACCAGTGGAAGGAGAGGGGCGTCGGGAGCGTGAAGATCTTGAAGCACAAGGAGAGCGGAAGGATCCGTCTCGTTATGCGTCAGTCGAAGACTCTCAAGATTTGCGCGAATCATCTCAGTATATCTTTCTCCTTTCTTCGTTTAATTTTTGTTTTACCTCTGTTCTTCGTCTCCGTTTATCAGATCTAGTGCAAATTACGGCTAGGTTTTGATGATACGTAAGTTACTGATGTGCCGATGGTTGCTTCGCAGTTCTGCCGACGATTTCCATCCAGGAGCATGCCGGTAATGACAAGTCTTCCGTATGGCACGCCTCCGACTTTGCAGATGGCGAGTTGAAGTACGAGCTCTTCTGCATAAGATTCGGAAGCGTGGAGAGTGAGTGATATTGTAGATTATTCTATCTCGCACTTTTGGATGTGTATATTTCCTTTTTCGGTTGATTTATGTCTATTTGTTTTTGTGGTATAATTTCCAATGATGTGGTATTTCCTATCTAAAAACTGGTTTGACATTTTGTTGGAAGATCTGTTTTCCGTTTTTGCATTTTTCTGTTATGGGTCTCATAATCATGTTTGTTTTGTCTTTTTCCATTTGGTTTTTGTTGGCTTATTAAATACTTTCTCTGCATTGTCGAATGTTCCTTTTGGTACAATACATAAGTTGAACGATTACTTGGTGACAGGATATGCTAGACACGTTTAATTGAGAACCAAACTTGAAACTTCTGAAACTCTGTTTCTTCTTCCTTGGGGTTATTGTAGTGAGAGTTATCTCTGGCTAGTCAATGTGCTGGCCTTTCATTTCCTCATGACGTATCCTGTTTCTAAGAATATTAGGGGGGAAAATGAACAAATGATGCTTGATCGCAGTGAAGTAACTCTATTGCCAGCATCTCTTAAGCAAGCTTGCTGCTGACGAAAGCTAACAAAGGTTTTATGTTATTCATCTTTGCCTGTATATGCCATTGTTGCAAAATGCAAGAGCCACTAAGGATCAAGAATTTGCTTGAGTCTAGTGGTAGTGGATGGGCTTAGGTGTTGGTTGGCTCGGAGGAGTCCCATATGTTTTCCTGCTCCTCGTTGAATACAGTGAGGTAGGGACTCTGCAAAAGAAACGAGGCCGATCCCACCATCTTATTTGGGTCTCTTTGTGCATGCAGGTATTGTTACAATGCGATCTGTCTGTCCTGATGTGGTTGTATTGGAAAACACATCCTGTTGCTATGTAGTTAAATCCTTCCACATCTTCTGCTCACAGATTTGCTATGTTTTTTGCTCGTCTTCTTTGTACAAAGCAAAAACCATTTAATGACCATGTTTTTTCCTTCTTGACAAATCGAGTCTGTTAGCTTGATTATAATTCGGGGGGTGCGGGTGAAGCGGGGTTGAAAATATGCAAATTAGAAAAAGATTTGCTTTCTGGAGCTATTCCTTTTTTTCACTTTGATGGTTTTCTGGCAAGCTGTTTGACTTCTTCTATTATTAACAATGTTGTAAGTTTGTTTTGCCATGTTTCTATCAAAACGACACATAAGGATACTTATTGTTACATTTGCAAATGAAAACAATTAAAAATACCGGTAAGAAACACCTATGTACACCTCTCATATCTTAAGATGCACCTGTCATGTACCCCCATATCCTATGATACACCCGGTATGGGGTCATTTGCGATACAGGGTTGTATCTTATCAATTTTCCTATTGTGTATCGAGTGATACATTCAATACTTTACAACATAAACTGTTAAGTTATTATTTATTACGTTGTTTGCTTAATTATGATATTGGTTCTGGACATAAAGTTGTATAGTTGGACTTAGGGATGGTGGAGTGCTACTCCTGCATTTGCCATCCATAATAGTTTTTTCGGGCTACTGTGGGCCTGACAACATGTTATGTTGTCCCCCCATCCCCTCTCTTTGCTATCTGCATTTTGTTGACTTATGGTTCCCTGATTTAGGCTACATCTAGGGGAAATTTACTTGGATATGTTTATATTTGAACAGATCAATCTGAATGCTGGAATTATACGAAGTAGGTGGAAGGAAACAATTCAAACATGTGTATGAGATCTGGCTGAATCATTCAATAGGCATATATATGAACATTTCGGCTTTGCAATTAATCTAAAAACAAGCAAGAACACTCTTGCGAGCACCACTGCCACCCCACCTGAACCCCCACAAACCCCATCTCCTCAAAATGAACCCACCCCCCAAACCCCCCCCATCTGCCCCACCCTAACTCCCCATTTCCCCAAACCACCCAGGGTTTCACGGTGGCGGAGTGGGGTGTTATCGGCTTGTATGCGATTGTTAGGGACCGTTGAGTGTGTTGGGGTTTTGAGCGGGGTTGTACAAGGGACATATCATTTGATGACAGAGAACTTGCATTTTTGGTGGCATTATTGGAGGTTGACCACGGGTTGGATGTTATTCAAACTTGTTGTCTGTTGCTTTGCGCTATTCATCTCTGTGCCTTTTTATTACTAAAATTCCTCAATATGTGCTGGCTGCTATCTGTATATCTTAGTCGTCTTCTGAATCTTTAGTGGCTCTTCTGCTTCTGCCTTTATGCATTTTCAGTGCTTCCCATTGGTGCAGTTTTATTGAACTGTTAGATAACTTTCCCTGTTCCGGGGAAGGTCATATCCAACTCTAGGGTCCATTTCAATGGAATTGAATCTTTATGTGCTTTCCTACGGGAGCCAAGGCAGATTCTAGAGATTAATGAACTTTTCTTTTAACTTTGCTGCTGAAATTGTTTTTTGATTCTTCCAGTTAAGACAATAGTGTTGTCGTTTGCTAATATCTTGGTCAAAAAGCTACCTTTTAGTTACATGTAATAGTTTATTTATCCCAATATGTACTTATTTCTGGAAACAAACTACTTTGTGCCTTTTCATTAACTAGTAACTACTCGATGTATTTTGTGATTACAGCTCCAGTCAAAGGACTGCATCTGTTATCTCCTTTGTTATTGCTGCTATGGTCTTGGAAGTTTATGGGAACTTGTAATGTTCTGGTCCATCATCTTTCACGGATTCCGTTGGTTACTGTGAACCCTTTTCCCTTATCAACCTTAGCCTTATTAAATATGTTGATTCGGTCCCCCACACCCACACCCACCCTCTGTCTCGTGGTTCTTTTTTGGCATCGTGTGCTCATCTGATCCCTGTGTCAAAGAGTGATGGTGTAAGCATGCTGCGGCCGGTCATTTGCTCGTTATTTTGTTCTCATGCGATTGTAGTTGCTTGCTTCTCTAAACATGCATGCTTTAGCGGTGTCTAAATTTCTAACTGGGACCCGCACCAGGTTCTTTTGGTAAATTATTTTTTCTTCAGTAAATCTATTGAATGATTTCTGACAAGTGTTTCATTTTCTTCCTTCGCAGATAACAAGAAATTCATGGAAATGATTCAAGATATTGCGGACTCTCTCGAGAAAAAAGAAGTCGAGAGCAAGGATGCTGCCACTACTGCGGATCTTCTTGACAAGCTGACTGTTGAAGGTGAAAAAAGGGATGCAGAGTCATCAGGACAAGAGAGTGAGAGCAAGCCTGATGAACCTGTTGAGGAGAAGAAAACAGATGCAGAGGCACCAGCTAAGGAGTAATGAAGGGTAATCTCTATAAGTGGTTTAGTTGGCTGCATGTTTTAGAGTGCTGGCGTTACATAGTCAGTCGGACATGAATCTGTTGAAATGGTCAAGTCCGATGGGTCGGATTGGGTTGGGTCAGGTCAGGTCAGGTTGGGTTAGTCCAAGGTCGTTGTCCTTGTGTTTCGTTGCATTGTCGATCGGGTTTGCATGGCTTCAGGTGGGGCCCGTGTACTCTAGAATGTTTACATCCCTCTCATATTTTCTGGAGGTTGTTATAGTTGCATTTTGAGAGTGAGGTTTCCTAGTCTATAGTTGGTAAATATTTTGAAGGCATTGTTTTAGAAAGCGAGCTCAAGTTTATTCGGTATGACTTCAGTCGCTTTGAGATGCATGCTTTGTTGGTGGGTCCTTTGTGACACTATGACTGGCGTTAAACTCATGCAAGTCTTGTGTTGGTTGACCTAGTGAGGGGCTTGCACAACGGTTGTCCTCCTTGGTCGAAGATCATGGTGGTGCAAAGAGATCCATGCAAATTTTAATCGCCCATCTTAAGATGGATGGATGAAGCTTTTGTTTGATGACTAGATATAATTTCGAACTAGCCGTCCATTTCACAACAAAATTGACTTTTAAGGAATGTGTAGTCAATTTTGATTAACTTGTCGTTTATGTGAAGCGATATGGATCCACTGCTAAAACCACCAAGTAAAAGCATGCTTCCTTCCTGTTTTACCTTTTACCGTGTTCGAACTCGAGTCTATCTGATCCAGTTATAGGGAGTGTTCAGGTCGAGGTCATATCCGGGGCTGGTAAATGATCCGAACTGCTCTGTAGTTTCATGAACGTGTGTTCAACTTGGTTCTCTGCTCGTTGAAGCACATTAGAAATTATATCTTTAAAAGTTACCTAAATTTTCGCCCCATGATTGTATTGAGGTCTTCAAGTAAATGGGCTGTCACCTATTTGGGGTTAATAAAGCAACCTCCCTCTCCCTCTCTCTCTCTCTCTCGATTCATCTTGGCCTGTATGGACTATCTAGTTTTTAGCTAAGCTTGCCTGTTTGGGAAACAGTCGTTGTTCAGTTCGTTTGGCTTATTTAACAGAGCTAATCAAATATTTCTCGCTGCAAAATCAGCCAAATGCGTTCACTATGGGTATCAATCAAGGGGTTGGATCCATATTGGGTACAGTTTGTCATTGTTGGAGATAAAATTCAGATCATATTAAATGTTTGTTGCAATCGATCCTATTTTGTTAGATTTGCCAATTTGCAGCCATGGATAGAGAATTCTTCTGCTTGCAGGGCCTTTCTTCCTGCCATTTTACTTTGTTCAAGAGATTCACTTTGGCCTTAGATCAATTAGCATCCATCGTCTTGGTGCTTTGCTTTGTGGCTGCTTTTTAAGAGAGGTTGATTTGCCTACAATGAGAAATACTGGATCAAGCTCCTCTAAAAGATTATGATGTTCCGTATTAGGAAAATAATATTCCTTTTTCATGATTTGAAAGTAAAATTTCACGGATCTCGGTTGAGGCAGATGTTGAAAAATTGGATTCAATATCCATTTGAACAATATCTACTTCATTGTCTTTGGATGAAAGATGCGTCCGTCTAATGGGTTGGCGTACGGTTACTAATGTGGATTAGAATGGAAATTTAGCCACTTTGAGATTCTGCGTTTACTTTTATTTCGAGTCCAAAGATCATAGATCATGTTAGTGCATACTATGATACAGAATAAAAAACCAAGTCTTCACTGAGTTGCAGCTCGAGCCGGAACAGACTTTTGGCTAGTGCTGGGTCTACTTTAGTGGAATTCCCACCAAACATTCGCACAAGACAGTCCGCATATACGGCTGCATAAGCCGCCGCCTCCACCTATATATAAGTAACGCCAAACACTATCGACAACATTACAAGTCCTACTAGCATTAAATAGGAGTTGTAAAAGATTTTCAACAAGGATACTTGGTAGAGAGAGGAATCGGTATTTTTCTGCTCTCTTTCTTTGGGTTCCTTCAGACCTATTTATAAGCTTCTCCTTGACCCCTGAGTTTGCACAACCGATTAGCAAAAAGGTTATATAACTCAAGCCATTTTTTTACAGCATTAACCAACCCCATCAATTTTATCATCATGGCCTTCCTCTCTTTTTCAAAGGTCATTACATGTGTCAATCATTTGCCGCCTATTATTGTAACCAAACCAAATATTTCACGGCAACGTGGATATGCATTGTCCACTCTTATAGCTGAATGAATTCAAGGCCTCAATTTATTTTCATACCGAATCATTAACAAATGTAGTCACTTTGAAAATTAACTCAAAATTTATTTGAAAATTATCTCACATACACTGGGTACAGGGAGAAACACCGAGTTATTTATACGTTCCAGCTACGTCCAGTCACATGTTTTCTGACAAGATCTTGATTCAACTCTAAGCATCCAACCGGCCGCCGATCGAGGCATTCTTTTTCGCTTAAGAGTCATCATGAATCCAAAAGTCTAGAAAAGTTAGAATTGTGATTTGATTATGTAATAGGGACTCTATGATCATTAGGATCATAGTGGAATAAGAGTTACCCAAACCAATCTCATTACCTCTCAATCATATCATATCAGTTACCACCGTCCGACTCAGCTGAATCGTGTCCGCTAGCTAATCTCAGCTTCCGCCTGCTAGACTGCCATTTTCCAGCTGACCTCCAACTCTAATTTCATTCCTTTCATGCTGCCGACTCTACCTAGATCACTACACATTAACCCCCAACCTGATCTCCAACTAGCACTCAGCTTTGAGTAGCCAACCTCCACCTCTTGGTGTTATGATGTTGAACTTCGGTGGGCGTTATCAATGTTCTCTGCAACGTTTCGAGGCAGTTTTCAGCCTCCTTGCTTCTGGTGTGCAGCAACAACTGACCTTGCAATGGATTCATAGGTAACAGGTAAGGATTTTGGTTGTTTTTTCAGTTTCCACACAACTGGTATTGCACAGAGGGATTACAGTGCTTTTTTTCTATATCTCGATATTTTGTCACTATGTGCTACTTTGTATTTATAGAGCAGCGCATGCTCCAATCTCCTCGGATTCTCTACTAGGCATTCCACTTTAGGAACCATTATTTGGTAGGTTACGGAGCTCATCCGTAATTGACCGACTATTATATCCCATTCCCGTAACCGCCATTGATAACGGCTGGATGACCAATCTAATCGTTTCTATGATAAGGTTGCTGAGAATGGCTACCTCAGCTTTACATTTCCCATTTGGCCATTCAAGCCAAATAATCCGACATACTGGTTTCCCTCCCACTTTTGTGGGGTTTTCCTAATAATGTCATTTCATGATTGCTATTGCAATCATTACCTATTGTATGGTTTTCTACCTACACAACAATCAAACATATGTTTGGAATATGTTTTGAGAAAAGATCATCTGTTATGCTTTTAGTCAAGGGGTCTTCCAACATATTATGAGTTGACATATATGAGATGGATATTTTCTCTCATAATCATATAATGAACATAGTGGTCTTTCACCATTATATGCTTACTTTTAGAGTTATCAGCTCTACTATTGATTAGAGTAATTGCTGCATTGTTGTCACAATAAATGACAATTGACTTGTCAGCTATTTTCAACTTCAAATTTCGTATCAAGCGGCTTATTCAGACGACACTCATTGCAGCCACATAACAAGCCACATACTTAGCTTCCTGTGTATGTAATGCTATATAACCTTGTTTCTTACATGAAAAAAAATAGTTCCACCTCCAAATAAGAATATTTGACCTGAGGTTGATTTGCTGTCATCTTTGCTCCCAACAAAATCAACATATGAGTATCCTACCACTTTTAGTTCATCTTCTTGAAAACAAAATTTCAAGTCTTCTTCATTTGAAATCTCTTAAAATCCTTTTCGCAACAATTCAATGATGTCATCCAAGATTACTTTGATATCTACTCACAAGACCAACAACTAAGTAGATATCAAGTCTTGTACACAATATAACAAACATCAAGCTACCCACAATTTATGCACAAGGAATATTAGGCTTATCGTCTCCTTCACCAGGACAATCAACCTTGCTCAATTTGACCCATTTCATAACGGGTGTAGAAGCAAACTTGCATTTACCCATTTTAAACTTCTTGAGGATATAATCAATATATCTCTCCTAACTTAGGCATTAGAGTTTAGATTCTCTATCTCGAGAAATCTTTATCTCAGGATATAAGATGCTTTTCCCATATCCTTCATTTTGAACCTTGAGTTTAACCATGACTTGGTTTTGACAATCATCTCATGGTCATTCCTAGTCAACAATATGTCATCTACATATAATGATAAGATGACAAGTGGCTCCTATTGTTCCAAATATATACATAGTGATCAAGCTCATTAGCCACAAACCCAAGTTCAATAATGACATTTTGAAATGTAAAATACCATTGGTGAGGTGACTGTTTCAGGTCATATAGGGATTTTCTCAACCTATATACTTTATCTTCTTGGCCTTCAATTATATATCCTTCGGGTTGCTGCATATATATGATTTCGTCTAAATCTCTATTTAAAAAAGCAGTATTTATATCTAACTGATGTAAATCCAAACCATAATATGAAAATATCGCCAGGATTATTCTGATGGATACAAATTTTGTAATAGGAGAATATGTTTCAACATAATCTATCTCCTCCTTTTGTGAAAAGTCTCTTGTAACTAACCTCACTTTAAACTTATCGATTGAAACATCAACCTTATACTTCTTTTTCAGAACCCATTTACATCCTATGACTTTTTTTTCTTTTGACAAATCACCAAGTTCTTAGACTTGGTTTTTCTCAATAGATTCAATTTCTTTATCCATGACTTTCTTCGAGTCTGTTACTTTCGATGAGTTTACAACATGCTGATAAGTCAAGTTATCAGTCAACTCATATAAATTTACCAAATTGCACACTTCTTCTGCAAGATAAGTGAGATAATACTTTAAGTAGGATGGTATGATCTAGGCCTTTTATGTCCACTTAAAGTTTAAGTTGACTTAAGAAGATCTTTTATAAGTTCAAATGATGATTGGTCTAGGTCTAATAGATCATCAACATACTCATCATTATTTTTTAAGATGTCATTCTTAGTATCTTCTAAGAATTCAATATCTCTACTCTCTATCAATCCATGGTCCTTATGATAAAATCGATATCCCTTGCAGCCTTTAGGGTATCTGATGAATATACAGATCAAAGACCTATTGTCTAACTTATCTCCAGATTGATCAAGGATCTTCACATGAGCAATAGATTTCCACCTCTTGAGATAGCCTAGGTTGGGTTTTCTTTCAAACTACATCTCATATAGTGTAGTGAATACATCCTTATATGGTATTCTATTGAGTATGTATATCATTATAATTATTACTTCTCTTCAAAATATCCCTTGTAGAGAGACATCTATTAACATTGACTTTGTCATGTTTAATAAGGTCATGTTATATCTTTTAACTACACAATTTTGTTGAGGTGTCATGGGCATTGTATTTTGCTTTGAAATACTAAAGTTTTTACAGAATTCTAAAATTTTTGTAGAGGTGTATTCACCACCTCTATCTGATCTTAAAACTTTAATTGAATATCCTAATTGATTTTCAACTTTCTGCTTATATTCTTTAAATTCTTCAGGTACCTCAGATTTATGTACTAGGATATATATATATATATATATATATATATATATATATATATATATATATATATATATATATATATATATCAAGTAATCATCGATAAGGATTATAAAATAAACCTTTCTCTAATATGACCTTATTCTGAATGGTTCATATAAATTAATGTCAATGACTTCCAAAAGGGTTGTTGTCCTTGTTGTATCTTTGGAAAAAACTTTTTTTGTAATTTTTCCTTATATATAAGCTTCACACTTGCTGAAAGTATATTTCTCAAATTTTGACAGTAAATCAAAGTTAGATAATTTCCTCAACTTTTCTAGACTTAGATGCCATAGGCGTTTATGTTATACATTCACATCAACATTAAAGGCATAATCAATATAAGTAGAAGAACTTTCAATTTCATTGACTTTCAACTTTAACAATCCATGTTCTACATCAAATTTCTCAAAGAAAAATAATATCCAATGTTTCCCTACAATAACTTTGCTAAGAACAAATCTCACCTCAAAACTTTTCTTCACTAAGGTAGGGACCGAAACCAGATTGAGTCTTACAGATGGCACAATCAATACATTAGTTAATACAACCGGTGTGCCGTGTACAAAAATTCTAAAGGACCCAGTTCCAGAACATCTGAGAAATTATTATTTCCCATGTACACTCGATGTTCTCCTTGTTTATATTCTTTTAGATTCATTGCCCCTTCCTTGCTCTTTAAGATATGTTTGATCGTTCCTCAGTCAATCCATCAACCAGTCATCAAGCACTCCATGTATAGATAATCTGATATCATGTAGATTATGTCCTGTTTCTCCGATTGTTTGCGTTGTGGGTTGTTTTCTCCACTTTTAGTACATCTTTTTTCTATAGCTTAAACACTTAACTTGAGAAGCGGTTTCTTCCATTTTCTTAAAAGATTAACTGTCCTTTTTATTATTTTTGCCAAACTTTTTGTTTGATTTATTTTTCCTTTAGTTGGGTTTAGAGTTGCACCCTATCTCATCTTGCACTACTAGCAATTTTTCTTTTTTGTTTTTGTTCATATGTTATTGCTCAATTGCTAGTTTTAGGGGTAATTGAAAAATGTTTATTTCAAGCCCTAGTCTAAGACCAGTAGTGACCATGTTCCATGATGGGAGAAGACTGTTCTATATGGTGAATATCTGCATCACTTCTAGGATGATTGATTTGGCTACAGCTAAATCTCTTGCCATTACCAGCATATGGTTCACATGTTCCACTACATTATCTCCTTCTTTCATTTTATGAAAGTTATATTTTTGCAGTAATAACTGAACATGTAGTTTGGATGTGCTATCCTATTTGGTTATTATAGAGTCAATCAACTCTTTTGTGGTCTCAAATTCTTCGAAGACTCTTATTAGATCATCCTTCATATATGTTAACATAACCGTTTATGCTATCATGTCATCTTTTAGAGATATTTTATACATTTTCTTTGTTGCTCTATGGCATTAGGAGGTGGTGGATGCACTGTTTCCTTCAATACATACTTTACACCTTTAAGTGTTAGAGTCAACGAGATTCATTTTTTACACATTTGAAAGTATACCGTTTAACTTTTTTGTTTTTGCCAATTCAGATGCACATATTCTAGAATTCATTTTTATGTGTTTTACAAATTTAACAAATAAATGGTCTAGAAGAAAAATATTTACCAACCAACCAACAACGGATAGCAAAATTTTGATTAACATAATACACAAGATCCAAATACTGAACTGTAAATAACTCATGGTACTTAAAACTAGTTTTATACAAATTTTAAGCATCATTTTGAGTTTTAATAACTTGATTCGATTGTAGAATCAAAATTGGGAATGAATCTATAATTTTCTCAAAATTTTTTGTCTCCGATAATTTCCCAAAACACTAGGGGTAAAACTATAATTTTACTATCTATTCGATTTTGTAATTTTTCAAAAAGACCAAGGACAAAATAGTAAAATTGGTGTTTGGTTTTTCTGAAAAATTCATCGTTGATTGAGGGTAAGTCTATAATTTTGCCCCCAATTCGAATTTGTAAATTTTCAAAAAGATAGGGGCAAGCTTGTCTTTTAGCACAATAGCAAAACTGTGTATTTGTTATTGGGTGGGGGCACAACAGTAATTCATTGTCCTAGTATTTTGTAATTTTAAAAAATAACTAGAGGCAACTTAGTCTTTTCACCCATTTAAGGGTAAAACTATATTTTCACCCGAAAATATCTATATATTTTCGTAATTTAATCCTATGTCAAATTACAATTTCAAAAATCGGACAAGGGCAAAATGAACTTTTCCACCCATGGTTTTCCGAAATTAGTGAGCGATTTTGCAGCCCGTATAAAGGGGGGAGAGAGAGAACAAACGAGAGAGACCGAGGAGGGGTCTCTCCGCCTCTCCTCTACCTATGGTGGTACTTACGGTTGGCCCTCTAGCTATCTGTCTCTTCCATTTTGTTTGGCTTCAGGTCGCTAGGGACTTTGCCTCTGGCTGACCCTCTAGTTACCTGGCTCTTCCCTTTCGATTGGTCTCTGTTCGTTAGGGACTTTGCTTTTGGTTGGCCCTCTAGTTGCCTAGATTTTTCCTTTTGGTTGGCCTCCGGTCGCTAGGGACTTTGCCTTTGGCTGACCCTTCGGTTGATTGGGTTTTCCCTTTTGTAAGGCCTCAGACTGCTAAGAACTTTGCCTTTGGCTGACCCTCTAATTGCCTGGCTCTTCCCTTTTGGTTGGCTTAAGGCCATTAGGTTCTTTGTCTTTGGCTGGCCCTTCGGTTGCCTAGGTTTTTCCTTTTGGCTGGCCTCAGTCCGCTAGGCTTTTTTCTTTTCAGTTTTGTATTTTTTTCAGTTGTATGGCCGATTTGCTTTTCGACTATCTCAGGCCACAGACTGTAGTTTTTGACAGTATTCTGGCAAGAGTGTTCTCTTTCCTTTCTTAGTTTTTTTTTATGTATAAACTCTCAATTTTCTTCTCTCTTTTTAAAGAAATTAATCGCGTACCTGTTTTGCAGGTTGAACGAGGCCTTGATATCAATGTTCAAATCTGGTAGTTGTTCTCAATATTCTCTGCAACATTAAGAGGTGTTTTTCAGCCTCCTTGCTTCTGATACCCAATAACAACTGACTTTCTTCTCCTTGAGCAGCGGATTCACATGTAATAGGTAAGGATTTTGGTTTTTTTTTTGTTTCCACACAATTGGTTTTTCAGAGAAGGATTTTAGTTCTTTTCTTTTGTATCTCGATATTTTGTCACTGTGCATTGCTCTCTATTTATAAAGTAGCACGTGCTCCAATCCCCTCAAATTTCCAGCTAGGCTTTTCACTTTATGAGCCCTTATCCAGTTGGTTACGGCTGTTACAACCCATTCCCATAACCATGACCACAGATAACGGTTGGATGACTAGTTTAACTGTTTCTATGATAAGGTTGTCGAGAATGGCCACCTAAACTTTACATATGAGTGGTGTGGGTGAGGTGATGGATTGTAAGTTTAAGCACTAGGTGTGATGCCTCAAGCACAGAGTATACAAGATGAACAACAAAGTACTCACATTCTTGGCAACAACTACTACACTAGAAGATTTGATGAAGAACAATGTAAATAATTGAAGGGCATTGAAAACGCTCCACTAGAGATAGATGAATGGATCAATCAGTTGGAGAGCACCTTCAAAGCACTCGCTTGTATGGATAATCAATGAAAAATGAAGTTAGCAACTAAACTTCTTCAAAGTAATGCTAAGTAATGGTAGAAGGCAGAGAAGATGATACTCCTTAGATGTGGGGAGCCTTCTGGAAAAGTATTCTATGACCATTTTTTCTCATATAATAACAAGTTGGATTTGATATGGTAATTCAACCAATTATAGCAAGGCAACATGTTGGTAAGAGAAAATATAAATATTTCATGAGGTTAGTGTGATTTGACCTTAACATGGTGATTCTAAATGTGAAGGCAAACAAGTACTAGGGCCTTTCATATTCCATATGTAAGTCTTTACGAGGGAGGCAATAAAAGGATACAATTGAGGTACTAAAATCTTCTAAGCATGTGGAGACTAATATGTTATAGTACGTTGACAAGAATCGGCCAACAGAGTAGAGCTTCAACAATTCACTCATAGGCGAGAAGAAGAATAGATCAGGCGTGACACATAAGTAGATTGTAGGATGTGGTCAATCACATGCAAAGAATGTGCAATTGTGTAACTAGAGCAATCAACAAAGTTGAGAAAACACATGCTTCAACTATGAAAGTATAATACACAAGTGAGGGACTTGCATTAGAGAGGAATGTAAAGCAGAGAATAGGCACAATTGGGCAATATAGGGCGTAATGAAGATTTAAGGGTACACTCTTTTCGGTCAAGGAGTTTGGGCACCATGGAGCATAATGTCTTCGGATTGTACTATTTTCACCTCTTAGCGTCATATGGGCCCGATTCGTTCTCAGGGTCTACCTTATCTACCACAACCACAAATAGTTAGCTAGGGACCAATCTATACGGTAGAAGGCCAAGAGCCAAGTTCTTCTCACTTGGTTATGAGTACCTTATCCATTTGTAGTGATCTAGCTCATGCTTTATTTGATTATGGTGTTACACATTATTTTATGTCACTCATATTTACGAGTCATAAGGATATAGATCCAGAACCACTGAAATGATTCTATATGTATTTTCTCAATATGGATGTTATTATATTGCAACAAATTTTATGAGATTATTCTGTGATGATTGATGATAATGATTTGAGAGCTAATCTCATCTTATTGGGTATATAGTACTATGATGAAGTCATAGACTAATTGTTCATAAGTCAGGATCTTATTGACCATAAAAAGTTAGAAATTACTTTTTCCATTATGCGTGAAGTCACATTTGTTTTTCAAGGCTACCTCCTAAGTGAGGTGGAGTTTAACATTAAATTGCAATGAAATGCTAGTCTAATACTTTACCAAGGCACCATAAGTGAGAGGTGGAATCTGCTGAATTGTGGGAGTCACAAACTCAATTATAAGAATTACTAGAAAACAATTTATTGTCCTAGTATTTCACCTTGGGAGCTCTTACCCTATTCATGAAGAAGAAGAATGATTATCTCTATCCTTGTATTTATTATAAGCAACTAAATCTGATCACAATAAAGAACAAGTATCTACTACTTACGATTAATGGTTTGTTTGATTAGTTGCAAGGAGCATGTATATTTTTGAAGATTGATCTTCGATCTAAATATCATTAGTTAAGGATTCAAGCAACTGATGTGTCAAATACTATCTTCAAAATGTGATACAAGCATTATGAGTTTTTGGTCATGCTTTTGGATTGACCAATTTTCCATCAACCTTTATGAACCTAAAGAATCGGATATTTTGAAACTATTATTTATTGTATTATTTATTGACGACATCTTGATATGCTTTAAGAGAAAGGAAGAGTATGCTAAGCATTTACTTATAGAATTTGGGTTATTGTAGTAAAAGAAATCATATACTAAGTTTTCCAAATGCAACTTTTGGTTGGTTTTCTTGGTTGCATAATATTCAAAGATAACATCTCTATAAATCCGATTAAAATATCTACTAGTGTTAATTGAGAGAGGCCAAAGAATGTTTTAGAGGTTCGTAATTTCCTCGAATTACCAAGATATTATCATAGATTTTTGAAGAGCTTTTTGTGATGGAGAATGTACTCAATTTTTGTGGACAAATGAGTGCAAGTAAAGTTTCATAGAGCTCAAAACTAAATTGACTACAACATCATTGTTGGCACTCCCATATGGTAACCAAGACTTCTGCATCTAATTTGACACCTTTCATAAAGGCCTTAGTTGCATATTTGATGCAATAAGATAAAATTATAGTTTACGCATTAAAACAACTGAAAAAAGCATGAGGTAAATTATCCAACGAATGACTTGAACCTAGTAGTACATATATTTGCTCTTATGATATAGAGGCATTATTTGTATGGTGTTAAGTTCTAGATATTCATCGATGACAAGATTATATAGTATATATTTACATACCTTCACCTAATTATATGACATATATGATGAGTTAAGTTTTAAGAGTATGATTGCGAGATTATGTATCACTTTAGAAAAGCTAATGTTCTTACAGCCTAGAAAAGCTAATGTTATTACAGATGCCCTTAATAGAAAAAGAAAAAGAACAAATAACTTATTTTCTACTATTGAGAGCTACACTAAAGCTTTGATCGAGTATTTGCAATAAAAAAGGATGATCCTAAGTTGAGAGTGATTATAGATGAAGTTTCTCATGGAGGTAGACCTAACTAAGTATGAAATATATGATGACTATTCTTTGTGACTTGAGGAACAAGCACAATGTGCCTAATGACCAGTCACTTTGAGAGAAGATTCTAGAGTAATGCATTAAAGTTTTAGCACTCGTCTTAATAGCACAAAGATGTATAAGAACACGAGTCAACAATACTATTGGTTCAGAATGAGGAAGGTAATTGGTGAGCTTAAAATAGGATGTTTGACCTTCCAAAAGGTAAAAGTAAATCACTAGCATCCAACGAGTACATTGAGATTGTTGTTGATTTCTTAAACAAAGTGACACTATATTAATATGTATTAACTTGTTGACTCTCCCTTAGCTCATGGAAGAGTGATGACATTTGGGTCATCGTTAGGTCACAAAAATAGTGCTCACTTAGAGGAATATGTTGCTACCTCGACTTGTTGTGATTTGTATTGCTAAGATTGTTAGGTTATATGGTGTATCAAAGATCATCACCTCATATAGAGATCCTCAATTTACTTTGTATTTCTGGCAAAGTTTGTAAGACGCCTTAGAGACAAAATTACACTGTAGCACAATCTTTCATCTAAAGACATTTGCGATATACTTTGAACGTGTGTGTTGGATTAGTAGGATACCCATTTGCATTTGATTAAATTTTCTTTCAAAAGCAGCTATCAAGTAAATGGTGACAAGTCTAGAGATACTTCATCAATCGTCAAATAAGATAAATATGATTTGTGGATGCTTTAAGGCAACTTAAGATTACTAGAAGAGCTACACAAATAAGAAACATTATGATCTTGAGTTTGAATTTCGTATTGATATATTCTTGAAGGTGTCTCTTGCTCCTAGAGCGACAATTTTCAATAGAAAGGTATGTTGAGCCTTAGGTATATTGGGTCGTATAAGATTCTGACCAAAGTTAGAGATGTAGCCTAATGTGTTCCATGCTTGTTTCTCACAAAGGTAGAGTTATTACCATCATTGATAGAAGTGCATAATATGTTTATGTGTCAATATTATGAAAGTACATCCATAACCCATTACACGGTCCACTAGAGTCATCACTCAACTAGTGAGGTTACATGGGAGCTGTAGGACACGATAAGAAAAAATCAACGTCTTTTTAAGTATTCTCAACATTATGAGGACATAATTTCTTTAAGGAGGTAAAATGTAATATTTTGAGTCAAATCATGACCCAAGCTTGGATCCAAACTCTATTCAAGGTTTAAGAACATGTGGTGTATTACTGGAAAGTTAGGGAGGGCAGGGAAACCACCACCCACCTTGATTGCATCCCTTTGAAGGCCAATTAGTGAGTAGATGAAGCTCACCGGAATGCTCTCTTGATCTCAGGTCAAGGAGAGGACTTGAGTGAGTGTTGATATTGAAGAAACCTGTCAAAAAAAGGTATGGTTTAGTTCTTTTGTTTCGGTTCATTTTCAAGAAAAAGAACTTGTTCTTTGTAGTCGATTTAGGTTTGGGTTGCAAAGGACTGAGTTGGGTTGTTGTTAGTCACAGCCTCAACTTGGCCATAAAACGACACCAAATGCTGGATTTTTGTAAGAGGAACCAAAGATGATTTAGATCAGTGTTCAAGTGAAAATCGATATTGTTTGACATTGGATTCGGCTTGAATTAAAGGGCTTTTGATGGATTTGTGAAGTAGATTTCAAAACAAATTGGATTAGCTTGAATTGATTGGAGAAAATGGTGAAAATAGTTCATATATTTTGTGCACGAAATTGTCCTTTGGATTTCTTGCGAAACACTACTCCCGACAGCTAGTTATACATAAGACAAGAAGGGGAGAACCGGATGGATGGCAGGAAACCAACGTTGGTCCTTGTCTCCAGAAAACAATGATTTGTTGTCGATGGGATTCCTAGTTCAATTGTGTCATGTCATGGTATGTCTTGCTTGAATCAGCGCACAATGATGTCATGTAATGTAGGAACAATGTCACGTCTGAAATCCTATGTCAAATCATGTTTTGTATAGTGTACAAGTTGGACTCCAAAGAGGTTTGTGCATTAGGTACAAAATTGAGCATCGAACATGTTTAGGAAAATGCAAGTGTTGTGTTATGTGACACAAATTTTCATGACCGTCTAGTGATATGATTTAATTGGTCTTGAGAAGATGTCACATCTCACAAAGAAAAACACAATTGTAAAGCACGTATACATAAAATATGTTACTAAACTCAACAGTAGGAGTGGAAATTTCTACCCACCCTCTTGTGGGGCAGGACGCAAGATGAAAGACCCGTATACCAGACAGGACGGGGTCGGGTTCAAGGTATACCTGCTCCGTCATGCTATATTTATATTTATTTATAAATATTTTACATAATATATATGCTTATATGTATGTATTTTTCATATAAATATAACTATATATGCATAATAACTTTTAGTTTATTAATATAAAATATCATTAAAAAGTTATATTTTATGTAAAATATGTAATATTAAATATTTTGGATTTTTTTTTATACATTGAAGTGGAGCAGGATGGGGTCAGGTTGTAATGAAAAATGTGAGGTACGGGTGCAGGTTTGGTCCCCCAAGATTCGCGGGATGGGGCGAAGCAGATGTATAAAGTGGATCCTACGACGGGGCGGGTGCGGGTGGAGTGAAAACCTACTCCACCCACCCCACTCTGTTGCCATCCCTACTCAACAGCATAATAGTCTCTACTGTTGCGGTTGGTGGAGAGTTCGACTTCCAAAGGGTGCACTGTCTTTGTTTTTCAAAAAAAAACTGTACCAGCAGTTCAGTTTCAAGTTCGAGGCTAACTTGAACTGACGGTTTGAACTCGTCAGTTCTGAAACCGGACATGTCTAAACACAGCAAAGCCCGACCGTGCACCCCATGCTGGTGTGTTTGAACATTGGAGTTCAGATGGATCCTTAGAATCTTGGTGCCGTCTTACAAAGCAATATGCCGAGAAGAAGACATTACAGTCCAAGGCACCTGACTCTAATGCTCGGAAGTCGGAATCCGCAAGCAGGAACTTCGCACCGTTTTACTCTATTAAAATTACACCTTTCTCTAACGTTTCTTGTTTTCACCAATCAAATGCCAAAATGTTAACCTAGCAATTAAATCATATTTGACATAATCTGGGTCTTTCTTTTTCCTTCATTCATCATCTCATCTTTTTCAATAAAAAATCTCATAGAATTTCAAACTCCATAAAACTGTGACGTACTAGTTATTGCTTTCTCTCTCTCTCTCTCTCTCTCTCTCTCTCTCTCTCTCTATATATATATATATATATATATATATATATATATATATATATAGTGTGTGTGTGTGTGTGTGTGTTTGTGCGCGCGCGCGTTTTAATGGGCTCACAAAGAAAAGACCACTTGTAAGATAGAAAATCGGGAGTAATGAGGTCAAGCGAATGTTTTCAGTGGTTGGTGATAACGTGGGAAACAATGGAAAGCCATTCTGTTTTGCGGGGTAAAGAGAGAAAGAAACGAAAGGAAAAGGAGAGACCCCTCTCCACTTTTGTTGGCTTCCCACATCTTGTGGCAGATACCTGTTCAAACGCTCCATTTTTAGTCAAGCACGTAGGCACAACCATCCCTCCTGCATTTCCATCAATACATCTGGTAACATAGAAAGCAGATACCAGAGAGGGAGAGAGAGAGAGAGAAAGAGAGAGAGAGAAGAGAGAGAGAAGAGAGAGAGAGAATGTTGCAGAGGGCAACGAGCAGTGCTCGATCATGGTGGTGGGCAAGCCACATCAGAACTAAGCAATCAAACTGGCTGGACCAAAACCTTCAAGGTGTCTCGCGAACATCACTCTTTCAATTCTCAATGTCTTGGTCGTTTCTCCTTTAAATGGAAAAAATATTCGTGGGTATTTCATTAGGCAGTTTCAACAATAATTACCACAACAAACTAATCAATCAAGTCCATGTTGAATTTCTCCCGTCAAAGTTTATGCCAAATTCATCCTTGTACTTGGCTCTGAATTGCTTATTATGAATTCTTCTTCATGCCTATCCATAGATACTAGAGCAGATACATGATATCTTTAAGCTCACAAAAAAACAGGTTGGACTTGATTGGGAACTTCTTATGAGCTGCAATATCTTTGTGTCGACAGATTAGAAACAACAATTATGTCATAAAGGATGACAATCCTACTTTGGTTCTGAGATTTTTTTCTTTTCTGCACAAAAGAACTCATCTATTGAATCCGTAAGTGAACAATTGTATTTAGAGATTCAAACTGAACGAGATACAAATTTTGTGGAATATTGAGGAATAAAAATCGAGCATGTAATAGACTTAGATTTTGACAACTACAATGAAAAAGCTTTGTTTGATATACAGAGATGGAAACGAGGGTTCAGGCCATGATAAAACTCATTGATGAGGATGGAGATTCTTTTGCAAAGCGTGCCGAGATGTATTACAAAAGGAGGCCGGAGTTGATACACTTTGTGGAAGAGTTCTACAGAGCATACAAAGCATTAGCAGATAGATATGATCACATCTCAGGTGAACTGCACAATGCCCGCAGCACCATCGCATCGGCTTTTCCAGATAAAGTCTCCTTTGTGGAACATATTGAAGATCATTCCAAAGGCAAGGTTGATCCAGCAGATGATCTCGCTGGGTTCAGCAATGCTTTATCAAATAAACCGCCACCACCATCACCACCGTCACTAGAAAAGAAACCAATCTCAAATATTCCGAAGATCGAGATGAACGATTTGAGTAATTATGAACATGCGATGGATGTAAAGACAGCCCAGAAAGAGATCGATAAGCTTCAGAAAGAGATACTGGCATTAATGATCGAGAAAGAATTCATCAAGAGCTCATATGAGGCTGGGCTAACAAAATACTGGGAGATAGAAAAACAGATTTTAGAGTTGCAAGCCACAGTTTGCTTCCTGCAGGAAGAACACGGCCTCAGCAGCAGCATTGAGGCTGACGAGGAGCAGACTATAATGACAGTGACAGCTCTAAATTCGTGCGAGCAAATGCTTGGCAACTTGCAGGAAGAGCAGCTGAAGGCAAAGGCCGAAGCTAAGATAGAGTCCCAAAGAATTATGATCATGGAAGAGAAGTTAAAAGTCCTCAAAGACGAGTTCCTAAAACGCCAACCTGAGGAACAGAAACTAGATGATGAAAAGCCAACAGATGCACATCCAACCATCAATACATTAGAGGAAGAAGTATGCAATCTGAGAAAAGAGAAGACCGAATATCAGGAGATATGCATTTGGAAATAGATGCCAATGATTCTCTCACTCTTCCTGAATACGGTCACCTCATTGATGAGCTTGTAACCAAGGTTGTCGATCTCGAAACCGAGGTCTCAACACAGAACGTTCAGATGATGAGAATGAAATCTGAAGCGGACCATCTACAGGAGCACTTGCAGAGTTTGCAGGAAGACAAGATGCTGCTCCTCGACGATTCAAAGACCATGAGTGAAAGGATTAAAGACCTTGAGGAAGAGCTCTACGGGATTCAACATCTTAATCTTCACATAGAGGAACAGAAAGCCCAGCTTGAAACAGAGCTAACAGAAGCATGTACCAAGCTTGAAGGTCTTACAGAGAAATTGAAATCTCGTCAGGATCATGGTGAAGGCAAAATTTCAGCATCACTTAAATCAGGAAGTGAATCCACTGTCAAAATCTCACGAGAGAAAAATGCCAATGAAACTTCATCTGGTCATCAGAATCATAAGGATGATGAAGATTCAGCTTCAGTTCAATCAGGAGTTGAATCTGCTTTTGAACTCCCACAGGAGAAAACTTCCAATGAAACTTCAGCCGGCCGTCAGAATTATAAGGAACTTGAAAGTTCAGCTTTAGTTCAATCAGCAAGTGAATTTTCTGATGAATTTCTGCAAGAGAAAGATGTGGAGGGAACATCAGCTGGCAATCAGATTCATGATGAGTGTGAAAATTTATCTGTAGATAAAACGGGTGCCGATGAAACTTCAGCCAGCCTTGACAGTCATGATGAATGTGAAAGGTCTGATTTAGTTCAATCTGAAAGAGAGTCCACTCTTCATTTTCCAGGAGAGAAACATGCCGATGAAACTTCAGCCAGCCTTGACAGTCATGATGAATGTGAAAGGTCTGATTTAGTTCAATCTGAAAGAGAGTCCACTCTTCATTTTCCAGGAGAGAAACATGCCGATGAAATTTCAAGCAGCCATAATAATCATATTGAAAATGAACATCCAGCTTTAGTTCAACCAAGAACCGAATCCGCTGTTCAAGTTCCAGGAAGGAAATACGACAATGAAACCTTGCCTATCGAAGCTAGAGAGGAGAAAGATGTCACGATTGGATCTCAAGATGAGCGAGATCTTAAGGATGGAGCTCAAACAGAAGAAAGAAATCTGAAAACTGGATTGCATGTGGAAACTGGAAAACCCATGTCTGGATTTTATGAAGGTGAACTTCAAGAAGAAATCAACTCCGAATTTCATTATGAAGCTAAATATTTGATGCAACAAGAAACAGATAATCAAAACTGAGCCTAGAAAACCTGATCATCAAAGTACCAGCATTGATAACGCATTAGAAAACCTGAGCCTAGAATTAGTCGATGCACAAAGTTGGCAAACATTTTTAGAGGGCATGGAAGACGGAGAAGACACTGCTGTTAGAGTATACATCCATTCTTAGGACCTACAGAGAAACAAAGAGAAAACTTTATGAGATGGAGAAGCAAAACCAGGATTTAGTCGAAGAAAAAACAGAAAAAATCAGGTTACTGAAGATGGAAAGTGCTCAGAAAGATGGAGAAATCCAGTCCTTGAAACAGCAGCTGGGTATTCTTCAAGTGGATTACGAAGATCAAGACAGCAAGTCTATCCAAGGCAAAGATTTCGAGTCAAAATCCAGTAGGTCGGACGATTCAAATGCTCTTCTCGTCCTTGATGGATCAGATCATGAAAATGTACGAGATCCAGAAGATCACAGTGCCAGGAACGGAATAGACCCACTCCCGACAGAAAAAAAGATCAAAGTCTTATTCAGTCAAAATACCGGTCCACCATCTGCCATGGAAGATAAATTCAGGCTAGAGATCGACTCGCTGCTCGAAGAGAATCTTGAATTCTGGTTGAGATTCAGTGCTTCCTTCCATCAGATACAGAAATTTCAGACAAGTGTCCAAGAAGCTCAAGTTGAGCTGTTGAAATTAAAGAAGGAAAAGACCAACGATGAAGGGACTAACAGTTCCACAACCACCACATCTAGCACCAAAGATAACCAAAGCATGAAAATCAATGTGGAATTAATTCAAAAACAGTTGACAGAGTTGCAGGGCGAGCTGATCATATGGTTAGAGCAGAATGCTATGCTAAAGGAGGAGCTCAAGCACCGGTCTTTGTCACTATCTGACATACAAGAAGAACTAACCCAAGTATCAAAAGTGAAATCCAAGAATGGTGAAGCTGAACTAACAGTATATCAGGCTGCAAAATTTCAGGGCGAGGTCTCGAATATGCAACAAGAAAATAACAAGGTTGCAGATGAGTTGCAGGCTGGTTTGGACCATGTTAGAGGACTTCAACTCGAACTTGAGAAAGCACTGTTGAAGTTGAAGGAGAACTTCGGGTTACAAGAGAGCAAGCGCCACCACCATCACTATTATCAACTTAGCTTTGTGAGGAACACCCTAAGCCGAAGAGTTCCACTAAGATCAATTTTGACATTTGCAGGTAAACCACCGAAGAGACCATCTATGTTTTCTTGTGTGAACCCCGCACTGCAGAAACCGTATAGCGACTTGAGAGCTGCCGGCCTCCAAAAGTAGTTCTGCTTTTGTAGCTTCGGTTTATCTTTTGCAATTTGGAGCGAAAAGATCTCTCTCTCTCCCTATTTTATATATATATATATATATATACCATTAAGAAGTCACACACCACATCTTCACAATCAACGTTTTCAGCTCAATATTTGGAGCAGAAAGGGTGCGATGTCATACCATCCATATCTCTAACACCTCGAAAATTAGATGTTGCTAATACAAATAAAGGTTCTTGCATCTAAGTTTGCGGTGAAAAACATTATCAGCTAGGGTTCTAGATTAACCTTCTGTCAAGATGCATACAGAGGATACAGCACAACAAAGTGAGTTCATTATAGTGGAAGGTCACATTTCCTTGAGGCAACTAAAACTTCCATCACCATACAAACTTGATCTCTTTTGAAATAAGTTAAGTCGCCCCTCTCACAAACTTCAAGATTTTACCATGCAATCAAATAACCTAAAGGCGGTTCTTCTGCAAATGCGACTGCAGTAAGCAAAGCATCATATTTAGGTCAAGCAAGCACAATGATATTCCTACAGTGCAGTTTCAGGGTTGGCCAGCTTAACCTCTACGTATCAATCTTCTCCCAAGTCCCAATCCAAAGAGAAAAGCCAGAAAAGGTAGAAGTTAACCTTACAGTCCTCGACGTGCTCCTGAAGGCACATGTTTCTTTCAATTGGCAAATCGGGGTACACATACCCTTAAGAAATGCACAACACAGGCATCGAACTTCCGACCTACTGGTGGCACTTTCAGCGTACACAAGAGAAGGGCAGCGTACACATCGAGCGAAGCTGCCCGCTGTACCAAACTCATGACTTTCAACTTGCGAGTTGGCCCCCTAGCTATTGCTCGTGCACATAATGAGGTTTTCTCGAGTGCATCTTTTGCACATCAACTAAAGCAATCATAGGTTTTATCATAGTTTTTCTTTATCAAACCATGACAAATTGTAATTGTTCAAAATTTCACCGCACGAGTTGGCAAAATAGAAACTATGTGCCTATCAATCACAACGAGGATTGGAAAAATATGTAATAATACTTCAAATTTTGTTATCAGATCTGTAAAATAAAAATACTGATTATTAGTCAAGAAAACGACAAAATCCATTTAACGATTATGTCTCACAGACAAATGCCGATATTTGCCACATGGCTTCAAAAAATAAGATCCAAAATGAGTCAAGACAATTCTCAATCGGACGCGAATTGGTTCAAGTAAGGACAAATATGGAGGCTTGACTACCTCGCACTGGTTGTGCCACCTTCAATCGATTGCGGCTCTTTCATCAGACCAACACCATTCCGCATAAGCGTGAGAACCTCACACGATCGCCGTAACAAACCTACACAACTGTTTATATTGATGCCACCGTCACTCTATGGGCATCATGGTTGCACTAAGAGAGCAAGAGGAAGTGAAGAGAGTGGGGAAGCATTTATGAATGGGAGAGAGAACGTACGAAAGGGAGAAGAGTAGGAAACAAAAAGGTACCTCCTTCATACATGCCCAAAAGTGTATAACTAAGCTTCTTCTTCAAATTTTTTTCAACTACTTTATATGTAAAAGTTATCTCACTGTGGAATATCGTTTGTCTATCATAAGTAGCTTTCTGGAATCGGTTTTCATACTGTTTATGCATCATAAACAATTTTCTAAAAATCACATCTAACCCCTTTATCACTTTAGATTTGTTTCCACACTGCTTGTTCAACACAATCAGCTCTCTGAAATTGTATTTCCACGCTGTCTGACTTGCAAAATCTCCCTACTTCGTTGTTATGAGACTGGTACACACGTGGAAGCACCAACCTAACTGCGTTTCCTAGCACGCCCACACCAACATTCAGCACTCAAAAGCGTACCTTGTCTTGCAACACAGTTATAGAAAACTTGTTTCAACTGTCAATTAAGAAAGGTGTAATTTATTAATCATCACAAGATTATCTATTGTAATGGAGCTTCACTAGATCCTTTGATACATATGGAGAAGTAAACCAGTATTCCTGGCCACTGACAAAGCTGCTTAACAAGTCAAACAAATTGACGACTATTTCCTCATACCATTGTTCAACTGAACATATTGTCCATGTTTGGCTTGTTAGCTCGCTTGAGCCAAAGGAAACATGAGGTCATGTTCTCAAGCCAAGTTGGTCAAGTTAAACATCCGCACGTCAAAATCTCACACATCATTTCAGTAAAATTGACTAGAGATCCAGTAAAAGTTGCATTTTTATGCAACCGTTTTAAAGTGAAAATTTTGATTATCTAGTTACACCACACCCACCCAATCCATTGTATAATTCACATGGTTTAGAAGCTTATATGAACATAAATTTCTCTAAACTTAACTAAAAAAGCTTGCAGAAGCTGCATCGAAATAAACATGCATTATTCATGATCAGATAGTATAGCTTTACGATCCAGGTTGTGTTTCATATAATACCAAGCCAAACCACGATCATGCGGCTGACACAATGTGGCGAAGCATCGTTTAGTTAAGTTCAAGCTGCTCAGATAGTCTGCGATGCAGAGTTAGTAATACACTACATATTAAGAATAAAACTACCGATTGATAATTAATTTTTAGAAAAGGTAAATGAATGTTCATACACATTAAGTCAATTGAAACAACAAACATATCTAACTCAAACAACATTTTGATCATTTAAGTCCAACTTGAGTAATAGTATAGTGTAAAATAATGTCTAGAACATAATATTAAACTTCTTTAGAAAAATATTAAGTATATTATAATTTCAAAAAAATTGAAATGCAATGAAAAATAATATTTTATAGTGTATTTCTGCTTATGCATTCATAACATTGAAAGCATAAAAGTCAACATGTAGTCATATTTATTAGAGTATGATAAAGAGTGTTATAAAATACAATTTATTTATAAAAGAAATAAACTTTTAAGATGAAGCAATATGATGTCTTCATTTAATTTTGGGAAACTTAACTTTGGCACCTATGGTTTGTAGAATCGTTACTTCATTAGTATCATGTGGTTCTTATTATGCTTTAGTAGCATGTGATTTTGCATCGTTAATGTTATATATTTTTTGAAGTTTATGTCAATATTTTTAGCAGTTTTGAACCGACCTGACATGCATGCGATGGTATGTACTATGATATGGTGTTGATGTAAGCATATCACCTCAGATAAAACAATACAAACTAATGTCACTAAAGTATCACGAAAAAGTATAGGATAATAAAGTGATAATTTCACAAACTACATGGTAAAAAGTGAAGTTTTCTCAATGATTTTTAAAACATCATGTTCAATAAGTACATTAGATTTATAAACATGCAATTTCACAAATTAGGGGGTAAAAAGTGAAGTTTTACCATTGATTTTTAAAACATTGTATTCAATAAGTACATTAGATTTATAAACATGTAAATCAACAATAGCAATAAAACTTATGGTGGCCATAAAAGTTGATCTTTCAAATATTTATTATAAGCTTTTAACTATTTTTAGTGAATTTGAATGGGGAGGTAGTTGCTTATTTATATGTAATATCTTAAGTAAAAAGAGAACAAAATAAAAGTAAATAAAACATAAACATTTATGTTAAATGATGTTGCTATAGATAAGATATTTTACTGTGTACATGGTCCTTAAGATAGAATAGGGTGCCCATAAACCATTTGCAGACACTCTCTTATAGATTTATTTGAGCTTGTTAAGATGTTAGAAAATAAGGTTTCACAACATATACTTGATTTAATCACAGAAAAACCAAATCAAGGATAAGTTGTTTTATTCTGGATCCAATAGTATGTGGGTGTAACCTACAACATTCACATGGGTTACTATGTGCTCATGAGACATTCATTTTGTTGAAAGCATGTTAGCTTATATAATTATCATTTATTGATCAATTCTTGAGGAAGTTTGATATGGAGAGAAAATAGTGTGATCAATCTGAAGTTGAAGATGCAAAGCAGAGGAAAAAATAGAATTGGAGGAGATTTTTCATCAATTGTAGAACCATCCTATTCGGGATCAAAGTAGGTAGTACTATAAGTGCTGGGGGGGTTTGAATTCTGAGTCCATATTTTTGCAGGTGTTATCTATTCTTTATCCAAAAGATCCATTTAAAAAATTCATACAGAGAGTTCTCCTCATGAAAATATGTAAAGAGGAGCATTTCTCAAAGTAAATCTATTACATGGAGTTCTTCATTGCCTATTAACTGATATCAGGTCATAGTATGATAATGTGATACATTGGTTTATGATACCATATATTGTTTGTTCTAGGTGATGGTAATTGCAAATATCGAGCTATTATGAAGCATTGGAAGAAAGGAAAGGTATGTTGAGTTGAGAATCGAAGGGAATGTTTTATAGACGTGCATAAAAGAGACAGTGTCAAGGGTATTTTGTGTCGTATTGCTTGAAATGCTTCTCTATGTAGACCAACACAATGGATATAGATGCTTGACTTGGGTTGGGTAATTATTACGTGATGAATCATTGTGTTATTGTTGTTTTTGAAGATGGAGTTGACAATGTTCCTTCAACTATCTTTTAGTGACAACTATCTACCACCTCATAATACATAGCATGTGTTATAGTGAATTAGGATGATACTTCATAACAATATACATTGTTTCAACTTTTAGCTTATTTTGTATTCTCTAACAAAAACATATGCCTAATTTGTGTTGTACTCTATTGCAATTATATATGGTCAGTGGAGTTCTGTGTCACCTATTTGTTCGATGTGCGAATGAAATTGACATCAAAGTGTTGTTAATTGAGATTTGCCATGAGTATTACTAAATATATATCACTAGGAGAGACCAATAGGTGATATTATTCATTATATTGACTAGTAGTTATCATTTTTTGTATTTGATGTATTGCATATTATTTATTTATTTGTTTGTATTCATGTTGCACTTGTGTAAAATAATTTGATGTAAGATCAATCTTGGCCCATTCTATTGAAAAGAAGAGTAAGAGAATAAGATTTAATACTATAGATATTAAAAACCAATGCTATTTACCTTATATAAGAATAATCTTTAGTCAATTGTTTCATGTGTCATTGTTGTCATTATCGCCATGTAGCTTATGGATAGGAGTAAGAGTGGACACAACCAAATGATATATATTGAGACAATATTGCTCGAGGACATTCATAGGCACCGACCATGTACTTGGATCCAACTGATGCATAACATATGTCATGACCCTTGCAACCTACATGAGGCATTACAAATAATAGTCAAGTATAAATTAACAACTTCATTCAATCAACCCTATAAGCAATGTAACAAAAAATAAGTAGTTTACATGTGCTAAATTTGACGATATAGGGTGATTGGTTGGTAGAGGGGGAAAATGATTTTTTCTTTTTCTTTTTTATTTTAAATCTCGACCATCTATTTTTTATATTGAATGGTTGGGATTTGATTGGATATGCATATAGAGAGCAAACAAGGAATAAATGAGTTCTTTTTAGCAGAGTTATTAGAGTTGAAACCTACTTGAGTTGTCATGTCGTTGTTACATTAGATTTTGTTTCCAAACCTATAAGGCAGTGGTGGATCCAAATTATGTAGGTTTTACATAACTCTAACTTGCACACCTCATATTGTAATTAAAGTATTTAATTATTGTTAAAAGAATCCAAACAGGCAACAAAATTGAGTCATTTCTATCCTAGTGGAAAAGAGCAATGGGTGAAAAATTCTACAAATATGTAAGAACAAAGAAGGCAAAAGTGCCTTTTTTTGCAATACTTTATAGAGTTCTCTGTTTTCTTTTCAGTTGAAACCCTTTTGGAAGAGTCCATACTAGAATGATTCAATGTCTAATTGCGATCCTCAATTGTGCCTTGAATGTAATTCCATGCTTATGCAAAGTTCACTAAATCTCAACATTGGCATTAGAGTCTTACCATCATTATATTGCCTCAAAAGTCGCACTATCCCTGGTATGCTTTTCTATATTTGTGTAGTTGGAATCTACATGCAAGATCCTTAAAAGAACATAATAGGGATGTAGAATCCCTCTTATTCTCGATCAACATGTTGGCGGAGAAAATTTTAGTTATATTATTTGTTTCCAGGTTGATGCATATATATAACACTGAAAAGGAAAAACAGAATGTATAATATACATAAACTGTGTATTATGTTGTGGCAAAAAGTAAGAAAAAAAAATTACTTGATTCGTGTATTAAAGGCTTAGATTGTATTTAGATCCTGCCAAATCTCAAGTAAATTTTATGTTACTTAAAACAAAGAGAGTGTTTCTTTCTCTTTTGTTCTGATAATGAAGGAGAGAAATCTAGAATAGAAAGGCAAGAATCAAATATTAGAATCTTTCTTTGTTTAGTAAGCTTATATATAATAGTAATCATGATCTGCATTGGGACTATGAGAAAGCTAAATAAAATCAAGAAAACTTGCAGTAATAATCTTGACATGGATGGGTTTTCTTTTTTATCTAGGTTAGAAATATCTAGATTAAAATATCTTTATGACTTGCTCATTAGGAATAGCTTAGTGAAAAGGGTCTTTGGCTGCTAGAGGAACGGAGAATTACCTGTTTTTAGTCAATCCCTTGATAAAAGTAGCTCGTCATATTTTCTCTTTGCATAAACACTTTATAGAAAAACTATTTTTTTATTGACAATAATAGAGAGCAAGCTATCTCATTTGTTTTTTCTGAACCACAAAATATTGTTTTCTACCCTATTTTTTTCTACCCACTAATGCTAGTGACCTCCATAAGGGCCACTAGAAGAGGTGGCTCTGGCTCTCATTCTTTAACATAAAAAAAACCTCCCATAAAGAGTTACGGTTTCTTAAAGAGGGAGGACAAAGTTTTAATTACAAAGAGAAGTGGATGGCAGAAATTCTAATAAAAATACTTGAGGTATGACAAAGATTGAAGGTCCATAATACCACTACTCTTTCAAAAGAATCTCAAAAAAGAGAAAGGAAAGGTGAGATATTAAACCTAAAGCAAGTCTTAAGAAAGGAAATTTTGAAATCTATATCTATTAAATATAGAATTATGAAGAAAATTTCAAGATGGTCAAATGTGTCTCCTTGGTTGATAGGAATTTGCAACTATGTAATGCCTATTTTCACTTTTACTTAGTTCTTTTTAAGGAAAAAATGCAAAGGTGGATGTCAAGTAATATTCAAGGAATTCAATTCTTTTGACCATGAACATGACAAATTGATGCATTAAATCTTCTTAGTGTAGTCAAAATCTTTTTCTGAAATCACACACAATGTAGTATTCTTTCTAGAAATGCAAAATTAGTTTCTTTGTAAGTATGGAGAATTTCTCTTGAGATTTATGGATGAAGAAAGTTGTTCATGAAAGAGAAGCTTGAAGTTACACAAGAGTGCTACTGAATTCTGAATTCTGACATTGTAAACAGTTTGTCCAAGGATTTCTAAAATGCTTAAAGATTTTTTTTTGAATTAATAGGAAAATGGTTCTCTTTTTTTCTGAAATTACAGAAAGGTAGTTGGCCTTCTCAAATTATAGAAAGTGTCTTGGGTTCCACAAAAATTTGCAGGAGAGCATATCAAATCCTTGAAACTTTACAATGGTTTTAACACCTCATAATAGAGTGAATTTATTTTTGAAATTGTAGAAAGGGGCTTTATGATTTCAGAAATTATGAAATTGTGCAAGAAGCATGTATTTCTCAATGTAAAAACATGATTCCATATATGCAGGCTTTCGTATAAGTTAAATTGTGAAGTTGGTGACTGTACATATCTATTGATCATGGATCAAATAATTTGAAAGGATCAAATTAATAATTCGCAATATGCTTGGCATGTATTATGCATGGTGAAAGTATGCAAATTGAAATAAAACTTTGTTTCTATATCATTGTGGATATACATTTTGTTGCATGCTTGTTAGAATAAGAACTTCATTCTTGACATATGTTAGAATCCTAAATATTAAGGACATGATAGAGTCCTGATGCATGAATTAAAACAAGTGTGTTGTTCTAGTCTTGATATAACTGAAGACACTCTATATATTATATCTCTAAGCTATTGAGTTTAGTGGAGCCATGACATATTTAAAATCATAATGGCATTTTGTTATGATTAATAGCCAAATATATATATTTGGTGGTAATATGGAAATGAAGGATTATATTATCACCGTTGCAAAAAGCACATTTTGGCTATATTGTAAAGCTGTTGTGTATATTAGAGATATTTAGATACATTTGCATGCAATGAGCCATGCTCTGGTTAAATACTATGTTTAGATCCATTTATATGTTCTTGGTTAATCAAGTTGAATTTATTTTGTTATGGATCTAATGGATTGAACTGGGCCTAACTAATGATCTAGTTAAAGCTTCATGCATGACTTGATATACGTATGATAAAACATATATGTGTAGCTCCTAAATGAGTTTGCATTAGCAATAAGAACTCAAATCTTTGTGGATTTTAATAGAGTCCTTGGTGTCTAAAAATATGCTTGAATGAATAAGGTAACTTGATATATGATAAATGAAACAAACTAAGTTTTTTTTAAAACTTATGAAAAGTGGGAGTTATAATTTGCAGGGTAACTTACTTTTGAGTAAATCTCAATATGATGTTTTACTTAAACAATTTGTGAGATGCAAATTATGATTGAAAAGCAACCATCATATTCTTGAACGAGTTAATACTCATTTGATGACTTATAATGTGAATGCATTTACTTGATTAGAGAGCATGATTGGTAAATTACCATCAAGTATGTCCAAATGACTTTTTATGCGAACTTACGATTATGAAGGTGAGTAGAACCCTATGGTATCCGACTAAGTTATATAATAATGGTGATCAATTGGACCTAATATTATCTATATCAAATATATTATATTACATGTTTGTAATATGGCTGGATAATTGCATTTATCCATGAGAACATCTTGATATATATCATGATGCAATTTTGCAACATTTTTTCTCACTTGGCAAACAACTTAAAATGAGACGCAAGATAGCCAGCGAATTGGTTGCAACAAACTGAGTATAATGCATATTAGGGGTATGTATTGGTCTGTTCAGTCCAATAACTGAACCAAAATAACTAAAACCGATTTTTTTTAAAATTTGAAAACCAAACCTGAACCAATTTGTGTAAGTAGCTGAACCGATCTGGACTGAATTATTTTGGTTTGGTTCTGTTATTCGGTTTACCCAAATTCTCTCTTACTCTCGCTCTCTCTCTATATATAATATATAGGTATGTGTATGTATATGTATATATGTATGTATGTATATATAAATATATACACATATTTATATGTACATGTATGTATATAGGTATTTGTATTATATATATGTGCATATGTATATATATATATATATATGTATATGTATATATGTGCATATTTGTATATATATTTGCTATCTTTACTTGACTTTATGAAGACGGTTGCGTTCAGTTTTGTCTTGGGCACCATCCATCAATATGCCGGTTTTCGGTTGAAAATATGAGTCCCTGTTAGCTTTGATAGCTTCGTTTGAGATTGGGTTCCAAACAATTTGATCAATTTCATGGGTCAAGGTCTACTGAATAGGTCTAGGTTTTGCTTTGTTTTTCTGTATCGTTCAACAACCCCTGAACACATATGACTCTGACATGGCCCTGGATTTGCTGAGCTTGTATTCTTCATCCTAGAATCTCTCTACCTTTAACGCTTTTATCTTCACACATCTCTGCCCCCCCTCCCGGTCCTCTCCCTATTTTCTCTCTTCTTGATGCAAATGCACCATTTGCTCTCTTAGAAGGTGACTCAATGTAAGTTGAGGCATAAGCCAAAATTAAATAGACACGCTTAATTTATGGTAATTGAAATTTATTAAGATGGTTTAGACAAGTAGAAAGGTGACCGAGAGAAGATCTGGTAATAAGGTGTAAGCAACTACATGGTAAAAATCTTACAAAAGAAAGAGAAAAACTATAAAAATATTAGGAGAAAACAATAAAGAATGATGGAACTTATGTTGAGTTAATTATTAGCATGATACATGATCAAACTCTATGGATACAAAGAATCCAAGGAGCTGACCTCATCTAGTATGAAAAAAAGCTTAGTTATTATTGTTGTAATATGATGGCCATATTGATCTTTCTTGAGACATTTTGATATCAAATAATATTATCACATTCTGTAGTCATTTAAATTAAAACTGTAAAGTTTTTCACACGAAAAAGTCAAGGTTTTAGCTACCTAATTTATAATAAAATAATGAATTGACTCTTTCTTATATATATCGATATAAACAAGATTTGCTTTTAACTATTTTCTCTTCCATAGTTCTTCCCATATCAAGAGCTCTTCGTCTGCAACATGGTCTTCATCTCAATGGAAACATAGTCCCATTCAGGTACCCTTCTCATTGAATTGAACTTTGCTAAGATTTGTATTCGTTTAACATGCCGCTCCTTTTCTCTTCATAGTATAGAGACATGGTCTTCATCTCTTTCTTTGTCACAGGTATATACAATAGACGGTTTTCAAAATTTCGTAATGTACATATATTGAAATAATGTTATTATTGTTTGATCTTTCATATGCATGCATGAAGTCAAACAAAATACATATGCTCATCAGTCATGCCTAGTCATGCTTATCTGTATCTCTGTGTTTGACTTTTTGGAGTTAAATGCTTATAAGTGCCATAAGGTTGAAGTAAATGGCGACTAAGAATTAATCCAGGAAACATAATCCACTCAGCATGCGAATCCATTTTGGTTTTGGTTTTCCTTTGTTGTACCTACTGTTTCTTTATCTTTTTTATCACCTTTTCTTTTTTTCTTCTCCTTTTTTCTTCGTAGCCTTATGTGTTGGAATTACAATGAAGACTTTCATTGACTGCAATCACTACATGAAAGAAGCCTCCTGATGTTGTCACCAGAACCAGAAAAAAGCTCGCTCGTCACAGATAACTAGGAAGATCTCTTTTGTAGACTACCAGACATAAGTGATTCCTCCTCCATGTGGAGACGTAGAGCGTATGATCCCATGCAAGGGGTCGAACAAATACCAGATTGGAATCAGCCTGTTCTAGATCATGTATCTCAAAACCACCACAGCATTGTCATGCAAAATGCAGTGGGAACGGTTCTTGTAGATCAAAAACAAGAAGACAACGAGTTTCCATGTGATTTGAGTCTACCGAATCGTGTAAGGGCCACTATGAATCATGGTACTCCAATTCCAAATAGCCCTATTGTGTCAGCTAGTCCACTTAATGCTTTGGCGATTGGTACTCAGTTGTAGATTAATACTACATGAATCATGCATGAGTACCAATAGAAACATGCCTATAGAGGATTTTCGCATATATGCGAATGCTAACCAAGAGAGCTTTGAGGCACGTGAAGGCGACTTCCCGCAGCTTTGCCGGATACTTCCTGTAACTTTGCTGGATTTCTCATTAGATATACAACATATGGGCTATAAGTGAAGAGAAGAAGAGCAGAAAAGAAAGAGGAGAACAAATATGATTCCCGGTTTTCCACAACCATATTTTCTGGAGAGGATTTACTTTGATTTTTGTTGTGTATTTTTTGAGTTCAATGCGTTACTTTGTATTTATAGAGCAGTACCTAACTCCATCTTCTTGAATTCCGAGGCTAGGCTTTCCATTGGGAGCCTTATCGGTTTGTTATTGTAACCATCTATAAAAGGCGACTAGATGGCCAGTCTATTCATTTTTGTAGATGATCAATGTCAAGAATAGCCATCCTCTTGACTTTACATCTCCCACTTAGCCATTTGAGCCAAGTAATATGACATACTTGTTTTACCTCCCAGTTTTGTGGAGTTTTCCTATTGTTGTGTAATCGTTACCCATTGTGTGGTTTCTTACCTATATAACAATCAAACATATCTCAAACCTATGTTTGTAATATGCTTTCAGAAAAGATCTTTTGTTATGACTTTAGTCAAGGGTCTGCCAACATATCATCAATTTGCATATATGAGATGAATATTTCCTTTCTCATAACCATATCATGAACATAGTGATATTTAACTATTATATGCTTGCTTTTGGAGTTGTCAACTCCGCTTTTGATCAGAGTAATGACTGTATTGTTGTTACAATAAATGACAACTGACTCATTGGCTATATCTAGCTTCAGATCATGAATGAAGCGGCTTATCTAAATGATACTAGTTGCAGTCATATAACAAGCCACATACTCAATCTCTTGCAACCATTTTTCTTACATGTCTAAGAAACAACTCCACCTCTAAATAAGAATATTTGTCTCGAGGTTGATTTACTAACATCTTTGCTCCCAAATAAAGTCAGCATCTGAGCATCCTATCACTTTCAAATCATCTGCTTCAAAACATAATTTCAAATCTTTTGTTCATTTAAGATATCTTAGAATCCTTTTCACAACTATCAAATACTGCCAACCAGGATTACTTTGATATCTACTTAGAAGACCAATAACGAAGATGATATCAGGTCTTGTACACAGCATAGCATACATCAAGCTACTCATAGCTTGTGCATAAGAAACATTAGACTTATCATCTCCTTCACCAGGACAATCAGACCATTTTCGCAATGGGTGTAGATGCATACTTACATTCACCCATTTTTAATTTCTTGAAGATATAATCGATAAATCTCTCTACACTTACGCATAAAAGTTTAGATTCACTATCTCGAGAAATCTTTATTCCTAGGTATAAGATGCTTCTCTCACATCTTTCATTTCAAACCTTGAGTTTAACCATGACTTGATTTTGACAATCATCTCATCGTCATTATGAGCCAATAATATGTTATCTACATATAATGATAAGATGACAAAGTGGCTCCCACTGTTCCAGACATATACAAGGTGGTCAAGTTTATTAGCCACAAACCCAAGTTCAATAATGATATTTTGAAAGATAAAATACCATTGATGAGGTGACCGTTTAAGGCCATATAGCCTTTAATTATGTATCCTTTGAGTTGTTGCATATATATGATTTCATCTAAATCTCTATTTAAAAAAGCAGTCTTTACATCTAATTGATGTAAATCTAAATCATAATATGTTGATATCATTAGGATTATCTTTATTGATGCAAATTTCACAACAAGGAGATATGTCTCAACATAATCTTTCTCCTCTTTTTGCAAAAATCTCTTTGCAACCATCGTCGCCTTAAACTTTTCGATAAATCCCTCAACTTTATATTTTTTTTTCAAAACTCATTTACAACCTATGGTTTTTCTTTCTTTTGAAAAATCAGTTAACTCCCAGACTTGGTTTTCTCAATGGATTCTATTTTCTAATCCATGGTTTTTTTTCAGTCTTCACATTCAGATGAGTCGATAGTTTGCAGATAAGTCAAGTTATCGGTCAACACATTTAAATCTATCGAATTACACACTTCCTCTATAAGGTGAGTGTGATAATCTTTTAAGCAGGATGATGTGACCTTAGGTCTTTTATGTTCACTCAAAGTTTTAATTTGTTAAGAAAGATCATTTATGGGTTCAGATGATGATTGATCTAGATCTACTAGATCGTTAACATACTTACTATCATTTTCAAGGATGTCATTCTTAATATGTTCTAGGAATTCAACATCCCTCCTCTCTATGAGTCCATGGTCTTTATGATAAAACTGATATCTCTTAGAGCCTTTAGGATATCCGATGAATATACATCTTAAGGACCTACTATCTAGCTATTCTTTAGACTGATCAGGGATCTTCATATGAGCGATAGATCGGGTTTCTTTCAAATCACATCTCATATGATGTAGAGAATGCAACTTTACACGATACTCTGGTGAGTATATATACAATTATACTTACTGCTTCTCTCTAAAATATCCTTGGTAAATAAACATATATTAACATAGACCTTGTCATATTTAATAAAGTCATATTATATCTTTCTACTAAACCATTTTGTTGAGGTATTTTGGGTATTATATTTTGTTTTGCAATACCAAAGTCTTTACAAAATTTTAAATTTTTTTATTGTATGCCCTAGTTAATTCTCAACTTCCTGCTTATATTCTTTAAGTGCTGCAAGTGTATTAGATTTATGTGCTAAGATATATATATATATATATATATGTATGTATATCTCGAGTAATCATCAATAAAGGTTATAAAATAAATTTTTTCAAGATGTATTCATACTCTAAATGGTCCACATAAATCAGTGTAATGATTTTCAACAGTATTGTTACCCTTGTTATTTTCTTGTCATTTCCCTTGTATACAAGCCTCACACTTATTAAAAGTGTTTTCATGAAAGCTAGGTAATATATTAAAGTTAGTTAATTTTCTCAACTTCTTTAAACTTATATGACCCAAGCGTTTATTCAATACATTCACATCAACATTAAAGACACAATCAATATAAGTAGAAGAATCTTTACTTTGATTAAAATTCAATTTGAATAAGTCATGTTGTACATCAAACTACAAGAGAAAACTACTCTCTCATGCTTCCCCATAATCACTTTTTCAAGAATAAACATGACATCAAAGCCCTTCTTAACCATGGTAGGAACTAAAACCAGATTGCGCCTTATAGTTTATACAATCAATACATTAGTCTGATTTGGCTACAACTAATTCTCTTGTCATTACTAGAATGTGGTTAACATGTTCCACTACATTATCTCCTTCTTTCATCTTATAGGAGTTGTATTTTTGTAGCAACAGTTGAATATGTATTTTAGCTATTGTATCATATTTAGCTGTTATCGAATCAAATAACTCTTTTGCGGTCTCATATTCTTCAAAGACACTAATAAAGTAATCCTTCAAAAATGTTAACATAATAGTCCTGTAATCTTTTAGAAATGTTTTATACATTTTTTTTTGTTTCTCAATAGCGTCAGGGGATGGTGGACGTATAATTTTCTATAGTACATAATCTACACCTTCTAGTGTAAGAGATAATGGGATTCATCTTTTCCACGTTTGAAAATTAAGATTATTTAATTTTTTCTATTTTTGTCAATTATGATATACATATTTTAGAGTTCATTTTTATGTGTTTGGCAAAAATATCAATTAGAGGGTCTAATAGGAAACATTCAATAAGAAATATATAATAAATAACCAACTATTAAAACATAAAATACAAAATATTTATCTATTGAATTGAAAATAACTCATGGTACTTAAAAGCAATTTTAAGCATATTTTAAGTACTATTTTTTATTTCCATAACTTGATTTTGTTATTTTCAAAACCAAACCAGAGACAAATCTATAATTTTTCCTATTATCTTGCTACTATAATTTTTTCAAAGATCTAAGGGTAAACCAGAAATTTAACCTTTCTGTTCGGTTTTATAATTTTTCAAAAAAGCCTCGGGTAGAACAGTAAAAATGGCACCTGATTTTTCAGTAAAATTCATGACTAATTGAGGGCAAGATAGTAATTTTGTGCTTAAGTCTAAATCAATCAATTTTTTTAAAAGCAAGGGTAGACCTAACTTTTAACACAGTGGAAAAGCTGTGAATATACACTCATTTAGGGATAAGAACGTAATTCAATAGACCAATATTTCATAATTTTTCTAAAGAGGTGCAAAGTTGTTCTTTCACCCATTTGGGTAAAGTTATCTTTTTACTCAAAAATATCTAGATATTTTGATAATTTTAACTCGTGGTAGACTGTATTTTTCAAAAACTATTGGGGGTAAAGCAAATTTTTCATTCCGTTGCCCAAGGCGATTTTCCAAAACAATTATCGAGTTTAGAAAACCATGATTTCTACCCACGATTTTCGAACTTTTGAGAGAGGGTATAAAGATGGGAAAGAGGGAGAGAGAGAGAAAGAAGCTGAGAGGGAGGAGGGCCAACGACCTCCAACCGTTGGTCTTCTGTGTGATACCCTTCGATCATTTGTCTTATAGCCTCTTTAGGGTTTTCCTAGTTCTGGTTGACAAACTTCTAGTCGTATTTTGTTTTCTATTTGTTAGTGTCTCCCTCGGGCCATTGGCCTTCTGGTCTCCACAAGGCTTCTCTTTCGGCTAACGGCCTTTTGGCTTCTGTTGGGTTTTCCTTTAGGTGACGACTTTCTAGCTTATTCTTTTTCTTGTTGTTTGTCTCAAGCCATCATTGGTGGTTTTCGACAGACGACCTGTTCTTTCCAGCCACCGCAGGTGCCTCTCTTCTTCTTCTTTTTTTGTTTTCTCGTTTCTTAAATAAATATTAATCGCGTACCTCTCTTTTGCAGATAACATGGCTCTAATACTAGTGAAGGCGACTTCCCATAGTTTTGCCCAATACTTCCCATAGCTTCGTTGGATTCCTTGCTAGATACGCAACGGATGGGCTGCTCTGAGTGAAGAGAAGAAGAACAAAAAAGAAATAGGTATAATTCTCGATTCCCCACAACCGGATTTTACAGAGAGGATTTACTCTTTGATTTTTCTTGTATGTTTTTTGGGTTCAATGCAGTACTCTGTATTTATAGAGCAGCACCTGACTCCATCCTCTGAGATTCTCAGGGTGAGCTTTTCGTTGGGAGCCCTTATCGGTTTGTCATTGTAACCATCCATACAAAGCGGATAGATGGCCAGTCTAGCCTTTTTCGTGGATGTTCATGTCGAGGATGGCCTGATATTGAAGATTTGCTTTTGAAAATCTTCGACGTGGATTATCATCTTGTTAAAGAGATTAGGGCGGTATTGGATCAGAATCAGTCAAAAATAATGAACTGCTAGCTAACGAACTGAAAGGGAGTTTAACTAGTGATGATACTAATGATCAACTACATCTGTTTACAGATAAAGTTGAGATGGAGAAAAATGATACGGCTGCAACTTCAGAGCACCATCGACCGAGCAAAGATACCGAACCCGTGGGCAGGACTCAGATTGTTGATCAAGCACAAGAACATCATGAAAACGATCAGGAACTGCAACAACTTAATCCCGAAAAGAATCGATTGGAACTGAGAGATTTAGCTTTATTATAAAACTATGAGCCTATTTTTCTCTTTGAGAAAAAACTAAGAGCGAAAAGGATGCGATGCACCAAAATCTCACACCTCCTCTCTTCACAAAAGAAGAAATTGCTGGTTTTCGAGATGGACTCGAAATTTTGATGTTTGATGAGAGTGGGGAGTACTTGATGATCTTCAAGAATTAGCATAACCCAGCCAGCACTTATATCCTGCAAGGGAAATGGAAAGAGTTCATCAAGAAGAACCAACCAGTGGCTGAAACAGATGGCGTCTCTGTGTGGGGTTTCCGCAAGAATGATCACATTTGTTTCATGATCAATAGGTATTAATCATTACTATGATTAAGTTAGCTAACTATATGGATACTATCCTCTAAGCATATGCAGATGTATTCATTCCTACATCCAAGCACTCATCATGTGGGTTATACTCCACCCTATATGCATATTGCTTCTTTAACCAATACGCAATCGAGGAACAAGAGGAATGTGTTATTGATGACCAAACTTACAAATAACTCTGTCAAGCATATGTGCCCCTACAATATCTAAGCAACTGATGCAGTGATGATATCAATACAACTTGTACTTATATCTATTATATAACTTCTCAAAAGCTAAGTCAGTTAATCAATTTGTAACAAAAAATAGAAATCATATCATAAACATTATAAAACATGTAACTTATAAATAATTTCCAATCGTATAATTGTAACTCATTAACAAAAGTACCTGCTCACTTTTCCCCTCGAAAGCAGGGAAGACTGCAACTTATAAATAATTTCCAATCGTATAATTGTAACTCATTGTTATTACAAAGTTTAACTTATGATATCAAGTAAGATGAGATTGAGGAGACTTCTTATGAGTAATATTGTGTATTCATCTACCAGCTCGAGGTTGCCCTCCAACCTAATCTAAGCGGATACTCATTTTAAAGGCCAAAAAAATTACTCATAAATTCATGCATAAACACACATGACATTAAAACATTCTAGAAACATAGTATATTATGTCAAAATGATGTAGGAAAGCTCTTATGCCTCACCAAGAAAAACCTTACTCAATTGTCAGTATAAATAAACAAGCATCACTGGGCCCAAGTATACTCATCGACTTTATGAATATACTTAGCTGACAACTGTATAATTATAATTAACACCCTATCTATGAACTTGTCTTGTAGAGAGTATATATGATATGGTACAAAGATATAATATCATTTATGCCTCTAGTATATAAGAAACATTCGAGATCTTTCATGGAGCAAGTCCATCTTCAAAGAATCCTCAATGATTATATTTAAAAGGATAAGTAAAATAACTTCCTTTCTTTGTGCCTCCATTTGATAGGTGAGCATAATAAAATGTTCATCCATATGAAGGCTTATGAACATCATGAAAGGTGAGCCATCTCACTTCAAAGCATATGAAAACTATTTGTCTCAGACTACCATCATTCGATAAAAGCACAGAAGTCCATGGTGCAACACTTCGTATAGTAACTCTCCTTTAATATATAGTCCAAACTGACAAACAATCTTCCTCCAACTACCCGACTAACTGTTATATTTTAGTTATAGACCATTTTGTATAGTGAATAAGCAATGATCACTTTCAATGGCAACTATCCAAACAGTTATATTTTATTTATACTCTAAGAAACTATATTCAATGCAAGTTGACCGACAAAATTATACAGAAGTGGCAGATAAAAACTTTAGGAACAAATTTTTCAGATTCAATGTAGCAAATGTATATATATATTGGATAGAACATGGTACAGAAATAAAAAATTAATACACATTGCATTGCCAATAAAGAGAGTCAATGTTTTCCAAAGACGGGAAAATCTGAAATTAATACAAGTTGGTAAAGTTCATATGGTCATCAGTGTTCCATGTGTCAAGAACATGTAAAATGTAGCAAATGAATGTATATATATTGGATAGAAAATGATACAACAACTAAGTCTTTTCCCGTCAGCCACATGGATTCTTTGTTTTCATAAAGCCTTATCATAATTTGTGGAATCCATAATAAATAAGTCCGACAAAGTTTTAAGCAGACTGTCAGAAACCTAACACAACCATATAGAAAATGATACAAAAATAAAAATGAATACACGTTGCATTGCTGAGAGAGAGAATCAATGCTTTCCGAAAACGGGAAAATCCAAAATTAATACAAGTTGGTAAAGTTCATATGTTCAGTGTTCTGTGTGTCACGAACAATCAAAAAAGAAAAAAACACAATACTATAAAAAGCAAGTAATCAAGAATCAGATGTGAACATCATAAAATAAAGTAATAGAGAAGTTATTGTAACACAAATAAAAGATAAAACATGATAGACAATACAAAGGTAGCTTGGACATTTGAGAGAAGTGCAGTTTCAATCAAAAATTGAGCGGTGAATAAAAACTTATAAAGAAATAGAAAAATACTTCATACTTCGGTATTGCGAAAGAATATGTCCTCACTTTTTCATAGCTAAAGAAAAATTAAGATACAAGAACGAACACAATAGACAATAGCGAACAAATATCCATGTAAGCCATAATGTGGAAGAGGAATTGGACTTAAAGTAGTCTCGACTCCCATGGCCCATATACCCTGCTCAAGTCGATGCCTGGCATGGGCCTAGGCGAGGATCTTAGCCTTGCGGGTTTTATGTGGACTTGCTGCAATCCAAATCATAAATAAAAGTAAATGAAGGAAATCATCAATTTCCTTTATTCATAAGTACCTTTGTCATAAATAAATATATAAAAAAGATCCTGCTTTTGCATCTTTGTGCAATGATGCTCCTTATAAACGATTGATTTCAGCAAACAAGTTACAGATCTGTAGGAGCACCAGCCACATGAAACCATTTCATGGAGAATATGCCCTTTCCGAAATGGGGTGACACCCCCAACAGAATCATAACCTGGGCATAAACCATCAAAACAGAGCATTTGTCTTAATCTAGATTAATCCTTCTGTTAAGATGATCGATCAGATCACAGAAGCCGGTCAACAGAAATGGGCAAAGAGACATTCCGAGCAAAAGAAGAACAACACATTTCTGGCTTTCGACACTTATGACGTTCAGCTCTCAACGATTTGATTCATTCAACCTCAGCTTTTGAAAGATCTTTAATTTCCTCCAGATTGGAACTGCCAAGGTTAAATGGCAATGAAATATCTCCCTGACCTCCAATTTCCTCTGGCTAGGAAAAAGACTATTAAGGTGTTAGACATTGAACCTCAGCTTTTCCCAACTCCAGCTCTATATCTTGCAACTCAAGCAACTCGCAGTTACTGGAGATTGAACAGAAAAGCTTTGCCAGGTGCTTCAGGAAATAAGTTTTTGCTTCTTCTGCCGACTACCAACAGTGTGAAAACCTTGAGAGTAGGGGGAATTCATAAGCTCCCTAGGGATGGCAGCTCCTGAAGATTTCAGGACGTCGATGAGTTCCTTAAACAAGTTTTTGTTCTCCTCGTTAATGAACACAAAGGCTGTACCTTCAGCACCCAGTTTGGAAGCTCTACCAATCTGATGCACATATTCCTGTATTGAGTTGGGCATGTCAAACATTATCACTTGCCTTACCTTTAGCAGATCAATTCCACGTCCTAGAACCCCTGTAGAAACAAGCACGGAAGCCTCTCCCATCAGAAACAATTTTAGGTACTCTCTCCTTTCATTCATCGTCTTGTCCCCATGTATCGCGACAGTTCTCAATCCTGTCATGACGGTAATGGCCTCACAAAGAAGATCAGCCCCTATTTTTGAGCCTACGAAGATAGCAACTGGGGGCTCGAAATGCTGGTTGCTTGTCAATATGTTAAACAGTTTCTGTTTCTTATGCTTAGATTCCACCCATATCATAATTTGTTTCACTGCTCCAGCAGGCCTGCCAGGCTCCCCAGCAGAAATAAGTAGCAAGTCTTCAGGAGTTCGGCCTAGCATCTTCTGAATGTTTTGGGGAATTGTAGCAGAGAACATCATGAGCTGAGGTTGTGTCAGAGCATGAAGCACCTGCATCACCTGATCATGGAACCCTTCCTGAAGCATGCAATCAACCTCGTCCAAAACTAAAACACCAACTTCATCCAGATCAACATCCTCTTTGCTTAGGAGATCGACCAGGCGGCCAGGAGTAGCAATAATCAATTCTACACCTTGTTGGATTCTATAGACTTGTCTGACCAGAGGATCACCACCCACAACCAATGCTGTTTTAAATGGCAGACCCTTTGCGAGGACCTTGGCTTGCTCCTCAACTTGTGAGCATAACTCCCTTGTTGGTGCTAAAACAATTGCTAAAGGTTTCCTCTTGTCAAAATGGTGCTCATAACGTAACTTGCTGCAGCGAGCGATCAGAGGTACCAGGAAGGAGGCAGTTTTCCCTGATCCAGTTTCTGCTGAAACAAGTAAATTTCTGCCCACCAAAGCAGCAGGAATTGCCTGCATCTGAATTGGTGTAGGTATAGCATAGCCAGATGCTTCTAGGTTCTTCTGGAGCAACTGAGGAAGTTTGAGATCATGGAATGACAAAGCTGGAGGTGGAACTGAATCTCCCTTGACACATATGTCAATCTTGTACCTCAGGGCCTCAACTTGGGGGATACTGAGGCATATATTAGGATCCGATCCATTACCTTTCACATAAAAGCACTCATCCTGTGCAGGGATTTTCACAGAACAAACTTTAGCATCAGATAGTTTGTGAGATTTGGAGTGTATCCTGGCAAGAATAACTTGTTTACATTCTATACTGCATACGTCATCATCTGTAGCATCACAGATGTATTCTCCATAACGTCCACATACAACACATCGAGGTTCTCCTGGCAAGGCTTCCCTCTGCTCCTGACATCTTGTTTTCACTGGATTCTCTGTGCCACGTAGAGAAACTTAATGCAGTAAGCTTCCACATACAAACCAAAAGTTTATAAAAACATTGGCTACAAACAAGGAGTCTGCCTACCTAAAGCTTATATGTTTTGAGATTTATTTGACAAATCTAACATACGGATGCATTTCGAATGGTAAATTCAGTAGGAAAGACTTTTCGAATAGAGTGAACACAAATTTGTCAATCATAAATTTTGATGCATTGTGAACCTTTAAACTTTAAACCTTTGCTAAGAGGGGATAATCCCCATAAGGGCCCGGAAAAAATAGCCATAGTTGCAGATCCAATCAGTCGTGCAAAATAGCAATTAACTATACATCCATAACTTTTGTTTATGAACTTCTATGTAAACCAACAGCCTAAATGAAGTCAGGGATAAATAACAACTAAGCCTTTTCCATACTAGATGGGGTTTGCTTAACTAGACAGGGAATGACTACCTCAATATTTCTTGAGATATACTGAACTCTTTAACCAAAAAAAGTATGCTTTATGTTACCTTATACATGGTTCGTCAACTCGATTTCGTTAATTGAATGCAAATCATATGGGATGGACAATTGTCAGTTTAAATGGAAAAACGTTTTCTTCAAGATTAATATCAATGACAGTCCTACAGAATTTCCCGTGGTAAAAAATCAAGTCTACCTACAGAAATTTAATAAGAATCACACAACACTATTTTAGGCACCGAGGATTATAGAAAGGTACAAATTTCAATGCCACAAGTCCCTTAAGGAGAAATACTAACAAATTCTTACCTGAATCATTATTGTCATCTTGGGCTTCAACAGTTTGTTCAGCTTTGGCATCATTGCTTTCTGCTCCCATCTATGAATTGCACCAACCAAGGATCTGCAAGACGTTGGCAAAGAAAAAAAATGTTTATAGGGCTTTTATGGTGTAGTTCCGGGAAGTGTTATCCGCATCTCATTGTTTCGTAGGATACGGTGCGATACATGTCGTATCGTGGGGCTCTACGATATGATACAGGGCAGTGTATCGTGTCACATAACTTATCCAACTCTATCGTGCAATACAACCCATATCTCGCCCATTCTAAATTAAAAAATAAACATGTTCTTAACATATCAAGGTTATCATCATACAATATTTTCCAAAATAGTGATAGTTTAAAATATCTCTCTCAATTCAAACGTACAACAGAAATAAACTCTGAAAACATAATGAACTTAAGTAAATCTTACATGCAGAATATTAATTTTTAACATGGCATGCTTGTTTTCATAATTCTAGCTACTTAATGTGGTCTCCTAATAAAACAAATCTTTTATATAACATATTCAACCTAATTTATAAATTTGATATTAAGTAATGACATATAATTTAGACTACCTTGCACATCAACTGCTCCAAAAAAGAAAAAAAGAACAGGCTCACTAAATGACTACTAAATAAAAATCATCATGGACAAAGGTCATCATAAGGCACTTTAAGGCTCAACTAGTCCATGTAAAACTTTAACCAGTATTCTTTGTAACAATCACATGTTAGAGTTAAATCAAAATGCTATTCAACCATAAAATTCTAAATTAAGATCATGAAAATGATGAGATAGAAAAAATGACAAACCTAAAACCTGAGCAAATCAACTACATGAATACAAAATGGATTTAACATTAATCAAGCATGGTCTAAATTATATGAATTCTTTGTAATTATCATATATTTTTTTGTTTTTTATATTTTTTTGGATTTTTTCTAATTTTTTAATAGTAAAATATGATACACATCGAAAACAGTGGTTCCGGGGGAAGGAAGAAGAGGAGGTTTCATTCATACTTTCAGGCAAAGAGGGGACATAGATGGATAGTTTCTCGCAAGGCAAAGCTGGTTGAGATGGTGGTCCACGTGGTGGTGATTGGTGAGGAGATGGATGGGGACAACGATGATGAAAATGATGGTGGTTGTTAGCGGGTTGATGGCGGTAACAAAGAGAAATGAAGCGGTCTCTCGGTGTTTAGCAGATAGGGCCTCTCGGCGTTTATACTTTATATGCAGTCGGGTCATGGATTCAGACCCATTCTGTGTTAAATATGAGATTCTTGTTAGAACAAATCCATACCCAAAGCTATATTTAGATCCGATTTGATCTTGTTTGGTGTTCATATTAAAGTGCATCCAGGTAATGTTATAAAATTGTATTTCGAATCGTATCGTATAATATGATAATACGATACAATATAGGCACATGTATCGCAAGAAGCAATTTATCGTATTGTATCATATAATACAGCTATATCGTGTTGTATCATATGATACATCCCGTTTCATACGAGTCTATGCTGATTTTTTGGGTATAAAATCCGAGAATCTGAAGTTGCAAAAATCACTTCTGCTACTTCTAAAACCCTTTTTCATGTCATTCCCTTCTCTCAAATCCTTGTTCTTGTTGATTTTGTGGTTTATCCACAAAATTCTCAAGTTTTTCACCCAATCCAACTTCCCATCTCTAGGGTTTTTGTCAAATCCATTAGCATACCCCTTTTCTTTTGCATTTTACCCGATTCTTCACTTAAAAATTTGGAGATTTTACAAATTTCATGATTCTTGACCTCTAATTATAACTTTGTAACATTCTAGTACGGATGATTCTAAGTTGTAACTTTGTTGTTTATTAATTAAATGTATTCAATATTCAAGTTATGGTATGGATGGATGATTGTTCATTATGAGATATTTAACTTTGTTATGCTTAGAGTGTTCTCTTCTCACAATCTCTCTCAATATTTTTATAGTCATGGTCATTTATAATTTTATTAGGAATTATATGTTTTGAATCAAGCTTTTTTATTTAATTTTGTTTAATGTTGATTGTGTTATATATATTTTGTTCTTTAATTTTAATTCTTTTATTTTGGGGGATTTATTATATTTTTCGATTTTATTATCAAGAAATAAAAAAAATTTGCACTGTATCGTACGATACAATGCGGTTATCATGTATCGGTGCCCATTGCGATACAGGCACCGATACACTTTTTACAACATCACATCTAGGATTGCTCTTTCCAACTTATTTATTTTTAACACTTGTTGGTGTCTCATTTAGAAGATAATTTGTTTGTTATTTTTGCATCTCTTTATATGATTAAGATCTCCATATTGTGGTTATATGTCACTTTTGTTGGCCTTTGTTGAAGACCTTTGTGATTAAGGTGTTTCATGTTGTTGACTAGTGGTTGGAGATTAGTCAATGTTTGAAGATACACTTATTGTTATTTGATAATTTGTGATCTTGATAACTTTATAGTTATATTTTTATGTATTTAAGATCTCCGTGTTGTGGCTATATGTCACATTTGTTGGCATTTTATCGATGCGACGATGTCCTTTATGATTAAGGTGCTTCATGTTATTGGATATTGGTTGGAGACGAGTCAATGTTGAAAATGTACTTATTGTTATCTTGATAACCTTGTGTTTGATAAAGTATTTGAAAAGAAGAGTTTCGCCTTGAGTATCTATTCATTTGTTATATTTTAAGCATTTTGTGCGAATGATAAAAATTGCATGAAAAGAATTCTTGTTTTTTTAGACAAACATTTTATATTAAAAAGATTCTTAAAAAATATTAAGTTGATTATAAATCTTTTCGTATATATTTAAAACATTTTTTTATCATCTTGGTGGATTATCCTATTCTTGGAATCATACAATCACGTTTGAGATTGTGTTATTTAAGGTCCTTGGCATTTGATTGATTTGGATGGTTTGAGCTTAGCCTTAAAGTTTGTTTGATTGTTTTGGATGATTTGAGCTTAGTCTTAAAGCTTGTTTGATTGTTTTGAAAGGTTTGAGCTTAGCCTTAAAGCTTGTTTGGGTTCAAGTTTGTCCTTAAAACTCGGGTTTGAGCTTGGTCTTAAAGCTTATTTGGTATATCAAGGCCTTTTGTAATATCATGAATTTGTGGTGATTCATGAAATTATTTGTTATATTTGACAATCCTACTTAGATGATCAATATTTTTCATTAAAGAACTTCTTTACTACCTGATTCCTAACACTTAGTACCTAAAATTTTAAATACTAGTAAGTGATCATCACATTACGGTTTGATAGTTGGGGTTTGATTTCTACTGCTATGGCACTAAAAGCCATATGATCAAACTTGGTGAATTAATTTCAAGTACAAATGTGTCACCCAACCACAAATTCCAGTAACTTTGGCAATCTGGACTCTCTTCTTTCATATCTCAGAAACATCGAGCTAGTTCTTTTCTTGGTTACATTGGGAGGCCGAAGCCTAACACACACACACATGCATGCATGCCCAGAAACAAACTCACCAACTGCGTCATGGGAGCCAGAGAACCTTGCCGGATGATCTAACGCTCTAAGTGTCATTGAGCTAGGGTTTTAGTGAAGCACAATAAATTATAAGGATGTGCCATTCATGAAGGAAATAAATTTTTAGTTACAGTGGGAAACTCGTAGCTGATTTGACTGACTAGCTGTATAATTTGTGAAAGATATTTTGTTTTGTTAGTGCTAATCAGTAAGTTCTTGATAAAGGTCGGGTTAGCATCAATCTTTGGGTCATATTTGTAGGGCTCGCCTGATTAGTTATAATACAAGGTGCAGCAAGTCCAGTGAAAACAAAAATGCCAAGATAAAATCGATGACTTTGATCCATTCTCCCTTGATGCCATGGTGCATATGTTTGCACTGCAACAAATGGTGGTACTTACAGTAACGATCCATTGTATTCTTATCAGGCTAGTTTCGTAAGCCTCAGAAACCATGAAAATGGGTGCATACTGCAAAAGTCCTTGCATGTAATGAAAAGAAACAGCAGATTCTACCAAACTCCTCAGTCCCCACTGACCATGTCATGCAATAAGAGCAAGAAACGCACTAGATCAATATCTCCTACCTAAATTTTCCTCCAGTTCAAGCCGACTGCACTAAAGTAAAGCAAACTATGAGACTCAACATCCATCATACTTCCAAATAAAGAATAGCCAACAAAGCTCTATAAAACATGGAGCGTCATCTCACTTACTCCACCAACCAAAACCAATCCTTTCTTCTAAAACCTTCTAGGCCGCCCACAACTTTCGATAGCTCAATAACCAACTTGCTCACAACTTCAGAGTGGAGTTCTATTTAGCCACCTCTTTGAGTTTAGTTAGCAAAACCACCCAATAATGACTCTTATCTTATCTTTCATTGATGCGACCCCAAGTTTTCCTAGTCTCAATATAATCCTGTCTTTAATTGGGAAATACACATCCACCTCAAGAGCGTCATTTATCTTATAAAAGGTCATAAAAATTTTCACATCCACAACACTTGGTACCAGATAACAATTATTGATCTAACCACTGCATTCTTTTCATTTATATGCTACCTCCTTACTTAGACACACAAAATCACTTCCTCCATGCTAAACCGGAAAGAACCGACTATACTTCAACTAAGGAGCTTCTGTTTTGCATAGAATACACAATTTACCAAGTAATACAATAACTATGCACCAAAAACACTAACAAATTATAATCATATTCTACGTGAACTACCCCTACACAATGTCCTGCTCTTAGAACTAGGGAAGTCCCAACAATAATGTATCAGCAACCATTCCCATTAAGCAAACAGATGAAACAGAATAAATGAGAACATATAAACAATCACTCAAATAGAGAGAGAGAGAGGAGAGAGAGAGAGAGAGAGAGAGAGAGATGATTTGCTCACAAGAAAGCAACAAGGAAAGAAAGAAAAAACATAAAAAATTTGAGTGCTTGGGGACAGCTGAGATATCAGGTTCAGTTCGATTCCAAATCAAAACCGCCCCACTAAGTAATTCTTTTTTCAAAATTTGAATTGTATGGCTCGGTGTCCAAACATTAAAAGGTAAAATACTTTATTTCGGTTACAAAATAAGTATAAAAGTTAATTTGAAAGAAATTTCTTATTTAATGAAACTTATTATTGAATGAGGAAGGTAATAAAAGTTTAAATTGCTATGACATATGGTCACTTTATAGCTAATACGATTTTTAGAAAACGGAATGAACATTTTAATTGCTTATAAGAATGGTTTGTCACAAACACAAATTTGATAAATTTGTTTGTAGGAGAAAAAGAGAGATCTTACTGTAAGGATTACAAGATAATTCCAAGAGAAAGCTAAACTACCCAACAGCGACTTTGGATTTACATGTAATAAATGGGCAAAGAGACAAAGAATACATAGAACTACTCAGACTAAATGGGATAATCTTAAAATAAGAAAAAATATATATTCAAAAAGTAAGTTCTTTGTCGAGATCTCGAAATTACATAAGCATAACTTGTGACATGTTAAATAATATGGTTACATATATTAGGAAAGTGACAAAAGACTTGTCTGGTGAATTTAAGGGAAGCATATCAACATAAAAGGAAGCTTAATCGTGGAGTAAAGAAGTGGTAAAATATGTGTTAGGTGAATCTAAAAAAGACGTATCAACATAAAAGGAAGCTTGGTGGTGGAGTGAAGTTGTGTAAGACAAAACTAAGACAAAGAAGGCTTATTAAACTTCCATTATGCAAACAAGATTAATGAAATTTAGAAGGCTTATAAGAAGGCAAAGAAAAAAAGTTAGGAAAGCAAAAAGCCGAAACTTAACAGTATTTATATAAAAAGTTGAACTTAAGGTGAAAGATTTTGAGGATGGTTAAGTTAGAGACCGAAAAACTAAATATTATACTTTTGTCAGATGCATTAAATATGAGGATTAGAATATCCTAGTGACAAGTGATGATAAAATATAGATAGAAAAATTAGTTTCTTAAGCTTTTTAATGAAAATATAGGTACTCGTATTAGCTTGAGAGATCTAACCCAGTGTTATCCGTATCGCACCGTATTGTCGTATCATATCGTGTACGATACACTGCGGTATATCGTTATAACGAAGTTATCGCACCATATCGTACGATACGGGAGATACGCTCCCCGACCGAATGAAACCTGTGATTTTTCACGGGTTTCCTCTCTCCTTTTGAGTTCTCCAAGCTCCCTAAGAGCCGGTTTTCGCCTCCTTGGTGTTGAAAGCTCCAAATTTGTGGCCTACGGTGTCCGTGTAAATCTCCAAACTCGGATTTAGGTATATTTTCTTATGTTTTTTCCATTTTTTTCTTTTATATTTGTTGTTTTTTTTATTATTTTATTTTTTTTAATGATAAAATATGAAGTTATTAAGTGTGTGTATACGATTTTTATTGCATTCATAAAGTGGGAGACACTCCATTTGAGTGTTATTTGAAGATTGGGGATTTACGAATTGCTTTTATTTTGTAGGTTTTTTTTTTTTAATTAAGGTACTCCATTGAGATGGCAAGATGGGGTGGTAGAGAGTCTAGAGACTCCCATTCTCGGTCTGAAGATCCGACATGACAGTGGGGTATACCAGTTGAGGGTTCCAAGTTAAAGATCATATGCTTATTTTGTGAAAAGGTGGTTAGTGGTGGAATTTCAAGGTTGAAACACCACGTAGCAAGGAGCATGAAAGAAGTTGCTCCATTCTCAGGCAGAGTTAGAAGTTTGCCAGAAGGTATTAAATGGCAATGCCTGCAGATGAGATTGAGAGTATACAGGAAAGGAGACAACAAAATGATGATTTTCAGATGTTGAAGAAGCTGATGATGTTACTGTTACTAAAGTTGGATTAATTGATAGTTTGCCTTCAGATGCTAGAACAGAGATTGGTAGTAGCAATTCACGAGCACCTAGCAAGGGAAAGAGGGTTGCTGAAAACTTTGGAGGTAGCAGAAGAGGAAGTTCAGGAAGGAGTAGCGAAAGAACTTCTTTTAGCATACATTCATTTTTTTCTCCTTCCACTACACCTGGTGCTCAATTTGGAATTCGTGCTGCTATTGCTTCAGAACAACTGCATGATCAGACAGACCTTGTAGTGGGGAGATGGTTTTATGATGCATGCATTCCATTTAATGCAGCAAATAGTTTTTATTTTCAAGCAATGACAGATGCAATTGCTAACATTGGTCCAAGATACAGGATGCCCTCTTATTAGAAGTTGAGAGGGAAGATATTAGATCAGACCATCATTGAAGTGCAACAATACTGTGTTAATATGTAATAGGACGCGGGCCCTTAGGGCCCGCGCCATCATGGCCAAAGGGTCAGGGCCATGCTGGCCCTGGCCACTAGGGGTCCCCAATGGCTAGTGCTGGCCGGCCAGCACTAGCCCACTATGCCCAGTGTTGTCTGACGCGTATCGTGTCGTGTATCGCTGGGCTCCATGATAAGGGCGTATCGTATCGTACTTTAATATTAAAATAATATAAAAATTAATTAAAAATCAATAAAAAATAGTAAAAAAAAATCGAAAAAAAAATCAGAAAAAAACTCATAATTGCTTTAAATTCATATAATGTAAGTTTAGTACAGATTGAGCATTCAACATTGAACAATTGCATCCAAATTTACATATTTTGAATCCAAAAAATAAAATACAGACACAGTTTACACTACAGTTACATATAATGTTACATTTTACAAATTGTAATTAGGATCATCAACTAAATAATCTTATCTTCTCCTTGTTGCAGATCCTCATCACCATCAGTCACGCCCACACCTTCTTCTTCAAAATCAAATTCTTCATCTCCATAATGTTGTTCCACTCCTTTCAAATTAATCCAGGAAACGTCTTCTGTTAGGAGGGCATTTTCTTCAGTATCTTCCATAACCCAATCTTCTAATATATCAAAATTATCCAAACTTATTGGATCGAACTGACTTTCTTCTTTATTTATTTTTTTTAATTGCCTACGACACAAACAAAGATAAACAATTAGTAAGTAATAACTGTAATATTAACAATTAAAAACTGAAGTTAAACAATATTGAATTAAAAATTTGAAAGTAATACAACATTACCTTTCACGAAGGCGCATGTTACAACGAATATAAACCAAATCATTAAGCCTTTTGTGTTCCAACCTGTTACGCTTTTTGTATGGATGTGTTCAAAAACACTCCAATTTCTTTCACAACCTGTTGCACTATAGGTTTGGCTTAAGACTCTGACACTCTAAGGTTTGGACAATCACTTCCAAACCTGTTCCACCAAACATCAGTAAAAAAATACAAACATTAGAGACATAATAATCCACAGTAATGTAAGATGCAACTTAAATATGAAAATAAACAATTTACCTGGACGTATCGTAGTGTGGTTGCGAATTGCAACAGGCAAACCCATCAAGTGAAGAGCATTATCATATATCTCCATCTCTCGATGTATCGCATCTGCTATGCTCTCATCAGGGACTAATCTGTCAATACAATCAATGATTCCTCGATTAACCTCACCGTCCCTTTTGAAGGTTCCTGAGTACCTGAATGATGGGTTTAGATAATATGTTGCTGCATGAATAGGCTGATGCAATTGTTTATTCCATCTACTATCAATTATTTTCCACACGAGCACATAATCTCTTTTTTTTTCTGCAATCTCATTCAACTTTCTATTTCTTCTGTTTTGAAGCAACTTTGCAAATTGTTGCCACTCATCTGAGAAGCACATTCTCTTCAAAACTTGCTTCTGTCTCACAATACTTTGTACAGATAAGAAGTTTGTTGCGAACCAAGTTACAGCTGTGCGAATAAGCTCTGCACCTTCAGTATATCTCCTCATCATACACAAAACAAAGGCATGGTTGTAAATGAATTTTGTAATATCTTGACAACACTCAGTTGCTGCCTTTATTTCATCCATCTCACCAATGCCCTCGAGGATGAGATCTAAACAATGGGTTGCACATGGTGTCCAGTAGAAAGTCCCATAAATATCAGTTAACTACTTCCCAACTACTTTGTAGTTAGCTGCATTATCTGTAATCAATTGGACCACATTCTGTAGCCCAACCTCCTGTATAATCTTATCAAATTCTTCTCGTAGGATCTCTGCAGTGTGCCTCTCCTCTGACATATCTAGAGATCTTAAAAACATGAGTCCTTTAGAACAATATACAAGAAAGTTTAGCAATGTCCTTCCTCGCCTATCGGTCCATCCATCTGCCATAATAGTGCATCCTGTTTCCTTCCACAATTATCTCAAAGTCGAACAGTATTGTTGCACTTCAATTACGGTCTGATCTAATATCTTCCCTCTCAACTTCTGATAAGAGGGCATCTTATATCCTGGACTAATATTTATAATTGCATCTGCCATTGCTTGAAAATGAAAACTGTTTGCTGCATTAAATGGAATGCATGCATCATAAAACCATCTCCCACTGCAAGGTCTGCCTGATCATACAGTTGTTCTGAAGCTATAGCAGCACAAATTCCTGGTTGAGCACTAAGTGTAGTGGAAGAAGGAAAGAACAAATGTATGCTAGAAGAAGAAGCTCTTCCTCTACTCCTTCATGAACTTCCTCTTCTGCCACCTCCAAAGTCTTCAGCTGCAACCCTCTTTCCTCTAGTAGGTGCTCGTGAACTGCTACTACCAATCTCTGTTCTAGCATCTGAAAGCAAACTATCAGTGAATCCAAATCCAGTGGCAGTAGCATCATCAGCTTCTTCATACATTTGAAAATCATCCTTTTGTTGTCTCCGTTCTTGTATGTTCTCAATCATCTGCAGGCATTACCATTTAATACCTTCTGGCAAACTTCTAACTCTGCCTGTGCATGGAGCAACTTCTTTTCTGGTTCCTGCTAGGTGGTGTTTCAACCTTGAAATTCCACCACTAACCACCTTTTAACAAAATAAGCATCTAATTTTTAACCTTGAACCCTCAACTAGTATACCCCACTACCATGCCGGATCATCAGACTTTGAATGAGAGTCTCTACCACCCCTTCCTGCCATCTCAATGGTGTACTTTAATTCAAACAAAAACCTGAAAATAAAAGCACTTCGTAAATCTCTCAATCTTCAAATAACACTCAAATCGAGTGTCTCCCACTTCATGAATGCAATAAAAATCGTATACACATACTTAATAACTTCATATTTTGTCATTCAAAAAAAAAATGAAATAACACAAAAAACAACAAATATTAAAAAAATGGAAAAAACATTAAAAATATACCAAAATCCGAGTTTGGAGGCTTGCACGGACACCGTAGGGCACGATTTTGGAGCTTTGAATACTAAGGAGGCGAAAACTTGCTCTTAGGGAGCTTGAGGAACCCAAGAAGAGAGGTTTCGCGGGTTTCGCGGGTTTCAGTCGGCCCGGGACCCTTTATAAGGGTCCCAAGACGTACGCACTGTATCGTGCGATACGGGCGATACGCACCGTATCGTGTGATACGGTGCGATACTCTGGGTTTCACGATACGGGCCCCCGTATCGTATCGTGGCGTATCGTATACGATACAGTGCGATACAGATAACACTGACTATGCCTCTCTTGCTCCTTTCTTCTTCCCCTTGTAATGTCTATAAATAAGACCAGTGTTGTTCGTATCACACCGTATCGTATCGTGGGCCACCACGATACGATACGGGGCCCCATATCGCAGATGCGGGCGTATCGCACCGTATCGCCTGTATCATACGATACGGGCGAAACGCCTCGAGAGAAACCCGCGATTTTTCGTGGGTTTCCTCTCTCCTTTTGGGTTCTTCAAGCTCCCTAAGAGTCGGTTTTCGCCTCCTTGGTGTTCAAAGCTCTAAAATCGTGCCCTACGGTGTCCGTCCAAGCCTCCAAACTCGGATTTAGGTATATTTTTAATGTTTTTTCCCTTTTTTTTATATTTATTGTTTTTTGTGTTATTTCGGTTTTTTTTTTTGAATGACAAAATATGAAGTTATTAAGTGTGTGTATACGATTTTTATTGCATTCATGAAGTGGGAGACACTCGATTTGAGTGTTATTTGAAGATTGGGGGATTTACGAAGTGCTTTTATTTTCAGGTTTTTGTTTGAATTAAAGTACTCCATTAAGATGGCAGGAAGGGGTGGTAGAGACTCTCATTCAAAGTCTGATGATCCGGCATGGCAGTGGGGTATACCAGTTGATGGTTCAAGGTTAAAAATCAGATGTTTATTTTGTTAAAAGGTGGTTAGTGGTGGAATTTCAAGGTTGAAACACCACCTAGCAGGAACCAGGAAAGAAGTTGCTCCATGCACAGGCAGAGTTAGAAGTGTGCCAGAAGGTATTAAATGGCAATGCTTACAGATGATTGAGAGCATACAGGAAAGGAGACAACAAAAGGATGATTTCCAGATGTGTGAAGAAGCTGATGATGCTACTGCCACTGGAGTTGGATTCACTGATAGTTTGCTTTCAGATGCTAGAACAGATATTGGTAGTAGCAGTTCGCGAGCACCTAGTAGAGGAAAGAGGGTTGCAGCTGAAGACTTTTGAGGTGGCAGAAGAGGAAGTTCAGGAAGGAGTAGAGGAAGAGCTTCTTCTTCTAGCATACATTCGTTCTTTCCTCCTTCCACTACACCTGGTGCTCAGCCAGGAATTCGTGCTGCTATGGCTTCAGAACAACTGCACGATCAAGCAGACTTTGCAGTGGGCAGATGGTTTTATGATGCATGCATTCCATTTAATGCAGCAAACAGTTTTCATTTTCAAGCAATAGCAGATGCAATTGCTAACATTGGTCCAGGATACAGGATGCCCTCTTATCAGAAGTTAAGAGGGAAGATATTAGATCAGACCGTGATTGAAGTGCAGCAATACTGTTCGACTTTGAAACAATCGTGGAAGGAAACAGGATGCACTATCATGGCAGATGGATGGACCGATAGGCGAGGAAGGACATTGCTAAACTTTCTTGTATATTGTCCTAAAGGACTCATGTTTTTGAGATCTCTAGATATGTCAGAGGAGAGGCACACTGCAGAGATCCTACGAGAGGAATTTGATAAGGTTATATAAGAGGTTGGGCTAGAAAATGTAGTCCAATTGATTACAGATAATGCAGCTAACTACAAAGCAGCTGGAAAGGAGTTAGCTGATATTTATGGGACTTTCTACTGGACACCATGTGCAACCCATTGTTTAGATCTCATCCTCGAGGACATTGGTGAGATGATGAAATAAAGGCAGCAACTGAGTGTTGCCAAGATATTACAAAATTCATTTACAACTGATAGTAGATGGAATAACTTTTGCCATGGACAGGGCAAAAGAAGCGATCAGAAATAACTTTAATGGAAAAAAAAGAGATTATGTGCCTGTGTGGAAAATAATTGATAGTAGATGGAATAAACAATTGCATCAGCCTATTCATGCAGCAGCCTACTATCTAAACCCATCATTGAGGTACTCAGCAACCTTCAAAAGGGATGGTGAGGTTAATCCAGGAATCATTGAATGCATCGACAGATTAGTCCCTGATGAGAGCATAGTAGATGCGATACATCGAGAGATGGAGATATATGATAATGCTCTTCACTTGATGGGTTTGCCTGTTGCAATTCGCAACCGCTCTACGATGCGTCCAGGTACATTGTTTATTTTCATATTTAAGTTGCATCTTACATTACTGTGGATTATTATGTCTCTAATACTACTACAACTACAACTAAGCCTTTTCCCATACTAGATGGGGTCAGCTACATGGATTCTTTGTTTTTTTTTTTTGTAGAATCCATGTTAAGTCCGACAAAGTTTTACGCTGGCTGTCGGAAGCCTAACACAGCCCTCCTCCTTTTTCCGGGCTTGGGACCGGCCATGAAAGGGTGATTCCTTACATAGGCGGAGTTATTATTATGTCTCTAATGTTTATATTTTTTTTACAGATGTTTGGTGGAACAGGTTTGGAAGTGATTGTCCAAACCTTAGAGATTTTGCAGTTAGAGTCTTAAGCCAAACCTGTAGTGCAACAGGTTGTGAAAGAAATTGGAGTGTTTTTTAACACATCCATACAAAAAAGCGCAACAGGTTGGAACACAAAAGGCTTAATGATTTGGTTTATATTCGTTGTAACATGCGCCTTCGTGAAAGGTAATGTTGTATTACTTTCAAATTTTCAATTCGATATTATTTAACTTCAGTTTTCAATTGTTAATATTACTTACTAATTGTTTATCTTTGTTTGTGTTGTAGGCAATTAAAAAAAGTAAATAGAGAAGAAAGTCAGTTCGATCCAATAAGTTTGGATAATTTTGATATATTAGAAGATTGGATTATGGAAGACACTGAAGAAAATGCCCTCCTAACAGAAGAAGACGTTGCCTGGATTAATTTGGAAGGAGCGCAACAACATTATGGAGATGAAGAATTTGATTTTGAAGAAGAAGGTGTGGGCGTGGCTGATGATGAGGAGGATCTGCAACAAGGAGAAGATTATTTAGTTGATGATCCTGATTATAATTTGTAAAATATAACATTATATGTAACTGTAGTGTACTGTAAAGTGTAAACTATGTTTGTATTTTATTTTCTGGATTCAAAATATGTAAATTTGGATGCAATTGTTCAATGCTGAATGTTCAATCTATACTAAACTTACATTATATGAATTTAAAGCAATTATCAAATTTTTCCTGATTTTTGTCGATTTTTTATTATTTTTTATTAATTTTTAATTATTTTTTGCATTATTTTAATATTAAAGTACGATACGATACGATACGATACGCCCGTATCGTGGAGCCCAGCGATACACGATACGATACGCGTCAGACAACACTGAATAAGACATATTGTCATGAATAAGATTCATTCAGTCTTGCACTACTTCTTGATTTGTTTTGTGTATGCTTCCGCTCTTGTTAATCATTCTTGAAGATAGACATTCATGAGTGAATGTCATTTGACTCTTGGCGACTTGTTGATATTGATTCGAGCCACATCAACCTTCAATTATCAACAAGTATTTACATTATATCAGAGCCTCGGATTGAAGAAAACGAGCACATCGAGAAGCGTACCGAAAGTGCGAAAATTGAAGATTTGCATCAAACTTGAGGTTAGTTCAAAATATTCATTTTTTGCACAAATGGAAGGCAAAAATGAGTCGTTTAGATGTATTCTAGACCCGAAAAGTTATCAAAGTTGGACTAGAACAATGAAAAAATATTTTTTATCAAAAGATTTTTGGGATTACATTGATGGGACTATAAAGGAACCAATTTTGGACATTAATGGCCTAGATGATGATGAAATCATCAAAGCACATGAGAAATTCAAAATCGATTTGAAATTATGGGGAAAAATGAATGCAAAAATCACATGGATCATTTGTCAAAATGTGAATGAAAAACTTAGAAATCGGATTAATGTTTTTGAAAATGTGTTTGAAACTTGGGAATATTTGAAAAAGCTTCGTTCTCAAGATGATTTTGTCTTTCAAATTGATCTCATGGAAAGAATGATTATGCTCAAACAAGGGAACCTAAGCATTAGGGACTATCACAATGAATTTTCGAAACTTTGGACTCAATTAAGGAGTTTTGACAAATTTAGAAAACTTCACAAATTAGACGAATTTCAAGAATTTTTGAAAAATCAATATTTCTTCTTATTTATGCGTAGTTTAAGAGACGAATTTGAAAACATTAGATCAAGCCTTATACATACGAAACCTAGACCTAGAGGGGATACCTTTTTTGCCGATCTTGTTACGGAGGAAACAATATTGAAAAACATGCATGTGGCCAAAGAAGTCGTACTTGCCGCATCAAGACCCGGAGCAAATTTAAAGACTTACAAGCCTCCACATGCCAAGAACAATGAAGTTACATTCAAAAAGCCCACGGGACCATGACCTAACAAAGATACAATTTGCCATTATTGCAAAGAAAGTGGACACATTAAAACCACTTGTTCTCTACTTCGAAAAAGGGGTGGAAACGTGAGAGCCGTGAAAGAATGAAGTGTTTTGCCCAACAACATAAAAGCATACATAGAAGAATTTTTTAAAGAAAAAGTAAGCATCTCCGGAAATGCTCTATCTACTTCGCAAGGTATGTCTTGGTTTTTAGATTCTGGTGCATCTTTCCATATGACACAGTGAAGATTCTTTGGTTAATTCTTGTGAAATCATTGGAAAGCATGTGTTTACAGCCGATGGAACCAAACTCCAAATCAAAAAATTAGAAAACTTTGAAAAACAAGACTTTAAAATTCAAAATGTAAGTTTTATACCTAAACGTAATTTAAATCTACTCTCGGTTGCTCAAATATGTGATAACAATTGTATAGTCACTTTCTCATCCAAACATTGTGTGGTGCAGGATCACCTATCGAAGAAGGTGATTGGTCAAGGCCATAGAAAAAGTAGACTATACCAATCTTGTTATGCCAAAATCGGGTTTTTGTAACATAACCCAAGATGCTACGCTATGGCATAAAAGACTTGGACACTTACTCTAAAAAATTGTGTAACATTCCTTTGATGAAAAGCATTAGAGAGAAAAATTTTGAATGTAAAGATTGTCTTCTTGGAAAAATGCATCATCTCCCCTTTGGAGAAAGAAACTATGTACCAAAGAAAGCTTTTGATTTAATACATTCAGATGTTTGGAGCCCCGCGCCCCTTGTTTCTAAAGGAGGATTGCAATACTATGTGATTTTTGTAGATGACTTTACTCGATTTACATGGATATATCTCTTAAAACACGAATCCAAAGTATTTGAAAAATTTGTAGTATTTTGTAATATTATCAAAAACCAATTTGGAACAACCATTAAAATCTTTAGATCTAATTCGGGAGGAGAGTACATGTCTAATGAATTTCATAAATTTATTAAAACTAATGGTATTATACACCAAAAATCATGCACTAAAACACCTCAACAAAATGGTCTAGCGGAACGAAAACATAGGCATATTATTGAAACTTTTAGAACTATGCTAATTGCTAGCAAGGTTCGTAAATTCTTATGGGCCGAAGCTACTCTTACCGCAGTATACCTTATAAATAGAATGCCGTCATCTAACCTTGAGAATGCTTCACCTTTCGAAAAATTGTACAACATCCCTCCATATTATGAAAGGCTTAGGGTTTTTGGATGTAGATGTTTTGTGTATACAGACAAGAATGACAAATTGTCACCTAGAGCTATTGAATGTGTCTTCCTTGGTTATGGCATTGACAAAAGGGGGTATAGGTGTTTTGATCCCATGGAAGACAAATTGTATGTGTCCAAGAATGTAAAATTTTTTGAGCTCCTTGGAAAATTTGAAACCCTTCGTTCCTCAAGATGTTTTTGAGCTAGGAGAAGATAATGATTGTGACTCATTACATCAAGACATTCAACAAGATCATATTGACACCAATGATATTTGTAGTCTCTGTAGAAACCCAAGTGAAACAGTTCACTCAAAAGAGCAACGCCCTAGGCTTGTTTAGCAGCCGTAGTGATGCATCACTCCACCTCCCCTGGCCACTGAATGCACATTAACAATCACACAAACGGTGTGTTTGTTTGAAATTGATCTTTTTCCTTACTCCACTACGAGTGATGGTTGACCGATACAATTTGTTGATGGTTGTTATGTTGGGAAAGCTTGACCGACCACGAAGCAACTTTTCATAGAAACGGGTTGAGAATTTGAACCATAGTAAGTCACGTTAATTGGAAGCTTGAACCTCATTATTGCATGGCAAACATATCCTAGTTTCACAATTGATGAAGTCGGTTCCTATCTATAACTTGAAGAGAACTGCCCTTCAGATGAGACCAACAGGATGGTGGATCTAGAAATTTCGGCATGGTCAAAGCCATCCCTAATCTGATGGGACAAACTTTGCTCATAGAATAAAATCCGGCAATTACGAAGCCGCTTTTTGGCCAAATCGAGACCAGCAACAGTTGTTCCCAGCCCAAACCTCTAAAGCCTTCTAATTCCTCCCAATCCCAATCCAAAAGCAAAGCACAACACCAGTTGTTTGGCTGAGAATAGCTGCTGAAAAAGACGGCCGGGAACTAACCTTATTCTTGATGTCTTTGCCACCTCTTATCACCGATTCCGTCCGCCGAAGAGTGGTCACAGTCACGCTGCTGCTCACGTCCTTCAAAATGGGACCTTGAGTCGCCCGCCCCTAACGTTGCTTAGGGTCAAGAAAGAAAGGAGATGGTGGTGGTGGGTGGTTGTGACCGCCCCCCACTATCACCCAATAACAAATCGTGCGTTACTGGGGTGTGAACCCTCGGGTCTGGATCCAATTTCGACTCGGATCTAATCGTCACAAAAAGTGTCTTGGGCCTTTTCCTCCAAGAGAACTCCCACAAAATCTAGCCTCAGGTGGCCTGAAAGTTCTTCAAAAGACAAGCGACTGAACAGTCCAGTTCTTGAATATCATTGCCAAACCATTAGTCATGGCATCCATTCCATGTGCACAGATTCCTCCCCTTTAGAGAATCAGAAAGCTCTAAAGCCAAGTTGATGTGCCCCACACTTAGTGTACATATTTCTACCAATGCAAAGCCCAGATTGAAATCTAAACGAAACGCCTACACAAATAAACGTGCATCCACTTGCACATATCCAAGGGCCTAGTGCTGGCACATGCCGAAACCAAAGCTGTTATCATCAACAATTGGCACATGCACTAGTGGCATTACAAGTGTTGTCGTAAAAAATGGCGATTCTAATGACATTCATGTGAATCTTCTAGTAGAGGTAAATGTGATATGAGGCGTGATCCTTGTTTTTAACGGAGGATTTGATAAGGCTCAGATGACAAGCATGAGTCCTACTATTGAACTTATTCTGGTACCGTTGACACATAAAAACAAGAAAAAAAGTGAAAGACTAGCGATGTTGTTTGATGCCCTGATTCAGTTACTATTTACAGCATGTTTTGTAATACAGTAAAGGAAGGTGATATTTCTCATATGAAATACCATCTTATGGGAACCAAGAAGGATACTAGTGCTTGTCCTCGGGTTTTCGAAGCAATGAAGTACGAGATTGAGTAAGTATTAAAGGCTTTAAGGGTGAGAGAGAGAGAGGATAGAAATAGGTGGTTGGGATATCAATCAACCATTTGAAGATGCTTTTGAAGGGATGTATGGTGATAAATTTTATGATACAATTGAGATAGAAGAAGAGATAGCTGAAGAGAGAAGATAAAGCGAGAAAAGAAAAAATATAGGTTTTGGTAGTAGTGCAGAGTTGGCTCTTATTACACTGTACGAGCTCTTATTCGCCCGATGTGTATGAGGGGTACTAGAGGAAGAGCTAGAGCCATAAGTAGTGAGATTCCTATTATTTTTTCTATGTACGACTCCTGAAGGTCAGTTAGACATTAAATCAACTCTAACTCGAGAAAGTAGATTTGAAGTGTGTCAATTTTTTTTTATAAAAATTGTCTCCCTTTCAATGTTGAACTCATTTTCTTTTCAAAGTATGCGGATACTATTGCCAATGTGAGATCGGGTTGGTATTGTTAATGCATTAAGTTATGAATTGAGGGAGTCGTGGAATGACACGAGATGTTATATTATGGCTTTGGTGAACTTCCTGGTGTATGGTTAGATAGATGGTCAATGTAGGTCTTTGGTGAACTTCCTGGTATATTGTCCTAAGAGGACATTGGTTTTAAAATCATATGACTTGTATTATATTGATAAAATTGCAGATAATTTACTCCCTATTTTTAAGGAAGTTGTTGAGGATGTAAGTGTTTTAAATATTGTTTAATTCATTATTGATAATGCTACAAATTTTAGAGCAACTGTAGCTCGTAAGATACTTGAGACAAACCATCCATCCTTAGTATGGACTCCATATGTTGCACAATGTATCGACTTAATGCTTGAAGATTTGAGTGCAATGGATAAAATAAGAGAAACTATAGATACAACAGCAACAACAACTAAGCCTTTTCCCATACTAGACGGGGTAAGCTACATTGATTCTTTATTTCTACATACCTCTATCATATGCCATGTTAGCAATTAACTCACAATAAGCTAGATCATTCTTTATTGTTTCTTTCCATTGTTCTTGTATATCTTTTTCATACAAGCATTCTCAAAGATTACCTTAAGCTGCACATCTAAGAAGAGGCTGCCAAAAAAAATGGTGGCCTGCATCCAAACGTGGAGATGGAATTTAGTGAAGGGAAAATGAGAGAGGAGGATGAACTCAACAAGGACGGGCATTTGGGGGTAAATGACAAAAGAGGGAGAAAGGGCGAGGGAGGAGAAACAAAATGGGTTAATCCAACCCTAGCTTTATTTGGTTCAGATTTTTTACTTTCAACTGGATCTTTTGAAAATCCAATTTGATATCACTAATAAAATTACGTTAGGAGATTCAAGTTTTAAAATTCACAACTGCCTGAAATCCAGATGAAGTGGTTTAAAAGTTATGGCAGGGTGGCCATCCCACCTTGCCTCAATATGGATCCACTGCTGAATAATTCCTCAACATGCCCATGATGGGGCTTCATGGTTTGACTCCACACATAAGCTTAACATGAAGCTAATGCAACACAAGCATCAACTGACCTAGGGCTCCTATTCCAATAAGTTGAGCTTTAAGAGATGCAAGACTCATTCTTTTTTCAAGAATAAAGCACAAGGAAATGGAAATAAATAGAACTAGTTATTGAATAATCAAACTCCCATTTGAATAAGCCTACATAATTTAAAAAATCTCATTGCAGACCTTCCTAAATATACCTCCTCTCTCAATTTTGACATTCCACCATTGGTCTAAGTAGCTCTATATATTCTTTGTCGATTTGACTACTTTCTTACATGTAATCCATAACTAAAATTAATATTGGATAATTAAGCTTTCTCTTAAAATTATCTTTCAATCCATACAACATAATCTATCATTTCTCTAATAAGAAAAATAATCAATTTGTATTTTTCACAAACCACTCTTATAAGTAATTAAATGTTTATCTCATTTTCTAAAAATTGTATTTGCTATAAGAGATCATATACTATCGTAAAATTTAAAATATACTATAGCAAAATTTAAAATTTACTTACCTTCCTTATTTAAATCTCCAAAGTTGTAGTTGTCATCTACACCTTTTTTATTACTCTTTACCCCATATCCATTTAGATCTACTTCCAATCAAATCATCTCTTTGTGAAATTCTTTAAATCACCTTATTTAATTTCTCTCTAAAAAAATGTCTTTTTTATACTTTCTTCTAGTCCTATATGGGCTGCATAAGTACAAAATATATTTAAAGTCTCAACTCCTAGCACTAATTTCACCATCACAATTCGATTACAGTGCCATTATATCTCCTCCTCAGTCCTTCAAGTCCTTATAATAATATCAATTCTATTTTAAGTTTTTTTTGTTGAGTACTTTGTTTTCAAACTCAACTCTTTTTCCAACCCATTTTCTCTCTTACAAATACAGAGTATGAATCTTTCTCCTTATCATAGTATCTACCACCTCCCATTGATATTATAATAATTACAGTACCAATTCAAATCTTGTATCTAAAACTAGCTTTCTTACTCCATCATCTATCCATGTTGAAAATACATAAAAACTCTTCGCAATTTATTCACTACACCCAAATATAACGACTATTTTTTTTACCAAACTAGTCCATGATGTGAGAACCCTCTCTAGAATTTATTCACTACATAAAAACTCTCGGATTTTATTTCGTTTGAATCAACATCAACTCGTACGATACGGCCCGTATCATACCGTATCGTGTGATACACCATGATATGGCCCAATAAATCGAAGAGCACGATACAATATCGTGTTGACTTATGATATACAATAAGCTCATACTATGTCGTACGATACAAGTTTTAAAATATTTCTTCATAAGATATAGAAATTAAGATCAACACCCATTGCATCTCTCACAGTTTTAAATACCTATGGTCAATTTTTCAAAGTGATGAAAAAATTGATAAGATGTTACACATAAAATTAATGTTGGTAGGTTAAAATGGAGAGGGGCATTAGGTATTCTGTGTCATAGAGCAACAATTAGACCAGTCATGTTTTATGATTGAGTGTTGGGCAACTAATTATAACACGTGCAAAAGATGGATGAGTGCTCATACAAGAAAAGATCGAATACATCATGAGGTTATTAAAAACCAATTGGGAGTAGTACCAATAGAGGATAAAATGAGAAAAAATCATTTAAGATATGTGGTGAGGGGGCTCGATGGATTTTTCGGTTTTAACATGTTGAAAGACGATGAAAGGACACTTTAGAAGAAGATACGAAAAACTAGATTATAAAAATGTTAAAAGAGGAAAAGGACAACCACAAAAGTGTTAAAGAGACAATAAACAATGATCTAGTTTGCTAGCATAACACATGGTAGGGCTGTGTGGAAACAAATAATCCCTGTAACCGACCCCATCTAGTATGGAAAAAGGCTTAGTTGTTGTTGTATATCTTTTTCATACAAGCCTACTCATATATATATATATATATATATTCAACCATTTTTTTTCTTCCCTTATAGTTATTATTCAAAGTTTTCCGTTTCTTATATATTGAACCTTTGTTATTTCTACAATCTACAACTAAGCCTTTTCCCATACTAGATAGGGTTGGTTACATGGATTCTTTTTTTTTTTTTTTTTGTAGAATCCACGATACAACATTTTGCGTTGGTGTCGGAAGCCTAATGCAACCCCCCTCCTTTATCCGGGCTTGGGACCTGCCATGAAAGGGTGATCCCTTCATGGGCAGAGTTAACCTTTGTTATTTATCTAAATAAATAAAACGCTTTCTGTAATGATTTTGTTTTCAGTATAGAAATGCATCTCATCAAATCGGAAAAGAGGTCCTTTCTTCCCCAATTTCATTAGAGAGTTAATACGTGCCTTTTGTTTTCGTCGCCACCAAGTTCCTAAGTGTAACTTACAGTTTCCCAAAAGAAGACAAACAAATCCAAAAATTTCTGCAATTCCTGAACACACCTTGGGAGATGACAAAATCCCAATTTTGATGCCATGAAAAATCTTCTTTCTCACAGGAAACAGAAGAAACGTGTATCACCCATATCGGGACCAAGAAATTCTCTCCCTCAATGTTAAAGTTCGATTAAACCAATTTCAAATGTAAATGCTTCTTCCTTTGGAAAGGTTCAGGATGAATCCTTGCAAATATGTAATATAGACAGCAAACCACTTCCTTTCACACGACAGGAAAAGGGTGCGCCTTTCTTAAAGTGCGAGACTTCGGTATCTTGAAAAGAGGAAACATGTGAATTTGTAAAAGTAAGCCGGAAACCAGCCCCTCTAAGCAAAACGAGCGTTTTCTGAATGGCAACCAAATTCGACTACACAAAAAAGATGCCGAAACCTCTTTTTCTCTCGAGCTAACGAAAATTTTCTATTGACAGTAAAACCGATGGATAGTAAAGCTAGAAAGAGCTCCTTATAAATGACTTCCATAAAGGGACCGTGGTTTTCATCAGAGGACGAATCAGCCACTCGATTCGAAGAAATATTGGCAGAAGACTATACTCCAGCAAGAAAACTGGCATCGCAACCGCTCCTCTATTCAGGATTCGTAACAAAAACATCCACTAAAACCAAAAGGAAGAACACAAATGAATGGGATACTAGGAAGGAAAAACGAAACTAAACTAAACCCTAAAAGAAACTTCCCTCAAAAAAGAGAATGCCGAGTAGTCGCCGGGAGTCGGCAGAAAACAAGGAAAATCACAAAAGCAGGCCAAACGAAAAACTTACGGATTCAAATAGAGAAGAAGCAAGAGATGGCCGATAAGATCAGATTCCCACCGAGAAGAAACAGACGCCGACGGAAAAATCGTGGATCTCTCCGACCGAACTTCACACTGTCCGGCGTTGCCGAACTTCCGAGACGAATAGAACGAACCCAAGCCGTGAAGAGAATCCAATGGCTGCTGACTGCCCAACTTTATCAGAAAGCCTTCCCAGCCGTTCGATCGAAAAGGGAAGGAGACGTCGGTGTCAACGAAGTTCACGCGCGAGCGTCGAAGTTGAAAAAACAAAATTTCAAAATTGAGGCTGTTAAATGATGAGCATTAGTACGGCACCAGTTTGGGTTTCCGGGCTGTGTTTGTGTCGTGTGGATTTTATTCGGAGAATCATGTCACCGTCAGTGGATGGGAATACATATGTCAGGTTGTTTTCGTGTCTGATTGTGGTGTCACGTCTGAAATTAGTTCTCTGCAACACAATTCGAAGGTAACCATGCTCCCCTGATATGAGCGATCGCCCATCTTAGCAGTTATTTTCGTGTCTGATTGAAACTAGCTTAAAAATAATATTGCATAGCCGACAATTTTGGACGTAACCCGACCCGAAAAGTATATAGTCAGGATTGAGATGCTACAAACCCGAGTGGCCTTGGGGTAGACGGAAAGCTTCAAAAATCAGAGTTGGCCCTAGTGGACCTGATTTTGCATTTATTTCATTTTATCTCGTAAGTATCGTAGTTTTCTTTTGATATGTGTTGCACGTATCTCAAGTTAGACAGATCATATTTCACGGCAGCTCAGAAATTATTCAAGTTCTTTATTGATATGACGAGATTTTAAATTTGATACGGTTGTTTGCATGTTCGTTGCTGCATGTAACCCGGGGCTTGCAACGGGACGGGTTGGGAATGGGTATATACCTATACCTATACCCAGACCCAACCCAAACCTTAACCGGGACAGTATGGATTCAGGCTTTCTTTTCAAATGGATAAATAACGGGTGAAAACGTGGCATATATATATATATAGAGAGAGAGAGAAAAAGACAGAATAGCTCACATCATACGCACATCAATCAAGAATTTCAGCAGTACAAACGGATAAGATTAAAAAGTACCTTTATACTTGTTGCAAGTACAATAATACACGGAATACTATTTACTTTTTAAGAATTGATGTGCACATAAGTAATTTCTCTCTACAAGAAAACTGGATCCTACCCACACTGGTAACTGTCCACAGGAGTGCGTTTCGATTGATTCAGTGTACAAACCTAACCTAACTGAATTACCCGAAAATTTGGATGAAATTTAATAAACCAAATCTGAGTCGAAGTATATACCGAATCGAATCGAACAGAATTAGTTCGGTTCAGTTCAATTCATTTTGGTTATTCAGTTTGATTTATTGTTGTATGTCAATAAATTCATTTACACACACGCCTAACAATTCCTTTGGTCTATAACATCATCACAAGCTACAATATGCAAAAGATAAGTATTATACATAAAACATGGATTTTTGGTCTCCACAAAATTACTATGACTTCCTTCATTCGGGGCACTATCCTTTCTATTTTCAAAAGAAAATTAATTCTGTTTCCAAAAACCATCGAAACAACTTCGGTTTAATGTATGTTAGTAAACTATGAAAACCAAATAGTAAACACCATAATTTGCAGCTTACCTCAGCCGATATCTTGATCGAAAATGTCTATTGCTTAGCGCTCACGTCATTCTTGCTTGCTTTCCTTTGCAAGTACTTTGATTGTGGATGTGATTGGGTTTTCTTTAAAATCCTGACAAGAACGGTTATATGGAGTCGGACGCACACTATCATGGCAGGAGAAAGAGGAAGAGGATGAGAGGCAATGATAAGGCGCGAGAGATAAAGAGGGAGGGCAAGCCGCAAGAAGCAAAGAGGGAGAAAACGATAGTCGAGGGCGAGAGAGAGAGGAGAGTGGACGAGAGGCAGAGAGGGGGTCAATCGTAAGAGAGTTGAGCGGAGAAGCAAAGACAGGGCCAGACGTGAGAGAGCTGAGCGGATTGAGGAAGAGACATACAGACAAGGAGAACTGGGGTATGGGTCGTAGAAGGGGCGACATCTCATAAATGTATTTAACATTCAAATGGGTTTTCCAGTCGGTTCGGTTTGGTATCCAATGAACTTGAAACTGAATCGAAAATCAAAATATTATAAAAACTGAACCCGAATTCAAACCCAAATCGAACAAGTCAGGTTGGGTCAGTTTTAGGTTAAATCCAAATTTTGCTCATCCCTAAACACATTGTAATTTCATAATTTTAAGAGGTTTTGAAAAAGTACAAAGAATATTTTTATTATACTCATGTCACCCAAAAATAATAGGTAGAAGGGTGGACTTGGATACAATTACTCATGTTACACACACACACACACACACACACACATATATATATATATATATATATATATATATATATATATATATATATATATATATAGGTTAGGTCCGGGTCATGGAATCTTATCCTCATGCCTGAACCTCAACTTGATTCCCTGTCCAATTTGGGTCGGATAAATATTGTCATCCCTAATGTAACCACACCGATTTGGGCCCATTTGGTGCAAATGTGGATGAGTTTAGGGGTGAGTATTGGTCGATAGGGTTCACTAACTGAACAGAACTGAGCAAACAAAAGAGTGAATCATTGTTTTAAAAGCAAATCTAAACCTCTTTTTTTCTTGACAAAGCAAACTGAACTTAACTGAAATATTTGGGTTCAATTCGGTAGGTTAATCGGTTTCTATGGTAAAAACACTGCTTAGCAGACTAGCAATTGGGTTTTGTTGGAAATGTTGAACCCTGCTTCACCATTCCTACTGTGGTAACTGTAAATAAGTCTATTTTAAATCCACGATTCTTGATTTTGGATCAGCTAATCAAACCGGGTCAAACTTCTAGACATTGATAATCTTCTCTAATATCTTGGATTGGATTTGCTCCACTTGCTAACCTTCACATCAGTCGCGGATCTAGAAAATTTTTCAAGTGGGCCAGAGATTATAATACATGATCTATACGATAATAAGAAGGGATAAAAAAAAATATTACATAATTAAGTGATGCCATTTAAGCTTTTCATTGATCATACAACATGAAATTGAATATCATCAACAAAAATTTATAGGATGAAACTAAACAAAATTTTAAGTGACAATCAATTCACAATACAGAGAATCTGAATTTGCAGCAACAATGAAGTCTGATGCATGTAATAAAACCAAAGATGGAATGACCTTTACGAAAAATGTCTATAACTTACAAAGGAGTTTACCATTCTTATTTATGAGATTCAGAAATAAGATTCAAAAGAGAACATAATGCGTATATGAAAAATTAGAAATTGAAAAAGAGCCTTGTGTTGTCTTAATTAACATTTTCAAGATAAGAGATGGGTCGGAGTGCAGGAAAGAACATTTTAATTATGCTCTTCGATTCTTCAAGACGAAAAGCCAGATTAGCCACATTTTATAAGAACGTACGCTGAAACATGAAATCACCATTAAAGATTACCTTAAGCCGCATGCGTAGGAAGAGAAGACGAACCCCGTCTGTGTGCAAACGTGGCGATTGGATTTAATGAAGAGAGAATTACAGAGGAGAGGAAGCTGAACTCGTCGACGAGGGGCGTTTGAGGACAAACGACAACGAGGGAGGAGAAAGAAAAAGGGGCAATTCAACCCTAATTTTATTTGGTTCAGATTTTTAACTTTCAAATGTATATTTTGAAAATGCAATCTAAAATCACTAATAAAATTACCGAGATTCAAGTTTGAAAATTTACATCTAGGGGTGTTTGTAGAACTGCCAAAACCGAACTAGGCCAGTGGTTTGGTTCAGTTAGGTTCACGATTGAAACAGAATAGAACCAAACTACTATATATATATATATATAAAGTTTATATACTAATATAGATATAAATCACTCATAAATTTATACAATACATATATATAAAAGTTTTATAACCTGATATAGTATAAAATCTGGATCGTAGATTCCAATAATACCTTGTGTTTAGCTGAACCCTATTATAAGTAGATCCATGGTTCAGAACCCAACCAAACCAGAGTCATTGGCTTGATTCAATTCTCCAAAAATTAAGAATTGTGAATAGCAGTTTGGTTTGAGGTTGAGGCTAGAACGAAACAAAACCATGAACACCCTTATTTACAACCGCCTGTTAATGTTTTCGAAATTCAGATGAGATGGTTCACAAGTTCAATGTTTTTGGTTTAGTTTGATTTGAGGTTGTGGGCGGCCCTTATGGTTTCGTGAAATTTCAGTGACCTGGTCAATGTTTTTCAAAATTTCAAATGGGGAGGCTACCCCACCCTGCCTCAATGTGGATCCGCCACTGAGGTTCCTATTTTATGCTCCAGTTGGGAAACTTTGGATTTAAAGGTAGTGTTTTATGTATTTTCGAATTTTATCATGTTAAGTTTTACATAAAAATTTATTTCTTAAATTTGTTGGTAATGGTGCATTAGTTTTCCAACAATCTACTCTCTTTCTAATGAAAAATGTCATTAGATTTGCTTCTGTCTCACAAATGTTCATTTGCTTTTCTGTGAGAGCTGATGCTGGCCAAGGAGCACCATTTTCATATTGAGGTTGTCTGCCTATGCTAACCTTGATCAAAGTAAAGTTGTCCTTATTAGTTAGCGTCAGGATGTATTCTTCCTAGTTAGCACCAAGTAATCATAAGATTCCTGCTAATATCAAATTCAGGTACTCAGCTGGAGAAATTATCAATAGGTACTACAAACTCCATGGCAACATCTCTCCCCCTCCCTTCTCTCTCTATACACACACACACACACACACACACACACACACACATATATATATATATATATATCATCTAATGTATAAAAAGTGCAATGTAGATTTCTTGTTGATTTGTGCAAGGATATAAATTGCAAATCGCGATTAAGTAAAGATACTCATTATCTATATTTAATCTTTAGATAATCATTGTTTTTGGTGGCTTTTTCATCTGATTTTTTTGGTTCTACAATAAAACATATTGTCAGTGGTGGTTTTCTTTTCGATTATATTTGTATTGTTTAGTTTCTCATAGTTTTTATTCTTTGTGTCTCTACATTGAATCATGCGGCTTTATAATTTGCAATAGGTGTCATCTCATCTTGGGGTATGAATTAGAATGAAGAACTTAGACGCATTTTTCTTTCTAAAAACTTGTTATAAACAATTGAAGGCAATTTCATAAAGTATGAATGGGGACCTCATCTCTAGATGTAAGCTTCAGGAATCAATATTTTAGCTGTTGTATGTTCTGTAAGGAAGGATTTATAAATCTTGACTTTCCTATGCATTTTTTAGAGATATTAGATAATTGATCAAGTAATAAAACATGAATGATAAACTTATACAGTGAATGCGGTGCAGCTTGAATTTGTTGCATTTGTGCATGCAACAACTAAACTTGGAACATCCGGTGAATACTATATTGGTTTTCATATATGTGCTTATAAGCATTTTATTGTCATTAATTCTTTGTTGTAATCAATTTTATAGGTGGTGCTAGATACCTCAAGAGCTGAAGTTGTACTGATGATGGTAGTGAAGCTCTAGCGACACACACTATTTAAAGATATTCGACAAGCACAAAGTTGGTTAAAGTAATAAAATTTATGTTTAGGACTACAGTTTTCGTGATGTGGATGAGCTAGCAACAATAATATTATTTTGTTTGTCCTGAATTATTCATCTTTAATACAATGATCATTTTTTAAAGAAATGTGTTAGTATCTTAATTTAATGATATTTTTGTTTGAATTTAATTAATATTCACATAATCAAAAAGAGTTGGTAAAAACAAGAATATAAAGCCATTGGGTTCTTGTGATCTATACATTCTAGTAATCTCCGTATTTACATGAGCAATAAAGTTTTCGTTTCAAAGCTTCACGTTCTAAGGTGTTGACAAAGAACACCAAATGCGAGAAATTTTCATGCTTTGTACCATGAGCAAAAAGGCATGGAAGCTTTTCACGTTTTAGAGCATGAAAAAAATGTGGGTAATTTTACGTTTTAAAGCACGGACAAAGCACATACATGGTTGTTGTTATGAGAAGTCGCGAGCATTTTATACATTCTTTTTTTGAATTAATCAAAGCGAACTTTACCATCAATCATTAAGGTGGTCCAGGGCCTTAGACAAGGCCAACTCCTTGAATAAAGGAGGAAGACAGACATACCAATATGATTTCTACGAACAAGATCCGGTTACAGAAATACCGTTGAATCGAAAGAATAAAATGATACATGTGGTCCTGATCCTCAAGTCCATATAATTGTTGAGAACCATGGTCTAGTGGCTCACTTATAGAAATTGGCCATTTTTCGATGGTTCGAGAACTCGGTCCGTAGGTCGTGCTCGAGTTCTGCATTGATTCACACTCGTTTGGATGGACCATATCCAGTTCACCATCACTACAATGAGTAAATAACCTCTGCCTAACTATAAGTATGTCCCTTTGGTTGATCAAGCCATTTTTCGCAGGGTTTGAATACCACGACATATCTACAAACAAGATCCGGTTGGATTGGATCCATAGTTTAGGTTCAAAGTACTACTCTATAGAATTACCTAACGAGGCTCGAATGCTAAATAAACGACCTTATCGGCATCTCATTATGCATTTATAGGGTCAAATCAATACGTTTTAAAAAGAAAGAGATTCATATCAATATCATTGAGATGCTACTATCATCGAATCCCATTGATGTTGAAAACAATGAAATATAACATCATATGGGAGCTACATATTGAGTCAAGTAAGAAATCGCATCCAAGTTTATCATTTTTGAAAAGGGTGGATCTATTTGGTGCTTCACTTGGCTTTCTTTGGACCGCAAAGTAACACAAACTTGGTTGAACTGTACCATAGACAAGCGACTCGTCGTTCCAAGGCTGCCGTTGATTCCAGCAACAGTAGTATACAGATCGAATGTCCTAAATCTAAAGAATTTGAATAGATAATAGTCATTGCTAAGGTGCCTCACTTTGTTTGTTATGCCTACCATAATGGGGACTTTTGTAGGACCAAGTCAAGTTGATCAAGCCAGAAGGTCTACATAGTGAACCTAGTATGGAGCAGTCACTGGTACAAACACCAGTAGTAAACTGTTTGGGATCTCTCATATGCCGTTCATCTTTGGTGATGAATGAAATCTAACGGCGCAAAGCTCTGTACAGCTTCCCGTCAGTCAACGGCGGGCCCTATAGCATGTGCAAATGGTAGCCCATGGGAGTCCAACCCGTAACCGCCCATCTAGCTGCCCAGTGACTTCTCTAATGTCCTAACACCTTGGTGTGCATGTATGAGTCCCTTTCTTGAAAACTCGCGACTCTTAATTAAATCAGTATGCTTAATTTGGTTCGCATTTTCAAGGGCCTAGGGTAAGGTCTCACTCTAGGTAGACAACAAGTACCCTAAAACTTTATTAGATCTTTTTCCATGGATGCCGACTTCTCGATTTTGACGCATTGGGCTTGTGATAATTCTCAAGTATGGAAAATATTAGGATGTATTGACGCATTGACGCATTGGGCTTGTGGTAATTTTTATGAGAAAAAAGCATTGGGTGTTTTCCATGCTTTGGGGATGGTTGTTTGGCTTTCTATAATTTATGCTTTTCTTCTTTTTTATTCCTTCTCTCCAAGAGAGAGAGAGGAGGAGGATAGAAAAGAGAGACTTTTGTTCTCAAGCGACGGAGTGACATTTCAACTTATTACAATCTCTCTTTTTCTCCTTTTTTCCTCCTATTCTCTCTCTCCGTCTCTCTCTTCATCCAGGGAACAAGATAGAAAGGAGTCACTTTTGTTCTTATAAGAGGGAGGAACAGAACGACTTATCACAATCTCTCTCTTCTTTTCTCGCTCCATCCCTCTCTCTCCCCTTTGAGGAGGAAGAGAGTGAGAGTGGAGCGATGAGTAGAGGGATTTTTGACGGGCTTCTTGTGCAGATAAGGTGGTCATTGTAGTGTCCATGAGAGGTTTCTGGTATTTGTCAAGGGATTTTGGATAAGTTTATTGATGTGTAGAAGACTAAAGGGTGGACTGATCCATACTGTGGTCATCGGCATTGTATCAACGATAGATGGTGGTGGCCTCACAAGGTAGACGATTATCATGGCGGTTGTGATTTTCATGTTTTTCTTTTCTTTTTTGTTTTAACATGCGTTTTTTCTTGTAGCGGCATCTGTTTCTTTTATGAAATTTATTTGCCTTCCTTAAGTTTCTTTAGGGGGTTTTCTCTTGATATTTCCATTTGTTTGAACATTATTTTATCTTAAAACCTTTTCTTAGTTACATCTGGTTGGGTTTCGTAAATCGAGTAAAAATAAAGGTTTCATTCAGGGTCGACCTGTTTTAGTTCCAACCATAAGTGACCCGACCCGTTGACCCGAATTGCCACCCTTAGTATTTGCGTTGAGCATGAGCTAAAACAAATACAGACAAAAAGTTCAAGTTTCAACTTGGCTCATCATGAAAAAAAATTGAACAACTCATAGACATGTTACAGTAAAACTGTTTATAAATATAGAAAACTCGTAATAAGAAACGAGACAAACACGAGAAGCATGTGTTTGGTTAGTTTAGATTGTTTACAAGCCCAACTTCCATATGGGCAGAAGTAGAACTGGGTTCATTTTAGTTGAACCAAACCAAGGATAAAAAGACTGAACCAAGCAGACCGATCGAGCCTATAGGTTTCAATCATATCTGAATTAACGAGTATGTTTTTTTGGTATAAGTAACTTCATCCTGATACTATTTAAACTCAAACCACAACTGTTATGTCATAACCCTATAAGATCAAAATTCGAACCCAACCAGTCGCTTAACCGAACCTGAAAAAGTTGAACCAGTTTTGTAAGGTACATAAACAAGTATTGGAAAGAATATAGTTGATAATGACCCAAATATACCGTTGTTTATAAAAATAAAAACTTATTATATGTTCTTCTACACAATTGAAAGTTTGTTATATAAGATTCCATCGTTGGTTAGATGAAGTAGATTTACTGTTATTAGTAAATTTCTTGCATCCAAGAACAGTAGGGAGGTAATTGAGTCGAGTTCGATTATTGCCAAGCTCAACTTGGCTTGTTTAAGAAATGCTTGGCTAGCTCAAGTTCAATCAAGCTTGAATCTCGAGGCTCGTCCCGCTCAAGCTATGTTTAAGCAGCTTGTGCTCGAGCTCATTAGACCTGTTTAAGCTCGTTGTGCTTGTAATCGGAGAAAGAGAGATGGAGAGTGAGAATCGTAGAAAGTGCGTAGTGACCACATGAGAGAGAGGGAGGGTGGGAAACTATGTCTATCTATCTATCTATCCATCTATATATATATCTAGAGAGAGAGAGAGATTGGTATATGCTACCACTCTTAGGTGCTAACAAATCCAAACAATTCTCAATCATCTATCTTTAGTGATGATGGTTGAGATTTGAAATTTAAAAAGCAAAAGTACTCGTGTAAATAAAGTATAGCTACAAAAAGTATATAAATACTTTTTATTTTATAGATTGAAATATCAACTATCCATCACCAAAGACGAATAGTTGAGGTTTATTTGAATTTGCTAATACTTAAAGGATGTTAACATACGTTCGTCTCTCTCTATATATAAGAGAGAGAGAACTTCAAGAAAAAGTGTACATATTGAACCATCTATCACCAAGTATACACATACTTTTTACTTTTAAAATTCAAAGTTCAACCATCTATCTATCACCAATGGTTGCATTTTTTTATGCTAGCAACTAAGTGTGATAGCATATTTTAGGTTCTCTCTTTCCTTCTTAGCTTGGTATAAGCTAGCAATATTACATGCTAGCACATTCAAACTTATCTTTACCATAGAGTTTAAAAGATATAAAATATTTTGCTTTATCAATTCAAATATCAACCATCAATATTTCAAATTGGATGATTGAAATTTTATGGTATATATATAAAACTTGATTAGGCTTGCATACTCAAATAGAGTACTAGCTAGGTTGAGGTTGACTAATGTCATGCTCCACTCTAGCAAGCTCCAAGTAGACAAGGCCAAGCTGAGTTCAAGTTGTTATAAGGCTGATCTTGTTGGTATTTTGTTGCAGCGAATCACATGTCATTGGGCTTTGGATCGCCTGACATGGCATTTTCAAGGTGGCTTTGCACAATAGAAAAGATATCAGAGAGGACTTTGACTCGATTATCCTATAACATCTCTTTTTATTCATGTAGATGTATGTTACAGAGAAACGACTTCAAGCTGTATTGTCTTTCATTTGCTAAATGATAATTGCTATATTTATTGAAAACATTTTTGTTTAAAATAGGTAAGCAGTTCATCAAATATGAAAATGATCTCTCCTTCCACATTCCATGAATGTTATTGAAGAAGCCTTGTGACCACTAACAACTAGGAGTTATCATCTCCCATTTGGCCATATGAACTGAATCATGATATAATGGTTTCTTCCAACTATTTAGTAGCTTTTTCAATTGTATCACTTTTAGTTACACCAAACTACAACTTCCATGAGTTATACATGTTATATAGTTTTAGTAACCAATACTCTTTTTTTCCATAATCTCATGTATTTGTTTCTCTTGAAACACTAAACATGTGTCAACTCATGCTAGTAACATATTTAGCATACAAATCTTCATATATACCTTTTTCAAGGAGTTTGTTATCATATCCCCATTAGGAAGGTAAGAGACAATTTTCATTTGTTTGTATCATATCATGTATATAATGCTATTTTACTATAATATGCTTACTCCTTAAGCTATCAGCTCAGCTCTTTAGTTATGACTGTAATGTCGTCACAATAAATGACAACTAACTTATTGGCTACGTTTAACTTCAAAATATGAATAAAGCAACTTATCAAAATGATACTCATTGTAGTTATACTATAAGCAATATATTCAACATCTTATATATAAGATGCTAGGCAATCCTGTTTCTTTCACCATAAAAAAACAACAATACCTCCAAATAAAAAGACTTGACCAAAGGTTGATTTGTTGTCATATTTCCTCTCAACAAAGTCAACATTTGAGTATCCAATCATTTTTAATTCATATAACATAATTTCAAATTCCTTGTTCCTTTTAGATATCTCAAGATCCTCTTTATAACAAACCACTATTGCCAACCAGGATTACTTTGATATCTACTCATAACACCATAGCAAAACTGATATCACGTCTTATATACAATATAACATACATTAAGTTACCAATGGTTTGAGTATAAAGAAGATTTGGTTTTTCTTATATATGGATAGTTAGATTTACTAAGCTTGACATCTTTTGCAATGGGTGTACTTTACATTTGCAGTCACTCATTCTAAACCTTTTGATGATATAGCTAATATAATTATCTTAACTTAGTCAAAATAGTCTAGATGCTCTATCATGAATAATCTTATACCCAAAATATATGATGTCTCACCCATATCCTTCATTTTGAATATGAAACTTAATCATAACTTGGTCTTAACAATTATATTATTATCATTACTGATCAACAAAATATTATATACATAAAGAGATATGATGACAAAGTGACTCCTATTGTTCCAAACATAGATACAATAATCC